>SPJY01013140.1:2456516-2524345 GCA_005191435.1 Raddia distichophylla
GCAGGCGAATGGGCCCGCGGGCGCGGCCCTTTGTGGCACGGAAGCCTGCTAGGACGTGGCATAGGTAGGGTTTCTCGTCGCCGCCGCCCGCCGCCACGAGGCCCTGGGCGCGCGGGGTGGAGCCGTCCCGTCCCTGCTTCTTGGTGCAGGGCGGCGGGCCCTGCTTCTTGCACCTTCGGGTGCAGACGGCGCATGGCGGTGCGGGCGCAGCGCGGCCCGCAGCGGAGCTGCAGGCGACACGGCGACCGGTGGCCGGCCGGCGGAGCGACCAGTGCAGCGGTATGCGTGGCGCGAAGTACAGCGCTTGCGCGTGGTTTCACAAATGGCTCGACGCGGTGCATGCGAACTACGAGCTGCATGACTCGGCCATGCAATTCCTTACGTGGTATCTTGCTAGCATGCAACGTGTAGTACAGCCATGAAAACTTTGCTTCCTGAGATTTGCTAGCCACACATACATGTTCACGATGGACTGCATGTCCAGCTGCATGGCCTGCGGTGCCGTGGCAATGGCGCAGCCGACCCGCTGCTGGAGTGCGGAGCACGGCGGCGCGTGACCGCGCGCGACGACGACCAACAGGCAACAGATGCGTTTCACATGCATAGATTATGCAAGTCAAGTTCGTTCGTCGCCGATCCGAAGAACCGGCAGTTCAATTCAATGGGATCTACAAGATCTCTTCAATTCTTTAATAGATTCAAACGGGATCCCGTGAAAAAACCGATCTATACCTTCGATTTTTGTGGCAAAGACGGGATGCGTGAACTGTCGCGTAGGACAGATCGACGGGTCCCGACTAGGCCAACGAAGGGGACGAAGATGCGATGCTGTTCGTCGGCGACCGATCTCCGGCGTCGTTCGTCAGAGCTTCGTGCTGATAACGTTCTTTATTGCCTTTCTCTTATGTACATAATAGATTGAAACCTCTCCTATATATGCTTGAGTGCTAGGGTTTCGGCTGATCCATCCAAGTGGGCCCTACCCCTTAGCCGAGCCTGGCCCAAGGTCGGCACGGCTGGGTGTGGTTCCTTAACAGCTATTAAGCCTATTGGGCCCGATTCAGCGTATGTGTATCCATCCCTGAGCTATTCTTGCACCTCATTAAGATGCCATCGCTAACGATCACTTCCTCGTTATTATGTCATTTTAGCCTTATTTTTAATGAATTCTTCCATTTCTCCATTTACCAGCCTTATGAAATGGCCTTCCCTTCCTCCGTGACGGTGCGAAGACCAACGACAACGCCGTGAAGACCGGCGTCGACGGCGAGCCATTGGGCCAAGCGTGACGGCCGCAGCGAAGAGCTTGCCTCACCTTGCTTCTTCTCCGCCCCAAGCTCGCCTCACCGTCTTCGGCGTCTTGCCCACCCTGCCATAAGCTCGCCTCGCCGATCGGACTCCCCGGGCTCGGGTTCGTCGTTGCCGTCGCAGCCCCGATCGAGCTCGCTTCATCGTGCTTCGTCGTCGCCGTCGCCCCGAGGTCACCCGAGCTTGCTACCTCGCCACCTCGAGGCTCGAGCTCACCTCATCGCCTCGACCTCGCCGCCTAGCCGCCATCGTCGTGCTCCTCCTCTTCCCCGAGCTTGCCGCATCCGCTGTCACCTTGGGTCTGGCTTGCCGTCGCCACTTCTTTGGAGTTGCGTACATAGAAATTTCTTGCTGGGAAACCCTTTCCATCTCATATCTCCAGGTGCTATGACGATCGCTCTCAAAATCCTCTCTTTGTGTCCAAGGTGTGATTGGTTGGATTGGCTGGAGGAAATAGAGAGAAGGGAAAGAGAATTACGAGTGAGCGTTGTAACTTTCCTCGATTATTTTGAGAGAACTGCACGAGTGAACGAGAATTTGGCACTTTAAAAGAGACTTTATTTTTTAAAAGAGGTAGAAAATTTTCTTTCCACCCACATTCCATTCCTCTTTCCTCCTTGTACCAATCACTCCTGTAGTATCTTTCAGACGTGACGATAGCCTTGGTCGTGGTGGCGATTGTATGATCGAAGGAAAGCAAGAGGAGGGAAGAACTTCATACCACATACTTCTAACTCGCCTACACTCCACACATACCAAGGTAAGGTAGGAATGTTAAAGACATGGGAGAAATTAGGGAATTTTCACTAATACTCCATAGAGGGATTAGGCGAAATATGTACTGTGCTCAAGTGCTTAACCATCATGGCGTCACCTGCCCTGCCTGGCAGTCTGGCACAATGCAAGTGCTGGAGAGTGTTTTCTCTGACTTTTTTGGGCCACCGTGGCACTACATGGGCCCAATGTCCGTGCACAAAGTCGGAGAAATCAGGAGTCAAAGCATCTGCGTCCCAACTCCTAAGCGCAACTCCCGGTCCCGGATCCGGCCGTCTCCATCGCCGGCGCGGCCTTCCACCTCGCTCACGTCTCCTCGGTCCGCGTCACCTGTTCCACCTCCGGCCTCCTCCACGGCTCCCTCGTCGATCCCCTCGTCCACCCGCCGCGGCCTCCACGCCGCCCAGTCGTTGCATCGACGTTCCTCGTCTTCGCCGCCTCTGTCCCTGGCTCCTTGTCCCCGCGGGCGCCAGCTCCGTCTCCGGCCTAGCCTGTCCCGACCCATCTAGATATCTAGCCTCTCTCGCTCGGGCAAGCCGAAGCCGTCCTCAAGGTCTCCGGTGACTTCAGCAGGTACCTGGGATAGTGGGATCCCCCTCCTTGCACATCCATGGGAGCGCGGGCGATTGATCCGCAAATGCTTGTATCCTTGAACTTCGTCTCTCCTTTTATGTAGGCTTACCATGAGTGCAAAGCTGCTCAAGAGCTTGAGCCTGAGGAGACTCTTAGGGCAGCAAAGAAATTCAGCTGGTGGGTAGTTTCTCCTCTTTTGTTCGTGGAAGGTGCTCGTCGTGTATATAACTCCACGGATGCTCCTCCCTTTTTTACATGGTTTTTGGTAGATTTATACAGGAAATCACAAGCCTGGAGCTCTACAGTTCCTTATCCTGATGCTGATGACAAGAATGATGTGGGTGGTGATGCCGATGACAACTTTACAGGCTCCAGGAGAGACACCCAATTCCGTGGTGTGCACCGGGTATTTGATACATTCTATGGAGACGACTATTTGTACTTTGGTTCTAAAGGAACGAGCAAGGTGACCTGCGCGTTTGCACGGTTAGATTTGTGTTAAGATATAGATAATATATCATATTAGATTTAGAGTTTATCTCTAATATATAGATCAGCTTCAGTAGTTTGTTATAGAGGTTAATATTGACCGTTAGATTTACATAAATATATCCATATTCGACGATGTAGATTTCTTCTTTTTTCTATGATTAATGTGAGAATTTCTACTATTTTTCGAGAGGTTAATATTGACCGTTAGATTTACATAATAATATCCATATTCAACGATGTAGATTTTTTTCTTTTTTCTATGATTAACGTGAGAATTTCTACTATTTTTTGATTAACGTGGGAATTTCTAGGATTTTAAGATATTTTTCGATTAACGTGGGAATTTTTAGGATTTTAGGATTAATGTGGTGGCTCTGTTTAACTCTGTTTTATATAGATAGTAGATAGATAGATGGATAGATAGATGAGTTTGACGGTGGATTGACTTATTTTGTTCTTGGCAGGCTATTATTTGTGGCAGAGTTGGACAAGTACCTGTGCAGAAAAAAATAAGTAATGGGCATTCCGTGACTGTATTTACTGTTGGGACAGCGGGCATGTATGACGATCGGGCATACAGTCCTAACTTGCCAATACCAGCTCAGTGGCATCGAATATGTGTTCATAATGAGCAGCTTGGTGCATATGCTGTTCAAAAGTTGGTCAAGAAGTACGTGGTTTGAAGTACAAGATTTGTTTTTCCTCTTGTATGATATGACATCAGAACTTTAATCCGGAATCTTAATTTGACTAAGGATATATGTTTGTTATTTTTGTTCCTTATTTCAGTGCTGCAGTCTATGTTGAAGGTGATATTGAGACTAGACTTTTCAACGACCAAATCAATAATCAACTGAAAAAAATCCCTGAGATCTGTGTGCGACGGGATGGTATGTTATCTGAAATTCAAATGGGAATTTCTTCTTTTTATGTAATAACTTTCTGTAGTCTTCCCTATTTCATGCAATAGCATTATGTAGCAAGATAGATGAATTTTTTTAGAAAAAGACTGCAGGGGTTACCAACAGGCATATATTACTCAGAAGGAAATATATACATGTAGAATAGATGAATTCAAATGCCTCCGTTGAGCCATAGGTAGCTGAAGTATTTATTGAAAATTTCACTAATTATATTTAACTTGCTTTGCCCTGCCCACCCCACCATATGCATAATAGCCGTTACTGTTCTATCGTTTTTTTAATCAACAACATTGTTAGTCTTTTAAGAATTTCTAACATGTTCGGACTGGTTGAACTGAATAAATAAGATGTATAAGCTGAATGTTAACCTGGGCTTTGATATGTCCTTGAATTTGCTTCTCAAAGTTAGCCCACATTGTTTATGTTATTTTCAAGAGTTTTTAGAGGTGGCTTCATGATAAACAAAAATTGATAAACATACTGGAACCATTTTTCCTTTTTTCGTATAAGGTTCATCCAGAAATTTTAATCTATGCAGGAAAGGTTTACTTGATTCAGTCCAGCAGTAGTGATGCCATCGAATCATTTGAAGAATTAAGTGAGTTCACCTCAAGCTTGTTAGTGTTTTTCAGTACGCATCTCTGTGTTTGTATAAGCTAGTGCATAATTAATTGTGTGCATAGTTTTTTTTTCTCCTGACAGAAAAAAAGTAAATTCATGTGTAACATGTGTCCATCACAAATGATTATCGTAAACCTCCTTCTGTTGGCAGGGAGGGGGCTATTCTAGTTGGAACCAAAAAGATGGCCAGCAAGAAGAGAGAGAGGAGCAATTTTAGTGTTTTGGGGTTGCTTTTATCAGCTTTAGCAGTGATATGTTCAGCAGCGAATTAGATCTGCATCCCCATCTGAATGCCCTTTACTGTGCTTCATTTCCTTCTTTAAGTAACGTGGTCGTTTGCTCGTGTGTCCGAAGTGAGAAGTTGTTCTATTGCTGGCACCTAGCCCTTACCTTCTCCAAGCTCTCTTGTCGTCGTCGTCGTTTGCCTGTAACCCTGTGTTTTCATGATAAGCCGTCCATACGTACCACGCTAGTCGACCACGCATCCAATTCACGTAGCCGGGCCACGGCTGAGCTCCATGATCGCCAGTTCGTCAGTCATGCTGGCCAGCTGCGCTCGACTGTTTCTATGACGCGCGTTTGATGGAAATGATTCGGTGAACGCCGGTACCATTTCGGGAAGTCATTGCCGCTTGTTTTTTCACCTACTCGATCGCCTTGGTATTGTAAAATCATAACACCATCGCTAATGGTGTTCGTTGAAAAACCCGGTCCAAAAATCAGTTAGTTTTTTCCTGATCAACAATGAGTCATGTTTCTTAAAGGAACAACCACCGAAGTCGAGGCAAAACCAACCACCAGTGTTGCCCCTGGGCCCTGAGAGGAGGGACGCCGACGGTCAATTCGGAGTTATTCCAAGTTCTAGCCCTAGCCACCTCCCTAACACACTCTCCTCCAATCCTCGCTCCATCTACCTCCAAAAAAAAAAAAAGGAAAAAAATCCTCGCTCCGTATTGGTACATCGTGACCTCTCCTAGCCATCTCTCCTTTGTCCTCAGCCCTAGCCTCCTCTTCACCTCGACTATGCAGCGTGGTTGCACTACGGCAGAAGCCTTCAAGTGTCCGCATTCCCCGATGAGCACATACATATAGCTTGCTTTAGGCATAGTATATTTCAGCTTAGCGTAACGTAGCTTTTACTTATCAATTTTTTTTTTAAAGAGCCAATTTATTGTAATGATTGAGGGAACCAAATGTTCCCTAACCCGAACCCTAACCCGGCGACGGCGAGGTCGACGGCGGCGGCGCGCGAGGTCAGCTCCTCCTCCTTCCTCTGCTTTCTTCCTCCTCCTCCTCCCTTCTTCCTCGTCCTGATCAACGCCCCCTCCCCCCCGATCCGACGGCTAGGAGGTATCCCGTCGGCGACGGGATACCGTCCTAAAGAATTTCCGTTCTTAAAAGAACCACCACCGAAGTCGAGGCAAAACCAACCACCAGTGTTAAGGCACGCCCCTGAGGAGTGACGCCGACGAGCAATTCCGAGTTATTCCAAGTTCTTGCCCTAGCCACCTCCCTAACACACTCTCTCCCAATCCTCGCTCCATCTACCTCCAAAAAAAAGGGGGGGAAATCCTCGCTCCGTCTTGGTACATCGTGACCTCTCCTAGCCATCTCTCCTTTGTCCTCAGCCCTAGCCCCCTCTTCACCTCGACTATGCGGTGTGGTTGCACTATGGCAGAACCCTTCAACTGCCCGCATTCCGCAATGAGCACATACATGGAGCATGGCTTTAGGCATAGTACATTTCAGCTTAGCCTAACATAGCGTTTCACTGTATCAAAATTTATCCTCTTTTTATAGAGCCTATTTGTTGTAATAATTTGTAATGATTTTTCTCGGGTTTTTATTAGTGCTCTTAAATATTTTTTCTTTTATTTTTCTCAACTCGGTTTTGGTTAAAACCGGCATGGAAGCTTTGCTCTTTTTAGAAAATCACGCCAAATGATTCAAATATATCAATACTATTTTAAAGTTCTTTTTTTATTGAATTTGGATTAGTTGTGTAGCTTGGTTTGTCGAACCTTACACTTCAGTAAACACGAAACCAAGATAATCAATGTGTGCCCTAAATGGTCCTCCCCTTGATCTATTTATCTTTTGTTACTATGGCCTTGCTCTTTTTTAGCTAAAATTAGTTGAACATTTTAAGCCGAAATAGTTATTACCCTTGAGAAACCTTGAAGAATCCGAAAAAATTAAAATATAATTTAGTAACTATTAAAAAACCACTTAAACCCTAAAAATTATTACAAAGTTTTATATCGTTTGGGTTGTACAAAAATGACAAATTTTCAACTTTAGCTTTTAATTTTAATTTAAGATGTAAAAAACAAGACTGTTTATATGAAAGAAGGGGCAAATGAGCACAATGTTCATTCTAAGGGGTAGAAATTTCCAATTTTAACAAAGAAAAATTATACACCATCATTATCCATGTTATAACAATGCTCCCAAAACAAAATGTATATATATTATATCATAAATTTGTTGGCTAGCAAGCGAGCAATTTTTTTATATGTTAACTTTGGATGGACAATCGGATTTTATTTCGCGAGATGATCAGACGACAGTAATTTTTTCGGTGACGTGGGCTCACACAAGACTTAGCTCAACACGATTTATGTAAGATAAAGTATATTTATTATATTTCTACACGCACCAGCTCCATATGAAAAAATCATGTCTATCCAAGACCATGTTTTTTCAGTTTAAATTACATTAAACAACAAATATATTATTTTTTACAAATAAAATGATATAGTGCTTTGTAGTTATTTTGTGTGGCTTTAACACAAAGATAATAGCACCAGGCACCAGAAAAGAACCATCTACATTTAGCTTCAAAAGGCCAGAAGTGGAGGTTGGGGTGTTGTGGCTAGGGATGATCAAGGCCAGATTGTTATGGCTGCTGCAGGGAAACTTGATCACTTACTTGATGCTACCCAAGCAGAAGCTTTGGCATGTTTCTCAGCTCTACAAATTGCTTCAAGCCTGGAAATGTTGAAAATTATACTGGAAACTGATGTCCTCAATGTTCAAAGAGTGCTCTATGAAGAAGAACAAGATCTTAGTGTTAATGCTGTTTTGTTTAATGATATAAGATTGTATGCTGCTTTTGAGTTTGTGTTAGTTATTTTTACTCAATATTCTCGTGACTGTAACAAGGTTGCCCATAAACTTGCAATGCTTGGCAACCTTGTTCAAATAGATGCAACAAAGATGTGGTTATAGGACTTTTCTATTTGTATATGTATATGTACTCTTGCGGCCGGTGAGTTCACTGGGCCGTCTACTTCAATGAAATGAGCAGCGTTTTGCTGCTGTCTTTCCTCCAAAAAAATAAAATAAAATAAAAATGGCACCAGTGCGTGCGCCTTTGCCTTCGGTTAGCAAGGCCAAGCCAAGCCCTTGAACTCTTGAAGCGGATTGGCAACCCAAGCCAAGTCCCGAGAGTCCATTCCTTTTTACCCCCAAAGCCGCAGTCCATCCAGGTAGAGCAAGCAGCCTCGTTCGTTTCCATCTCTTCCTCTTCCTCCTCCTCCTCCGCCGCATCCTCCCCACATTCGAGCCCTAATTCTCCCCGCGCTCGCGGAGGCCGGCGGCGGAAGGGTGTGACTCCCCGAATCCGGCGAGATGGTGCTCGCGCAGCTCGGCGGGAGCATCTCCCGCGCGTTGGCGCAGATGAGCAACGCCACGGTCATCGACGAGAAGGTCCTCAGCGACTGCCTCAACGAGATCTCGCGCGCGCTCCTGCAGTCCGACGTCCAGTTCAAGATGGTCCGCGACATGCAGTCCAACATCAAGCGCATCGTCAACCTCGAGACGCTCGCCGCCGGCACCAACAAGCGACGCATCATTCAGCAGGTCAGGCGCGGCCTCCCGGAGCCCCAGCTCCGAGATGTCGCTGTGAATTTGGGGGGAATTTTCTGCGCCTTGTTGATTGCCGTTTTGCTTTCTTTAGGCCGTCTTCACGGAGCTCTGCAACATGTTGGATCCCGGGAAGCCGTCCTTCACTCCCAAGAAAGGGAAGCCATGTGTTGTCATGTTCGTTGGCTTGCAAGGTCAGTTTGCCACTCTGCCTGCTGCTGCCTATGATATCCCCCATATCAAGATGGATTTGATTTGAGTATTTGCCACTCCTTGCAAATTCTGAATCGCCAATCTTTGGAGTGGCAAATCCTGAATTATTTCTTTATCTTACGATAGCTGCTGTCTAGCTTCACTTATGATATATCTGAATCCTGAATAGGTGGATTTATAATTTATGCTAGCAATGGCTCTCAAGGGTTTAAATTGTGTTTGACATTGTCGAGCTCATATGTGCCTCAAAGGTTGCCCAGAGCAGTGGCACCACGCCCAAATTCGTTATTTAATTGTTGATTTGGTTTCCTTATAAGGAAGAACATGGTTTTTTTAAACTTTTTATCTGGCAAGCTTATAAACATCGACAATGCATAGTTTTGTACTATAAACATTGCATCCATCGTGTAGTTAATCTCCAATTACTGCCATTTAGCAGAGTGTACAGTTCAATTCAATTTATAGGAAGTTATGTAGCTCTCTTGTTAATGTTGAACCAATCTCACATACACTTTTTAAATCATCAAATTGTTGGCTGAACTTGGGAAATATGTTTGCATACACTTGCCAATGTTGAACCAATCTCACATACACTTCTGAATCACCAAACTGTTAGTTGAACGTGGGAAATATGTTTATTGCAAACATACATGTATTATGTGACTATACATTGTGATTAAATCACATCAATATAACATCATAATTTCTTCTTTCTGGTTGAACTTGATCTAGAAACAAATTATGCTGAAAGACAATTTTATGCAGTAGGCCTAGCTTAGCTATGCCATGTCAGGAAAGATGGGGTAGGATTAAGGTCATGTGAGGTTCTGATTTCAACATGTGAAGATAATAGTTTTTTGCATGGTCTTGTTCATGGATGGTGAAGCATGACTGATAGGTGGATGTGCGAAAGCTTTATCTTCTTAAACTTAATTAGTCATTTCCTTTGCTGTTTAGTCAAAAAGCGAGCCATATGATCATCAATTAACATATTATGGAGCCATTTGTGCTTGTCCAAGTCTCTATAGTTAAAGAGCATTTTAGTTCTACCAGTCATGCTGCACCATCCTTGAACAAAGTATGGCTTAGGTGTGAAGCTGATTTGGATTTTGCTCTCTGAGCTTTGGTTGCGGTATGGAATTGCAATGCTAACTCATTCTATGTAAATGCATACTATTACATTCTTCTGTTCCATGCCCATCCAGGTTCTGGTAAAACTACCACTTGTACTAAATATGCATATTATCATCAGCGGAAAGGATTTAAACCAGCACTGGTTTGTGCTGATACATTCAGGGCTGGTGCTTTTGACCAGTTAAAGCAGAATGCAACGAAGGCCAAAATTCCTTTTTATGGAAGGTGCTCCTACTCTCACAACTTTAATTATTTGCTAATGTAATGATTCTTTTCTAATGTTTTTTCTAATGGTTGTCTCTTTACAGCTACATGGAGTCTGATCCAGTGAAAATTGCTGTTGAGGGTGTGGAGAGATTCAAGAAAGAAAATTGTGATCTCATTATTGTAGATACAAGTGGAAGGCACAAACAAGAAGCTGCACTCTTTGAAGAAATGCGCCAAGTTTCAGAAGCAACGGTGATCACATTCGGAATTCTCACACACTTTCAGCAGTAACCTGAATGTAGTTAAAATATCACATGCATACTTGTGCTACTCTGCAGAAACCAGACCTGGTAATATTTGTGATGGACAGTAGTATCGGTCAGGCTGCATTTGATCAGGCCCAAGCATTTAAGCAAAGTGTTTCTGTTGGTGCTGTAATTGTTACAAAAATGGATGGCCATGCAAAAGGAGGTGGCGCCCTTAGCGCGTTAGTATTATATTCCTTATCTTGCATTTCCTCTTTCGTGGTTTATGAGTTATGTTGCCTTGAATGAATCTTAGGTAGATGCTCTATTGGGACTTTTCTTACCTTCACTACAACCTGGTTTTATAAATCAACAAATAATTCTTTCTAGAGCTGTGTTTCATTCAAGAGAAAAACTATATAATGAGGATTCAACCAGAACATCAGTTTAGTGAAAGCAACAGCCATTCTAGATAAAGAGCTCCAGATCTGGATGGAATGATGATACAGCGACATTTTGAAGCCTGGAGTTAATTTTTTGCACAACACTATCTTTGTTATTGAAGTCTTTATTTTGCGTGGAATGAGCTCTTTTTGTTGCTCCATGCCTCCATTGCTTAAATATCACAGCAGTGACGTTTCAGAATCTTAGAGCAATTCAGCATACCTAAAATTTTCGTTTCTTTTCAGGGTCGCAGCAACAAAAAGTCCAGTGATCTTTTTTGGAACTGGAGAACACATTGATGATTTTGAAGTTTTTGATGTGAAGCCATTTGTTAGTCGCCTGTTAGGTCTGTTAAAATGTTAGGTTTGCTAGGTTATCTGTGTGTTCCTTTTGGTTAATCTTAGATGTGTACATTGGCAGGCATGGGAGACTGGTCAGGCTTTATGGACAAGATTCATGAAGTGGTACCTTCGGATCAACAACCTGAGCTTCTGCAGAAACTGTCTGAAGGAAGCTTTACTCTGAGACTTATGTATGAGCAATTCCAAAACATTCTGAAAATGGGTCCTATCGGCCAGGTCAGCTCCTTTGTCTTTCAAAAT
The DNA here is from genome assembly GCA_005191435.1 of Raddia distichophylla. Taxonomy (NCBI): domain Eukaryota; kingdom Viridiplantae; phylum Streptophyta; class Magnoliopsida; order Poales; family Poaceae; genus Raddia; species Raddia distichophylla. The sequence goes on from SPJY01013140.1 coordinate 2,467,920, forward strand.
TTTTGAACGCCTCGAGAAATTATTGATCTTTTAGTCTTGTGAAATAGTTGCTGTTTTATTCTAGTGAACATCATATCATTTTCGAATCATTCTCTTTGCAGGTCTTCTCAATGTTGCCTGGGTTTAGTGCAGAATTAATGCCAAAAGGGCATGAGAAGGAAAGCCAGGCTAAGATTAAGCGGTATATGACCATGATGGATTCCATGACAGATGCAGGTAAGCTTCCCCTCTGTAGATCACTAGGCTAATATCCCAATAATCTTGCGCTCACATCCAAATTTTATATCAGAGCTTGACAGCACAAATCCAAAGCTGATGAATGAATCGCGAATCATTCGGATTGCTCGGGGATCAGGCCGGCCTGTCAGGGATGTCGTGGACATGCTGGAAGAGTACAAGCGGCTTGCGAAGATCTGGGGCAAGATGAAAGGGCTCAAGATACCAAAGAAAGGAGAAATGAGTGCACTGTCCCGCAACATGAACGCTCAGCATATGAGCAAAGTCCTCCCTCCACAGATGCTGAAGCAGATAGGCGGCATGGGTGGTTTGCAGTCTCTGATGAAACAAATTGGCTCAAAGGAAATGAGTGGAATGTTTGGAGGCATGGGCGGTGACCGGTGAGCGGTGAGCTGTAATTGATTGTTCATGATCAAAGATCAGTTTTATGGTGGATGGTTGACCTGGATGCCAAATGCTGAATTATGAAGCTGAGATTCACTGCTGCCGTTGAAGCTTTCTTCTGAGTTTCACCAGCGGATACACATGCACCACACTGTGATTGGTTGATTTGTGCATAGGCATTGGCACAGTGTAGCTGACATGGTTCTTACAGAAAAAAATTAATTTATGACCTGTCTTATGGTAAATCGGCAAATCGAGACTTCGTGGGCATGTTGTCTGACTTGGTTCACCTGTCGTGGTGCCCTATTGCTTTTGAGGAAGTGACATCCTAGTCCAGAAGATCAATGATGTTGTTTTTGAGTTTTCTTGCTTGCAGTAGCACACTGCTATGGCATAGTACCTGATGTCTAGCGCAAGCTTTGTGCTAATCGTCCTGTTTTTCCAGCCCATTTGGCTTCGATAACGAGAAAGGCCGGACTGAACAAACTGTTCTGAGAGCTTCTCCCCTTAGCTCTAACACTTTATAACACTATTCACCGTACACTCTCTAACCTCCTAAAATTTCTTCACACTTCACATCACACTCTAAAAGATTTCTTCTCTGACATTTTATTTCTATATATTTTATTTTATATTTTTTTTAGCGTATGTAAAGCACATTCCTTTCAAAGCGCCTTGGTTTTGTTTGAGGGCTACATTTTAGCTGTCAAAAGGCTCAAAAGTGGCATCGACACAAGATAGATACAACAAATCGCCGTTGCCCGTGGGCAAGCAGAAAGCATAAGAGGATGCACGCCATCTTCTCACCGTGGGTGTGTGGGCGGGCTCGTCCCGCAGCACCGCCACGAGGACAAGCCTCCAATTGCCGACGCGCCACACGAAATTCGTCCCGGACGCACCATCCGATCGACTCCTGCCGCCTGCATCGTGCACGGCGACTCGGACCAAATGGAATGCGACGATTAAACAGAGCTAGCACTCTAATCAGGACAATGAAACTAAACTTTGACCATTTCGTACAGTAACCTCAAAAACATCAAACTAGTAATCGAAGTTTGATGTAAAATGTTTTTATCTGTTTGATGTAATCAAAGCTTAATTTGAAAAATTATCTTTTAACTTCAAAATGTTCAAGAAATACGTTTTTTAAAAATGTTTGCGGTAATGTGCCCCATGAGCGCTCTAGGGGCAATTTGGGGTGTCTCCTTGCTGCTACCAAAAGACTCGCCGACCAACCACCTCGCCGCCACACCTCCTCTCCTCTCTTCTCCCCTTCTCAACTCTAGGTGGATTCGTTGTTGTGGCGTCAAGTCGACGTTTCTTGTGGTAGGTCGGCATTCCTTGCGAAGGTATGGCCGGATCCGGCGTCGGTGTGTCTAGATTTGGCATTGCGTAGGTGGTTTAGGTGGCGGGTTTGCGGGCTATTGTTGACTCTGGTCGATAGGGCTCTTTGGCCTTCCTATCGGCTACCTCATGCCTGCTCATCGGCGCTATTCAATGTGGCCGATGGATTAGGCCCAGGCCATTGGCTTGGCAGTCGAAGCAACTTTGCTTTGGGGGTGCGAGACCAGTGACATCGATGGCCCTGAATGTGTGTCGGCAAGCTCCTATCGCTATGGAGGGTGGGACCGATGAGCTTCTCACCGGCTCCCACACTAAGGTCTTCCCCTTGGCATCGGCGAATCCTTCCATCCCTCAACGCCTCTGATGAGGTCCATCGCTGCACCTTCTTGCTCCTCCCCTACATCTGCGCGAGGTTTGGCATTGTTGGGTGGTTCCCCTTGTTGGTGATGTTTGTGGCGATGTGGGTCAGTGGCTTCGGACTTCACATCATTACCCTATCTTGTGGCCTCTCCTCAGTGTGGTTTTTAGGGTGCGCGTCGGGCGAAAGCCATGTCTTTAGGGCCGACAATGGTGACACCATTTGGTGCCACTCCCCTACTGGAGACATTGTCGCGTGCGCCACCCCCTCGAAGCATCCTCGGATGAAAACCTAATACGTGTGGAAGGGCGACGGAGGCGTGAGGTCACTACCTTGTTGAAAGCGTCTTCTCGAGGGCTATCGGTTGGCTGCGAGGTTGGGTTCTCTCTTGTGTTGGTCGCCGTTTCATTGTTGCTACTTGCTAAAGTGGTAGCCTCGGTTGGGCCGGTTGCATGGTTAGTTGTTGCTGCTATTTTTTTTCTCGTTGGGTGGTGGTGTGGTCGTCTTTAGGTTTGGCAGCGTTGAGGAGCGGTGGGTGGTGGTATGGTCAGCCTTATGCTGTATTGACAGCATTGAGTTGTGGTATTGTTTGATGCCTAGTGTCGTACTATCTTTTTTTCTTCATACCTATTTTTTTTCTTCTGCTTGAATGATCGACAGATATCTAACAAATTTTTTTGAAAAAATATTATAAAAAAGTTATTTTAAATATAATCAAGTAATTCAAAGAGAAGAAAACTACACGAACATGTCATGCTAATTCGTCTTGGTTATATACATATGCCTGTTATTGGGATAGACATTTTGAATATATCGATATGGTCTTCGAAAATGCAACTTTAATCACTAGTCACTATTGTAATATATTTCTGAAATTAACTAAAAAAATATGATTATGGAAGAGATTTTCAAGACAAATATATATGTATGGTTTTCGAATGCTCCATTGAAATAATTCATAAGCTTTATAGCTAAAAGTTCCAAAACTTTGATATACACGTATCTCAAAGGTTAACTTTTTGTAATATAGAGGGAGTATGTTAGAAAAGGTAGCACCTATTTGGCAAGCATATACAAAAGGCTAAATTGCAGTCGGTTTTTTTGGCTTTCAAATCAACATTTGAAGGCACATATCGGTTCTCTCTCAAATAGGACACACCTCCTAAACTCACAACCAAACTCTGCCAACCCCTCAATCCGAGCCGATTTTTTTGGCTTTCTAATTAACATCCGAAGGCACATATCGGTTCTCTTTCAAAATAGGACACACCTCCTAAACTCACAACCGAACCCTACCAATCCCTCGATCCGAGCCGTTGTAGCTTGTACATGCTACGAGTCTGTGGGCCAACAATCAGTAGAAGGCTTGAGAAGTGCAAATGATTATTAAAAAGATTATTTTTTAAAATCTTTAAGAAAAAACATCAAAAGCTTTATAAATTTTTTTACAAATTGCTATTACCTTTGGCTTGTACCAAAACTAACTTATCGACATAGCTTTAAGTTTTAATTTTTAAAAAGCCCATATCTCCATTGATCCTCCCGAAGATCGCAAGTGTCGGTGCGAGCAGCAAGCATCTCTTTGGCAAAGGTTTGACTAGAAATTATAGTCTAGAATGGGCTAGTGAGTCTCCATACCCGAACGAAGACGGTGAGAGTACATCGATTCGGATCCTCTGCGGTTGGTTCAAAAGACAGAGGATAAACAGTGATTGTGCATTTTATACTAAAACACTGTTTAGTACTGTTTAAAATCACTGTTTAGTACTGTGTACAACTCTAGAGGGAGTAGTTCAACTGAGTAACCGAAAGATATAAATGCTGCACAGACAACAGTAACTAAAAATATTTTTAAAAAATAAAATGATCAAGGAATTAGGGAAATACAGAAGTTGAAGTCTTCGTCAACTCCCTAATAGCCATTGTAGCATAAGATGACGATGGTAGAGTAAATTCTAATTTTACAGCCAGCTTCTTTGGTAACAGCTGTGGGCTGCCCGTATAATTGCTTTCTGCTAGGTTAGCTCCACTGGAAGCTCCAGAGGTATTTGATGAAGCTTCCAACCCAGGATCATGTGATGTGCAACTCGAAGTCCCGTCAGATAATAGTTCATTTGCTTTTGGAAGCAAGGTTTTGGATAGAGCATGTAAATCAGTTTCCAATAAAGGTGTGGTGTCATCCGTGTAAGTCATAAGATCCCTGCAACCATTAAAAATCAATTCAACTAAAAATCACCGGATATCTAAAACAAGGAAGAACAACTAGATAGAAACATTACTCATATTAATCACTGTATAATAAAAAATTGAAGAGATTCCAATGAACCAAAAGGAAAAGATGCATAGATTTTATTCAATGAACAAGCACAAATGTGATTGGACTGCACTTACCATTCAAAATCAATAGTTCGCTGGATTACCCGTCGGTAACCTCCTTTCATACTTGTAATTGAGAAGTCCCTTATAAATAAAAAACACGCCATCCAGCACAATAGTTAGTATGCACATTACACAAAATGTGTGATGATTGATTAGTATGAACTTGCTCTAATAGCATACCCCCTCCATATTTATTTACAAAATCTATGAAAATATGATATTGTGAAAGTATTTTTCAAGACGAATTTATGTGTATAATTTTTATGTACAAAATTTTAAATAGTTTAAAAGATTTTTATAGACAAAGTTTTAAAACTTTGACCGAGAACAAATCTAAAACGAACCGGAGGGGTAACAATTTAAGGGGAAACAATGACCTTAGACAAGGACGTCGGCGGAAATGCGACATGCGTGACGGCGAGATAACACGCCGCAGCTCGGCAACGCAGCGTAAGTGGATTTGCAAGTATCTTATGCCCCTCGCAAGAATAAAAAGGAGAAATCGAGGTTCGGTTTCGGAAATATTGCAGGCTTTGGAGCTGAAACGATGGCAATTATCCTCTACAAACTTTTCTTTTTTGGATATATCACCACAAGCTTGAAGAGCTTATATTGAACAGCGGAATTAACAAACCAAAAACTAGGGCTAGTGATATGGTCCTCTTTTAGCTGTCCGCGAGCCCGTCTAGCATGCAATGCACATGCACAAATGCCACATTAAAAAGTCATTTTCAGAACCAACCGCCCTATCTTGTCCAAGCTGATCGCCATGCAATAGTAAACTTTGTTGAATTTGTGGCCGTTCGATTCATACATACAGCGAGGGAAAGAATAGAGAGAGAGAGAGAAAAAACTCTTTATTGATTCTTTATTTTTATTACAAGGAAACTAAGCTCCGTATGTAGAGAACAAAAGGATTTCATGAAGGAACATCTTAGACATGTCTAAAAGTCAAAGTTTTAAAATTTCAATACAAATCATACAGATAGATTCATGTTGAAAAAAAAACTTTTATACTATCATATTTTTTAGATTTTGTAAACAGAAGGTTGCATTTTCAAGATCACGTCGGCATCCAAAACGTCATGCTTTAATATGAAGGGAGTAGATCAACTGAATAACCGAAAGATATAAATGCTGCACAGACGACACTAACAAAAAAATATTTTTTAAAAAAGAAAAAGATCAAGGAATTAGGGAAATGCCGAAGTTGAAGTCTTCATCAACTCCCTAATAGCCATTGTAGCATAAGATGACGATGGTAGAGTAAATTCTAATTTTACAGCCAGCTTCTTTGGTAACACCTGTGGGCTGCCAGTATAATTGCTTTCTGCTAGGTTTGCTCCACTAGAAGCTCCAGAAGTATTTGATGAAGCTTCCAACCCAGGATCATGTGATGTGCAACTCGAAGTCCCATTTGATAATAGTTCATTTGCTCTTGGAAGAAAGGTTTTGGATAGAGCATGTAAATCGGTTTCCAATAAAGGTGTGGTGTCATCCGTGTAAGTCATGAGATCCCTGCAACCATTAAAAATCAATTCAACTAAAAATCACCGGATATCTATAACAAGGAAGAACAATTAGATAGAAACATTACTCATATTAATCACTGTATAACAAAAAAATTGAAGAGATTCCAATGAGCCAAAAGGAAAAGACGCAGAGATTTTATTGAATGAACAAGCACAAATGTGATTGGACTGCACTTACCATTCAAAATCAATAGTTCGCTGGATTACCCGTCGGTAACCTCCTTTCATACTTGTAATTGAGAAGTCCCTTATAAATAAAAAACACGCCATCCAGCACAATAGTTAGTATGCACATTACACAAAATGTGTGATGATTGATTAGTGTGAACTTGCTCTATTAGCATACTCCCTCCATATCACAAAAAATAGACGTTTTAGATAGATATGTCGTAAGTCAAAGTTTCAAAACTTCATCTATGCAAATCTTTTGAACTATTTGGTTTGGATACATGAAAATTATACATATACATTCATCTGAAAAATCACTTCCATAATATCATATTTTATAAAATTCATAAATAAATTGCAATGCTAATTAATGGGCAAAGTTGTATTCCGAAGATCGTGTTGATGTCCAAAACGCCAAGTTTTTATGATATGAAGGGAATACAATGGAAAAGCAAGTATAAAAAGTAAGACCGATGGATAAGACCCCATCAATGCAATTTGCATGACCAGCACTATTCAAACCTTTGCATCACTTTGGGTTTCCAAATATCACAAGAGCCTTAAAGGTATTTCAAAGAAGGGAAAATTCAGAAAGCAAGACAAGTATAGTGACAAAATAACATACTTGAACCCATGGACGCTTTCTATCAGGCTAATGCCATCCTGATTCACAAAAAAAAAAAAGACATAACATTACAATAGTAATTACAGAAGGCACTTTAAGACTTGAAGCTATCATTGTTCCATAATTTGACAACAGTAAAATTTGACGAGAATAGATTGTCTTCCACAAGTTCTTTAAGAACATAGAATCTAAAAGATGTGAGGTGTCCCCATAGTAGGTAACAAGGTAAGGTGCATGTCTCGCTATGCTAACAACTAACAAGTCAAATGATCTCCATTAATCATAACGTAATAATAGTTTACCCTCTGCAACTTTCAGATTAGATACAGAGCTCATCAATGAAACCAGTTAAATAATAGTTAGGTAAGATGTCAAGAACACCAGCATATCTACAATGAATCTACAGCAAATTGCTGATTCTCGTAGCTTCATGCTTAAAGTATCATTACCTTGTTAGCAATTTCATGATAAACCCCAGCAACTTCATTCCCAGGAAACAATGTTTCTGAACTGCCACATGGAGAGAGAAATAAACATTACGCTTGAGCTATGAAATTGTGCAACATATAATAAGTGATCATCGGTCATCACCCAGGCAAAGGAAGGACAACATCCTCGCAAGTGTAGACCGAATTCAATAAATCTTCAGAGTCAACTACCTTCAAGAGAGACACATGATTCACAAATCCATATAAAGGCAGTGATTATGCACAAGTTTCACTCTTTGTATGTAAGAATGCTTTTAACTTGACTCTATAGCAAACCTTCACCGGCTGGATTATTTCTTCCGGGAGTGTTTCACAAGATGTATCTATTTCAGATGAATCAGTGTGGTCATCATTGTCTTCTGAAGGACCCATTACAGTTGTTTCTCCGAAAGGGCGTTCTTTTCTATAAACCAAGTCACCTTCTACAACTCGTGAAATACCTATGATGCTTATCCATTAGCATATAAAGACAAAAGAAAAGTAAATAGTTTTATTTGAAATATCAAACCTTGGTTTAAAATAACAAACTGAATAAACACAGTGCAATAGATGCATAAATGGATCCATACAACAGCTTAAATTTTGGGTGCAGATTTGTAGTATTTGTGATTGAGGTCACCAAGCCTTAATAATTTTATGGATATAACACTGGCACCTCTGGTTTGCATTAAGGCCACTATCTCAATAGAATGTCTTAAACATATCACAATGCCAAATCACCTTTGAGAGAGCCAGGAGTACAATGAAAATAAACAAGAATCCATTATGCAAAAGTGCAAACATGCCCTGAATAAAAGTTATCAGAACCACAAAAGGACCCCCATGAATCTTGTACCAGGCTAATCAAACTTGAATTGATTTAAGGCACGGGCCCAGGTTCAGTGTTTTTTTTAGTCATCGTAGGTTCAGTGGATTTGGGAAGAATAAGTGGTGTACAACAAAGTGGAGCCACATTTCTGATAACTACCTAAATCAGCATAGCAAGAATGTGCTAAAAAGTCATGCAACTTGGCATTTCTTTAACAAATAAGGTGAGCAAATTTTCATTCAGTAAAACTATTGTGCTATTATCTTACACCAAAAAAAACACTAAGTCTCAACTACCTACATGAAAACAATGGAACTAATTTTTTGAACTAAAAACAATGGCACTGATCAATTCAAGATTTAGCGAGCCACGGAAGCACCAAGTATGCTGACCATATTTTTCAACTCTCATACTGGCAGCATGGTTCCAGAGGTAACTCTGGTAACTATGCACGTACCTGCATAGTAGTCAACATCACTTAGTAAGTACAAGCAATGATTTAAATCGTGATTGTCATGGTGTCACGAAATTGCGGGCAACAGAGCTATTGCGAATAATGGAAGCTATCCGACATCAAGCCTACATAACAAATATTGCTTTTATAATTTCATATCTGGAAAGTGAAAACTACCACAAAGTTTGCATAAATTTTTATATCGCTTAAAAGTAGTACCAATGTGCACAAACATATGTCACCAACTAATATTCGGTGCAAATATTACAATAGTCATATGACACAAAGTTATAAAACATTACATTCTAATTAGTAGCTACTCCATCCTATCACAAAAAAATGTTAGTTTGGGAAAACATGCAATTGAACTTTTACAAGTTGAGATACCTATATCATTTTTAAATGTTTAGCTAGAACACATAAAATCATAAATAGTATTACATAATTTGTGAAATTTCAATAGCATCAATTTACAAATATACTTAATAACTCATACTTCTCTAATTATCATTAAGATTATATGACATAGATATAAACATGAGCAACAAACTCTCGCCTTACATAGATATAAGATTACAAAACCCAGTCATAAATGTGTAAATTAACAGTTTTGATCCATAGCGGCCACCAGGGGCGGAGCTTCCTTGGGGCCAAGGTGGGCCTTGGCCCCCCCTACAAAAATTATTTTCCTTAATACACAGCTAGTATGTAGTACAAATTTCATCCTAATTCAAGCATCATGCCCCCCCCCTCCTTGCCCGGCCCCTCCTCATTTGGCCTTCAAGCTCCGCCACTGGCGGCCACTATTAGTGCTGTAGTGATCTCATAGCGGTCGTAGCTGTGTTAGCAGACTTCCCCTACTTAGTTTAGTGTTTAGGTGCCCAAAAAACGTTGTAGTAGAGCTATAGCATGCTATTTTAATCATTGAGTAGATGTATGGGAATTTTACATTAAGTATGAAATATTTGCACTAATTTGCGGTCATGTTGGATATCTAGGGTTAAGTGTAAGGGTATTGCAGTTGCAGCCTTTTGTCTTCTCTAGGGTTCCACTTTCTACTCTATATATTGCCCCATTGGGTTGTTCAATAGAACTAACTATTCACAGTACTCCTCTCTCCATCTCACATTAACAATGTGAATGCTGTATCAAAGAAAATTAAGAAAGCCTTAAGCAAGATGCAAACATAATGTCTATTTTATGACAGCGAAAAACGAAAGCATAAAATTTTGGTTTCAGATTTAAAATTTGAGTTGTTGGAAATGGAATGGTTCATAAAAGTTTGCATCATAGAAATTCATAAAAATTTTCAAAATTTATGGACCTTTGATTCGCGGTTCGGTTCGGTTGGATTGGGTCAAAAGTTTAGGGTTCTTAAAAAGAGGCACGAAAAGGTTAAAAAAATATCTTTTTTTTTTTGAAAGCTTTGAGAAAAACCACACAAAACCCTGAAAAAAATTACAAAATGTTACAATTAATAGTCTGTACAAAAATGATAAATTTTGCTTCAACCGAACAAAACCAGACCAAACCATGTATCAAAGAGGAACAGGTTCCAGATACCACAAATATAGTCCTACACATATAAGTAAGACAATGGCAGCAGTACCAAAAGTTCATCTATAAATGGCATCCTTACTGAAGTAACAATCAAAATGACAAACCCAACAAATCAAATTAGACAAAATAATCCATTCAAACAGTACTATCATACATTGTTTTATTGAAAAATAATAGAAGATGGTCATGGTCAGTTGAAGAACAGTGCTGCATCATATCATTAACCTCGAGAAATGCACTGAAAGTTTATAGCATGCAACACAACATACATTAGTCTCAATGTTCTAGGTATAGCCATTAGTGCTTGCAGATAGTTGCTAGGGTATTTCTTCAAACGCTGAAGCTGAAAATAAGAGAAAGCATAAGTTTAAGGGTCCCAATTTAGTGCACTTTCAACATGATTGAAAACATGAAATGACAAATTAAATGACCAAAAGGGAATATAAAAGCTACCATCATGATATATTAGTTGATCTACTTCGAGCAAGAAATGTAAATCTCAAGCTCAACTCAGCAAGACACCAATGAAACAATTTCTTTTCTATAACCTCTTACAGCATAAGCTCTTTAATTTTCTCCAATGTGCCGGTACACTTCCATACATCATCTATTAAAATTAAGTCGTTATCAAATTATAAAACCTAAGGTATTGTTTCCATACACCATCTAAATTTGTCATTATCAATTTCTAAAACCGAAAACAAACATATAATTGTGCAACATAAAACTGCGAAACATGCATCCTGTTTGTTCTTCTAAGTAAAAAATATATACATCACTAGTGCATTGTTGCTTTTCGTTGGTCCACGACTTCACAACTTTGTCTCATCTCTAATTCATTATCGCGTGGGACACATCAAACCCACTTGGATAAGTAGACTCCATAAGTGTATGTGTCAGGATCAATCAGAAGGAAAAAACTACACTTACAATAGCTCTCTCTGTGATGAGATGCCGAGGGAAGTTCCTAAGTGCCACATCAATATCACCATGTTCCTTGTAATGTTCCCTTACCTCATTTATATCATCACATTGTGTGCAGTAAAGTTATGATGAACAAATCCACGCAACAGAACATAATTTATTAAAACAGATAAAAAAAATCAAGGATATCTCCTTCCCTTGGGTCAAGAATCAAGGTAACAGCAATTCTCCACTCTCCTCTAAGCAAAGCAGCACCGATAAGATGAGTTGGTACTGAACTGCTACCAAACCGCTAGCAGACACAATATAAAGAAATATGTATGAACCACATCAGGGCAGAAACATAATTTGAACTTTGAACACATGCAAGAGAAAAAAAGGTTTATTTCCTGTACCTGTAAGCCATAATAATTGATAAATCCATTTTTTATTAATCCATCAATAGCTGCCTTAATCACATCTTCCGATTCTGCAACAACATTCCTAACAAGTAAACATAAACAGAAAGCATGAATTACCCATTTACTCTGTAATTGAAAAGAAGACGGTCTGCATGGCATGAAGATCATAGTATTATAAACTCATGTATCACACAATTCCTTGCAAGTTATAAACCGTAAAGAAATAGCAGGAAGATCATGTACAGCATAGTTTGTTTCAGAGCCTGTGTGCAGCATGTATATTGCAAACAGAGGTCACAAGGCCAAACAAATTCATTAGGACATTGCTGAAATTGCAGAAACGTCATGTACAATATAGTTTGTTTTAGAACCTGTGTAGCATGTATATTACAGACAGAAGTCACAAGGTCAAACAAATTCATTAGAACATTTCTGATGTACCGCCATAAGTATACAGTGACAATAGTAGCAACTAGCAAGGGGAAAGCATGCACCTCAAAGTAACTGTAAATCGGTTTCCCATTAGCTGACCAAGAACAAGGCCTTCCTTCACATAACTAGAAAAAAAATTATCAATTACTGAAATACTAACTGTTTTTGGTCAATGGCACTACATTAATTATTATGGTACAAAGGGGATGATACACCTAACTACTTACCGAAAGTCCCCAACTTTAATGCCAATGAGCTTCTTATTAAGAGCAGCCAACCTACTGGCTTGTACCTTGAAAAGCGTCACCTGACCAGAAGATAGAGGATCACAAAAAAAATCAGAAAGTTGTATGCTAACATAAATTACTATACAAAATAAGCATACCTGCTGGGTTGTAATAGCACGTTTATCCTTAGTCCCCGCAAACCCAAATGATCGCGGCTGTGGATAATGTAGTCACCGATAATCAGTGAAAGAGGTAAATGAATTTGAATTTAGCAGCTCAGAACAAGAACCTGCAAATACTCGATGAAACAGAAGGCAATGTGTACCTGAATGCCTAGCATCTTTCCTATCACTCCTAGTGCCTCTTGGGTGTCCTTGTTCTCCTTGTAGAGATAAAACCTGGTACACAAATTACAAACAGTGGATCAAATGTGTAGTCGTATGCATTCTGATGCAAACAAATCACAGATTGCCAAAAAAAATAAAAAACTGAGGAGAGATCATGCCGTCACCTGAGGAACTTCTCAAGATGATAGGGCCAACATGTGGATCCTCTACTATCAAATGGACTGTCAATGCCCTTCCTATTCCTCTCCATAGCACCAAAATTCCTTCGTCTGCGTGGCCTAGACTTCAATCGTACCCTGATACACCTTTGAATCCCATCGCTGTGCTCAACCGTATCCGTGACCAAGAACTTGAAGTTCCTCTTGAAGAAGTCATGCACCTCCTACAGAAAATGTCAAATAGATAACACATGCCTCATCCAAGTGTCCAACAAAACCACAATGCTGAGAGAAGCAAACCCACCGAGCGATGGGCCTTTTCAGAATCAGCAGAGAGAATGATCGGCGACACGTCGCCGTCGCCTCCCTTTGAAACCCTCTCCAGAAATCCCATCAATGTGTCACAGTCCGCGTCGCCGCACAGCTGTCGGAAAGACGCCAGCGCCTGCGTCTGGTCCGCGCCGCCTTCCACGACATCTTCTCGCTGCAAACCCGCAAAACGGCAACGCGGCCAAATCAACCGAGGTCGCAGAAGCTAACACAGTTCCCGAATCCAAAGCTGTGAAACCGCGACGGGTGAGCGGGAGGCCTGAGGGGAAGAGTGAGAGACCTCGTCGGGGAGGTCGAAGGAGGTGAGGCGGACGAGGGTGCCGTCGCGGGCGACCTCGTGGACGACGAAGTCGGAGTAGCGCTGCTTCAGGGAGCCGCGGAATCCCGGGAAGGAAGAGGCGAAGCGGGAGATGCCGACGTCGGGCTCGGCCACGCCCGGGAAAGGGGTGGCGCCGCGAGGCGCCGGCGCCTGCGCCTGCGCCGCGCGAGGCGGCGCTGCAGCACGGGCGCGGCGGGCGAGGGGGCGGGACGCCGAGGGGGGTGGCTTTGCGAGTGAGAGAGGCGATAGGAGGGGGTTTAGCAGGTGGCGGCCACGCATCCGGCCGCGCGGTGGGCGACTGGACGGCGGAGTGGCGGATGGGTAGGGGTAAAGGGCGGCGACGGTGGCGACGGCGGCGGCGGCGCCCGGTTTGCGCTCGGTGCAATGGGAGTATGGGAGTATGGGAGGGACTGCGGCCTGCGGAAGTGCGGGGTGCGAGGTGGTGGCTGGTGGCGGCAAAAACTCCTCATCCATCTGGGACACTGATCACTGGAGCTGGGAGCTAGCCATGGCCTCTCCCGTACTAGATGAACGATCTCGATCTTGGGGTGAGAATGAAATTACCACTTCGTTCGAAAACGGTAATCGATTTAAGATTATCCTAAATTAAAATTTTAAAACTCCATCCGTACAATACTTTTAAACTATTTAGAATGAACACGTAATAATTATATAGATAGATTCGTCTAAAAAAGTTATTAATATTATAGTTTAATTACATTCTTCTAAATAAAATGTAAACCTTCCTTTCCTCCACTCTTCCCCTTCACTTGCCGTGCAATAGAGGATGTGTGCGACCTGTACTATGACATCCAAGACGATGTCTTTATCTCTTATGCTCAACGCAAAACATGATGTAGAGAATCTAACGTACTGCATGTGTAGTGTGGAAAACAAGTGGAGTTAACACAACAACGCCTAGGACGAGCCGAGATTGCGGCACATGGTTTGGTGTGAGAGCTTAATGTGTCATCAAGCTCGTGGGGGAGTAACACACCTATGCTACTCTTATCTTCGTGTAGCAATGAATGTGAGGTGTTGCCATGTGTTTGCTTGGAAAGAATTTTGGTGTTCTACTCTAAGAGTTTTGTGGTTCTACACTTCCAAAATCCATCTAGTCTGTTCGGAGATTGAAACCAAATTGTCATCCATTCTCTAAAATTCATGGTTTGTACGAAGTTCATGATTTTAGGACACGCCCAATGCTAATTTTAATTTGTTTCCTATTTGTAGAAGTAGGATATAGATTAAAATATGAGAGAAAAATACAATAAGAAATAACATGATGATTGGAAATAGATGAATCGTGTTAATGATAGTCTATATAAAAATAGCATTGGGCATGTCTTTATAAACACATCCATAGAAATTCTCTCATATAAAGAAATCAAAGATAAAACAACATGATAAGACCATGTGCTCTTATCTCGTTGCCTCAAAAAAAAATCTTTAAAAGGAAAAAATCATAATTATTGGGTACTTGGGCAGCCTATCAATATAGCAAAATAATTTTAGGCCGTAGACTTACTTTGAAATGCATCTTGCTATAATGCCTAATGAATCAACATTATTAAAGATTTAGGCTCCGTTCTTTTAGTCTTAACGGCTTAACATCTGACTTATCTACGTTTTGAACACACATATGGGTTGGGTTTTTTTAGTTCATTTTTTCACTGTTTCGAAGGTGGGTCCTGACACGTTAAAAAGCAAGTCAAAAGAAATGGGTTTGAATCTCGAGACTACCTCAAGAAGTTCTCGAAATCCAATTATTTCAACGGCTCAACCATCAGATCAGCTCAAAAGAGCATGACCTTAACCTGATCAAACTTTGTTCGATGATAACAATAGAAGCAAAGCACATAATTTTTCATTGAAAAACATGACGTAAAAAATGAAACCATGATACATTTTAGTTTTTGAAATGCCCTTCTCATCACCCACAAATCTTTTTTTTGAGAGGGTATAACAACAGATATGCACACACAAACTCACACCACACGCACACACATGTGCATCTGAACACACATGCTAGTAGAAGAAATGGAGGCTATAGCTCCGTGCGTACCCGCAAGTGAGGAAAACCCCAAAGTATCGAGGAATCTAACCTGGGCTGCCATCATGAGCAGCCTCGCCACTGGCCAACTGCGCAATCAGACATGTTCAAACGTCGGGCTAAGCGTTGGGTTGGGCTTGAAAAAGCCTGATCTCACGGGACCAGGGCCGAGCCCGCCCCAGGCCCGATGCATCGAGCTCCAAACTTAGACTCGAGTCCAACCTAAAGCCTGAAAGCCCGGTTCAAAGCCTGACGGCACGGCCTGGCCCGGCCCGGCCCGACGGCCGGGCTTCAGACTGAGACCCGAGTCTGACCCGATGCACCGATCGGTCGGATCGGGTCCTGACCGGATTGCCGGATCAGATTTCCCATGATCAGATCTATGCGCAACGCTCGGTCCCCTCATCAACCACAGATCTATCACAATGGGAAGAGAAACAAAAGGGTCCTAACAGGGCCTACGACGAAGTCAAACCCGGTGAGATGGACGGCCCGGAAACCGGTGGAGGGCGCCCAAGCCAACGTTGGATCGAGCGCGAGCGACGAGGCCCGCGCGGAGCAAAGCGTCCGCCGTCAGATCGCTCTCCCTAACTTGAATGCAAGTCGCCCACCCAACCGCACCGCGCGTACCCTCCTCCCCCTGATCGTCCGCCCCGAATGCTCCACCACCAAACCACCACTTCCACTCCACCGACGGCAGCCAACCTCCGCAACAACGACACCACCACCACAGTCGCACGGTCCTCCCCGCAAAGACCGTCTCGCCCCTCCACCCCCTCCGCCCACTCCACCCGCGCCCGGACTGGGACCCAGGGGGCAGTTTAGTCCTTCCGCAATCCCATCAAAACCCCTCAAACCCAACCAGTCAGGCGCATCAGCACCCGCTCCCCTCCTCCTCGCTCTTCCTTCCCCTCCCATCATCCCCTTCCCTTCCCTTCCGCCCGAAGTCTCCACGCGGCCGTGAGGTCGTCTCCATTTAAAACCTTCGCTTCGTCTCGACTCCACGCTCCGCCATCTTCTCCTCACCCCGAGGCGCGCCCAGCGTCAAACCCTAGCAGAGGGGGCGGGCGGGCGGGCGGCCCTTCGGATCCAATGGGCGCGGCGCCGTCGACGCCGAGGCTGGGCGCGGGGGCGGCGGCGGGGTCAGCGGCGGAGCAGATGTTCGCCGCGCTGGTCGGCGACAGGGCCTACCCGGTCTGCTCCGAGTTCTGGAGGCAGCTGCTCGAGCTGCCCCTCACCCTGCAGTGGCCGCGCGACCGCGTCCTGCAGGCCTGCCACGCCTTCGGTGAGCACCGCCGCTGGAGATCCACGGCCCCCGCGGTTTGCTGCCTCTTATCGCTTCCTCTATTATTATTGACCCCTTTCGCTGTTGCTTTGGATGTATCCTTTTTCCGCTCGTTTTGCGGGTTTTGATCTGTGGGGGGCAATGCGAATCATGTGATGCCTTGAGAGGGCGGCGTGGTTGTGGGCTGCGCCGCGGTGGGTGGGTTTAGGTGGCGCTTTGAGGTGATGTGGCTTGATTGACGTGGCATTCGCGGTGAATTTGCTGCTTTTGCATTGTGTTGTCGGATGTTTCGAATGTTGATTTGTGTTGATTGCTAGCTGCATTGGTTCTTCCGATGATTTTTTGGGTTGGGTTTGGGGGGATTAAGTTACGGCGAGTTCGGTGGGTGCTCTGCGTAATCGACAAGGTGGATACTTCTAAGGACTCCCATTCAAAGTTGACTGAGCTTACTCCGTTGCAAAATATTTAATATTGATGGCCTAGTCAGGGGAATAAACATAATCAACAATTACCCTCACCTTATTTAGTATAAAGGGTAAGGGCCTGCTTGGGTGTTCAGAATTTTTTTACACTTGTAGAAAAATGCACTTGTAATTCCTTGGACATATGATACAACCAAAAAAAATCTCCCCTCCTTGGGAGGCAATATTATACACTTGTAGAAAATCACAATCGTAAATGAATGTTTATAGACCCACCAAGAAAAAATGCCAATACCCAAATCATATGTAACAAGACATTCGTATTCAATGTTTTTTTTTAAAATGAAATAGCTTGATAAACAAAGTACATTATTAAAAAAATGGGATGTTCGCTTATTTGCTTGCTAACTGTAGTTGTAGAAATCACTTAAATAAAGCAAATTAAACTTATTTGAATAATAGAGAAGAAATGCTGGATCGTCAGTGTGCCAGGTTGCCAGTCCTAACATTGAAGACAATCGTGTCTTGACATTTTAGCAAACGATCTTGTCTACATAGTTGCGAGCACTTTCTGTATCTCTTTTCATGTAGCTATATCAATTTAACAATAAAAACACATTCTCTTTGACGCCATTGGTTCCTGTGCTGCAATCAGAAGGGACTTTAGTGCTTCTCAGGACATCTTTTTATGGTACACAAATCCTATGGGAGCTCATTGATAGATGCAATGTTATTCCTTAAATTGGATATTAACTTGCATGTAAAGGACTCATATATGATTTTTTTTTATCAGGAACACGTAGATTGCATTACGAACTAGGATAGGCCGCTAAATTGCTGACCACCCTAGACAGTAGACAGTATATACAAATGGGCAATACAGCCACCGAAACACACCCATAAGAGGGCCACCATAACCATCCCTATGAAACACAAATAGTATGCTGAAACACCCACAGTGCCATCCCAATCGTGATGCTGATGAATATGGCTAAGTTGACACCCGAACCGCCTCCCTCCAACACCCAAAGTGGGTTAGACAATGGCCTTGACCCAAAGTGGGTTAGACAATGGTGAGCCAATCGATGAGCTCTGCAACCCAATCATGCCGGGCCGGTTAGCTTGTGGCTGGCTCCCATGGCTGAGAAAGGACTGGTGTGCATCACCACCCCCATGGTAGTAGATGATAGCAACAACACGACAGGTCACTGAGGATGTCTCCTCCCCAATCCCCGCACCAACAGCCACCACACAAACATCCACCACCGTAGGACCTAATCAGAGCCGTCAGCAGCAAATATCCTGGTTTCATGTGTAGCAACCTTGACTCACATATGATTGCAGTGACGAATAAATAGTCAAGGAAATAATATAAATATATTAGAAAGGTTCTTTATTGATCCACCTTATTGTGACACCAGTACATTCCTGTTCGACTAGATTACCAGTAGTAAACTTTATGCTCCTAATGTTTTGGCTATTCTTTATGGCCACTTCTTTAAATTATAATTGTTTCATAATCATCATGTGCTGTGCAGCCCAGAACAATTACCATACGAAGCATCTTGCAAAGATTTTGATCCATTTGGTTTGGTGCTTGCAAGAGAGTACATCAGTTTCTTCTGTATCTTATGCTGTCTACAGAAAGGCTATTAATGCTGCATACATATCATCTATATTTCTCAAGTTCATTATTGAAAATGCTAAGGCTGATAACTGGCAAGAGCTATGTCTTGACATTGACAAGGATGAGAAGGGACTGGAGAATTTTCCTTCTGGTAATCGATTACCCAAATGATCTAGTTTTTGTATTCTTGACATATCGCAAAAAATGATTATTCTATAAACCAATTATTTTAACAATTGCATTGTTCTCCTTATAGATCAAAGTGTGGAGTGTTTTCTGATGAGAGGGGTGCTGAACTACATTGGTGGTGCAGATGTAAGGTATCTCAATTGATGACTTTTATCTATTTAGATTTTTTTTCTTTTTAAAATGTTGTTTCTCATTTGCATCTCACTATTTTTTATTATGCTCTAATGAAGTCCGGAGTCATGCTACCTACATCATGAGCTTCTAAACTTGATGCTAGTTCTTATGTCGACTCAGTTATGTTCTGGACCATCTCCAGAGCCAAAAGATGTGCACCCTTTCATTGATGCAGCCATGCTTCAGGTAAAAGTCAAATCTTCTGAATACATCATGCATGCTTGTTTATGTACAGATGAGCTAAATTTGGAATGTGTTTCCATACGACATATTTCTTCTGCAGGACAGTTCCATGGTGGCCTCTGTAGTTCGAAAGTTGCTGCTAAATTTTGTAACACGACCACAGATTCCTTTAAATGGTTCACACCCCGTTTTTTCTGATGATGGTGGGCCAGGTGTTCTGCAACGAGTTGGCTCAGCAGCTGGTAATTTGGGTTCTTTCCTTCGTCATTACACTTCTATTTTGCTAAATTATCTTTCCAATATACATTTGATGGGTTTTTGTTTAGAGCTAACCGTCTATGCATTCCAGTTGGATCCGTCCGTCTTTTATTGTTGCAGGAGGCTCATGGAGGAGGCCTGATGGGACACTTTGGTGTAAAGAAGACGGAGGATGTTCTGGCCACTCACTTCTATTGGCCAAAGATGAGGCGTGATGTTGAACGCTTCGTGGCGCGCTGCTCTACATGTCAAAAAGCTAAGTCGCGCTTAAATCCACATGGTTTATATATGCCTCTCCCCACTCCTAGTGTTCCGTGGGAGGATATTTCGATGGATTTTGTTCTAGGTTTGCCTAAGACAAAACGTGGGAGGGATAGTATCTTTGTTGTTGTGGATCGGTTCTCAAAGATGGCACATTTCATACCATGCCATAAAAGTGATGATGCCACTCATATTGCGAATTTATTTTTCAAAGATATTGTTCGTTTGCATGGTATGCCTTCCACTATTGTTTCAGATCGCGACACAAAATTTCTGAGTCATTTTTGGAGGACATTGTGGAATAAATTGGGGACAAAGCTGCTGTTTTCTACTACTTGTCATCCCCAAACTGATGGTCAAACGGAGGTTGTCAATCGTACCTTATCCACGATGTTGCGAGCTGTCCTAAAGAAGAACTTAAAGATGTGGGAGGAGTGCCTTCCTCACGTGGAGTTTGCTTACAACCGTGCGCTACATTCAACTACAAAGGTAAGTCCTTTCCAGGTAGTGTATGGTTTCAATCCTCGTGCTCCCATTGACCTGTTGCCTTTACCATCATCTGAAAAGGTCAATCTTGATGCTAAGAAACGTGCTGAATTTATTTTGAAACTGCATGAGACCACGAAAGAAAATATTGAACACATGAATGACAAATATCGCATTGCTGGTAGTCATGGTAGGAAGGAATTGCTTTTTGCACCTGGAGATCTTGTTTGGTTACACTTGCGCAAGGAGCGTTTTCCTGAGTAACGAAAATCTAAATTGATGCCCCGTGCAGATGGTCCATTTTGGGTGCTAGAGAGAATAAATGATAATGCATATAAACTTGAGTTGCCTGCAGATTTCGGGGTTAGCCCCACTTTTAACATTTCAGATTTGCGGCGTTATTTGGGAGAAGAAGATGAGCTTTAGTCGGGGATGACTCAAAGTCAAGATGGGGAGGATGATGAGGACATCACTCCTACTGATGCGTCCACTACTCTACCACCACCTACGGTGCAAGGACCAATAACAAGGGCACGTGCGCGACAACTAAATTACCAGATGGGCTCGTTCCTTACCACACAAGAGAATGCCCATAAGAGCGAGTTACTACCTAATATTGGTGTGCTTGTACTAAGGAATTATGGTGTTGATCAGCAAGGATGGAACGCTACGCCAAGACAAGTTGGAAACCAAGTCTACCACGAGTTGGAGTCCGGTTCGGTCACGGCGGAGTGGTCTGTCTTCAAACGGGCGTAGCAGATGCATATCAACTCCGTTTGGGACGTTCAATTACATTACAGAGAAGCCCTCGACGAGACCTTTCCAACGGATCCAGTCACACATCCAAATTCCTTCTGAGTTGGTCACAATCGTCGAAACAAGAGGCGACCAGATTTTGTTGGGCTGCCCGGTGCTGCGTCACCTTGTTTTTGGGCTTCGGCCCGTGTATCCCGCGCAAGGGGGGTCGTCCCAAACCCTAGCCGCCGCCCCCTTCTGCCTATTAAGACTTTGTAGTAGTCATTGCTAGGTTTGGGTTTTGCTCAGATAATTTTCTGCCATCGCAGTATCGCCGATCATCGGTTTGTGGAACCCCAAATTCCTGACCTTAATACATATTCGCAATTTCAGATTGCTTCTTCTTCGTTCAGGCTTGTGTTCTCAATTCGCTCGCAGGAACTAGCCTTCATGGAGAGGTCGACCGTGCGCTTGCATGGTTGATAACGAACGGAGACGGTGGTGTAGCGATTGCAGGTCTAGATCGGTGCTGATCAAGGTCGGATCGTCAACGTCGAGTTCTCCACCAAATCGACTTATCCATACCTATCGGAAGATCGGGACCCCGTTCCCATCACCCACACAGAGACATCCGGTACTGTCTCATACCTCGAGCAAAGCACCTCCTGGATGACGCCATTCATTCAATTCTTGGAGCACAGGACATTGCCCGAGGACGCTGCTGAGCGTTCCCAGCTAAAAAGGCGAGCCCGAGCTTACCGTCTGCACGGGGGCTCGCTGTACCGAAGGGGTGCTATTGGCGTGCTTTGAAAGTGCGTTACCCAAGAAGAAGGTAAGTACCTTCTGTCCGACATTCACGAGGGCATTTGTGCCTCACACAGAACCCTCGTCGGCAAAGCATTCCGCATGGGCTACTACTGGCCCACTGCGATGAGCAACGCAGAAGCCTTGGTTAAGCGCTGCGAAGCTTCCCAATATCATCCGTGGATGACGCACCAGCCCACGTACGAACTGCAAACAATTCCACTAGCGTGGCCATTCGTGGTTTGGGGCATGGACCTCTTAGGACCGTTCCCCAAAGGTCTCGGTGGAAAAACGTACTTGTTCGTAGCCATTGACACCTTCACCAAGTGGATCGAGGCCGAGCCGATCTCCAATATCACTGCAACTGCCGCAGTACGTTTCTTCGGGAGCATCGTTGCAACATTCGGAGTGCCCAGCAGGATCATCGCTGACAATGGCACCCAATTCACGAGCCGGGAGTTCAACGATTACTGCGAGAAAATTGGCATGAAGCTCGCACTGGCCTCTGTGGCCCATCCACAGAGTAATGGAGCAGCTGAACGAGCTAACGGACAGCTAGTCCAAGGCATCAAAAGCGGGTCTACAATGCCCTTAAGGCAAAGCAACAAGGTTGGGTCGACGAGCTACCGTCAGTCCTCTGGACAGTCCGGACCACAGCCAGCCGGGCTACAGGAGAAACTCCTTTCGGGCTCGTCTATGGCTCGGAGGTCGTCCTCCTAACAGAAATGAGACTTGGATCCGATCACGTTGACATTGCCAGCTTCGTGGTCAACGATGAGGAGTGGCAGCTTGACCTCGACCTACTTGATGCGCGCCGCGAGCATTCCCTACTCCGGGCTGCAGCCTACTAGCAGACCCTACATCGCTACGTGGCATGAAATGTACGTACAAGGACCCTGCAAGTAGGAGACCTGGTTCTACGTCGCGTTCAGAACCTCGTAGGCTCCAACAAGCTCAGCCCCAGGTGGGAGGGACCGTACAAAGTAGTGTCCGCAGCCCGCACGGGCTCGATACGCCTTGCTGACAAGGATGGGAACGAGCTCCCTAGTTCATGGAACATCTCCCTTTTACGACGCTTCTACGCTTAATCAGGTCGTAAGTCTCCTTTCATTTCAATTCAAATTCAAAAAAAAAACTTTCCCCCGTTACGAGTCACGCCGGGCTCAGTTATGACCATCTTAAGCAAGCCCGTGGCCAAAATCCAACGGCTAAGGATAAAGCACTCCGGAGCACTTCTACGACGGGATAAGCTGAACTCTCGCACCCTAGTAAGACTCCGCGCAGTGTGGAACTCCCACGGCCTAAGGTACAATAAGCCCACGTCAGGTTTGTTTGAATGACTAACTTAGGCCCCGTAGCGCTCGGGGGCTGAGGGATTTTTGCGCCCAGATTTTTTCTAAGTCCTTAACTTCGCCAAGCCCGCACCGCCGCGCGGCCTAACAAAGCTCGGGGGCTGGGGGTTCGTGTGAATTTTTTCTAAGTCATTCTAGTTTTCAGACCGCGCCCAACTCCAAGATCACAGTTGGACATGGCCACGGCCCGGGGGCTGGATGACTAGGCGCACCAAAAACAATCTTTCCAAAGCAACCTGTTTGCCTAAAATTCCTAAGTTCGTCTCAGAACTTCGTCACTGTTCATCTAGTTCTCCTTCTTTTGCATTACAGATATGCGCAGGAAAATGAGCAAGCTTAACAAAGGGAGGATCCAGTAGAGTCTGAGGCTATTTCCAAAAGGAGGCAAGATTGTACAAGCAAAAGGCAGCCCGGCAAACCGGGCTACCACAAAAGAACCACCACGCCACTGTAGCTACGGCGGCGCCCAAGTCCTAAAGCTACTTCGCTGCTCCTAACGGCGGCGCGGACGTCGGGCCGGCGGAGCAGCGGACTCCGCCGACGGCGACGACAACAACGACGATGGTGTCGGCAGAGCCGGCGCAGGCACCAACGGGCCAGGTTCGTGGGTCCCGCGCCCGCCGCCGGTGGATGCGAGCGCCTACGAATGGCGGCGGAGCCACCCCGGCGGCCTCCTCCGCTGTGGCTTCTGGCGGAGCCTCCTCCGCTGCTAGCGCGGCAGCGTACGCTGCGTCGGCGGCAATCTGCGCCGCCACTGCGAGCGCAACGGCCAGCGCTGTGGCCGCCGCCTCGTCGGCGCGGACTTGGGCATGCGCCGCCAGCGCGGCTGCATGGCCTGCGACGGTGGGGCCCACGACGTCCTCCTTCCCACGGGCTGGATCGGCGACGACGGCGGCGGTGTATCCGCGAACAGCGCCTCCCTCCAAGCATGCATGAAGTTAGAGTTGGCATCGAAAGACCTGGTTTCTCCCTGCTCTAAGGTGGGGGAAGACTAGGAATGAGGAGGCCTAAGGTGGGAGCTAGCGCAGCTCGTTGGACCTTGCTTTTTATAGACCAGCGGCAATTCAACGTCCTGTCACGCAGCTGGCTACCCCAAGCGTCGCTACGCGCGAAGGGACAGGTAACTAAAACACACCACGCGAGCTGAAGAGACACTCGCGCATGCGCCGCCCCGCGGAATGCCAACCGCGCCAGTCGCCACGCGACGTGTGTCCCGGTCCCACTGTCAGTAAAGAGAAGGATTGCTGTTCATCAAGGGCCAGTACGTGGATCCGGCCCAACTACACGAACGAGGCCCGAAGGCATCACATCGGCTTAACACGTGGCTTGGGCCAGGTGCACGAACCATCGCGAAGCGGCTTTGCCTACGAATCCACGCCTGGCAGACGTGCCCCTGCTGTCAGTGAGACACTGTGTCGTGCAGTAAAACCCACAGTGCGCACGATTTGATGCAATAAGGAAAGCGGAAAGTTGGCTAAGTCTCCTGGCCACAGTATGCTGCGCTTATCCAAAAAACAAAGGGCAAAATCAAGAGGTGTTCTGCGCAAAGTCCGAGGGCAGAGCGGCTTGAGCTAAGTTACAACCCGCGCTGCAGCTGAAGCCTTTCCAGCTCGGTCTCTAGGTCGCGGATCCGTTTTCACACCTGAAGCAGTTCTATGGCTTGCGTGTCCACCACGTTCTGCTCTTGGCGCCATTTGGCCCGGGCGTCGACAAAGTCTTGTTCACTTTTCTTCATGGATTCCGCCTCGGCCTTGGACCTCGACTCGGCCAGCCGAAGTGTAGCGACCTCCTCAGCGAGCTTATCGCAGGCTTCCTCAAGCCCGCGCACGGCGGAGTTACGCTCGAATAGGGTGGTTTCCAGCTCCTTGGAGGCCGCCTCCCTGCGCCTGCGCACTTCGTCAAAGGCGGCCAGGGCTCGGTCTGCATCTTCGTGGGCCGCCTAAACCTCGCCCACCGCGACCCTCTCTGTTTCCTGGGCCTAGGCGAGCCTTGCCACGACTTCCCGTTCCTCCTCTTGCACCACACGGAGCAAGGCCTCCAGCTCGGCGACGCGGGCGGTCCCGCGAACCTCGCTCTCAGCGACCAGCGCTCTCACGTGCTCTACCTGAGCCCGGGCTTGCGCGAGCTCGGCGGAGAGACGTTCGATCTCTGTCGCGTGATTCCTGGACCCCCACTCGCTGCCTCCATCAGCGAGGACAGGCCGGCTATGAGGGCATAAGACTGGAACAAGAAGACACTGATCAAGACGTGAGGAGGCCAAGGCCTAAGCGTAACGTCTGGGCTCTAGGGTATTACCTTCTTGTTGAGAGCGAGTAGACTCTTCACCCTCTCCTCAGCGGCTTCGCACACGGCTGGACCATACCCATGAAGGTGCGCCTCGTGAAACGGCAGAAGCGCGCAGCTTGCGGACTCCGAGCCACTCCCCTCTGACAACGCAGTGCGCGCCGCCGCCGTGGACTACACCGGCGACGCTGCCGAAAGCGGAGCGATCGCTCTAGCTGCGGCCACCAGCCGCTCAGCACCCTCCACCTAGGCCGCTAGCTCGGCCTTCGCCGCTATCGCTTGCTCCGCGACCAGTTTAGCCTCGCGCAGCTCAGCCCGGGCCTCTGCCAGCGTAGCCTCTAGCCCGTCCGCCTTCAGCTTGGCGGCCGTGAGCTCGGCCTCGTCCACCGCCTCTGAGGGGGCCCGGACTTCATCAACTCCGGCCCTGGCCTTAAGCGCCGCCTCAGTGGCGGCCAGGGATTTCTCGAGTCCGGCTCTCGCCCGAATGGCTTGCTCCGCAACGTCCCGCAACCGCTGGAGCTCGTCGAGAAGCTGGGAAACCTCCTGCGTGAGCTTTCGTCTCTCTGTTCAGGGCTCGGCCCATTCCGCAACCCTCTGAGTGGCCATTTGTGCCTTCTTGAGCTGTGCCTTAAGACTGTCTACCGCGCCCTCCGCCAGGGCCTAGCAAGCCTTCGCCGCCCGAAGCTCCGCCTCCATCGCGATCTCGCCCTCCGCGGGAGCCAGAAACGTGGGTACCACGCCAATCACCATATTCGGATTTGGCCGAGGGGCATCGCCTCACCCGCTACCTCCAGCTGCAACCGCTCTGCCTCGGCCTCCGCTCTTTCCGCACGCTGGCGGGCAGTATGCAGCTCGCCTATGGTAACGGCGTCCAGACGCTTGAGGAGATCTCCCCTCGCTAGGCCGGGAGTAGGGCGAGTTTTCAAGGCCAGCAGACCTCCCTCGGCAGAGCGCTGCACCCTGGCGTCAGCCTGTTACTCCACCCATTCTAGGGTGGCGGAGATCCAGCCCGCGGACGCCAGTGGCCCCACGCTGAGCACTGAAACACTTATCCAGCCCGACGGCACGAGCACGCGCACCGGCCAGTCCCAACCAACTAGCAACATGCGCCGATCAGGCGGCGGGGGTGTTTTCCCAACCGGGGTCTTGAAGAAGTCAACAATCCCCCGGCGATCGATCGGCCGCCACCCATGCGCCGTGCGTCCTTCAACGCGCAGGGGTGTGACCCACACAGAAGCCCCGCCGGTGTCGACCTTCACCGTCTCCGCGACCACATCGGACGCGTCTAGCACCGCCATAGGTAGGCAAGGTGATGACCCCCCTCGAATCAGCTGACTCTCTTTACCCCGCGCATCCCTTGGCCTCATCAACCCGGTGGCCTCCAGCGACTGCGACAGGGTTACCCCTCCTCTGGGCTCAACCGATTCGTCCTCGATCGCCCGGTCTTCGGCGGAGGGAGGCTGCACGTCAACTGCCACCTCGACGCCATGCACTGCAGTCAAAAGCATGCATAGCGATCAATTACGGAGGCAGAACGGTGACGAGCGGCGCGAGAAACTTACACGTTGGTTCAAGCTCTGTGCCCTCGTACATCCCCGGTGTAGGGCGCAGGAAAAGCTCTGTCTCCAGCACGCCGACGCAGCTCGTGGCCGGCACGGCCGGTTTCTTCCTGGGCCAGGCAACGACGGTTTTCTTCGAGGGCCCCCACCGCGGCGCCGCTCCCGGCAATGGACCCGCCACTGGTAGAAAATCCTTGTCGTCGCGCCCTGGGCCAGCGCGAAAAGCAGAGCTTAAGGATGGCCGAGCGCCCGGCGCCCGCCTGTGCCGCACCCGCCACGGTCGGAGCCGGCGCCGGGCTCCTCTCGCACGATACCACCGGTAAAGCTAGTGCCCCGCCTGCCGGCGGCGGCGATTCCTCCGGCGGCGAGCGCACCGCCAGCAGTTGTACATCCAAA
This sequence comes from Raddia distichophylla, assembly GCA_005191435.1. NCBI lineage: Eukaryota > Viridiplantae > Streptophyta > Magnoliopsida > Poales > Poaceae > Raddia > Raddia distichophylla. Next base: position 2,495,462 of record SPJY01013140.1, read on the forward strand.
GGCTCCCCTGCAGAGCCCCCGGCCTTCGTGGCGTCCTTGGTCATGCCCCACGTCCTCTGCGTGCCAAAAGTCAGCCCCGGCTGTCAAGGCCTGTAGGACACACGCGGCCCGAAATTTGGTAGAATACCCCACGGGCACGTACCGCGGACAACTTATCTTTCACACATCTTATGGGGCAATGTTTCTTGCCATCGACAGCAGCAGGCCCGCGATCCGTGCGACATTGCGGGCCGGGAGTCCTGCGAGGCATCACAGACGGTTACGGCAAGCCCCAACCTAAGATGAAACAAAGCAGTGTAGCAGGCGTTTACCCTGGTGAAAATCCTGGTCCGGATCCTCCCAGCAGCCCACCTGACTAACGCACCGCTCGCGGCGCCCTAGCGGGCTGATCCGATGCCGGACGAAACTAATGACGACGTCGTAGCCTGTGAAGCCTTTCCTGGCGACCCCCTCGATCTCATGCGCTGACGCTTGGTACTCCAGTAGGATCTCGCCACACGCGAAGACAGGGGTATCCGGCGCGGCAGAGGAGTACTCCAGGACGGAGCCCCTGCGGTTCAGGTAAAACCACCGCCGGGCCCAACCATCGACCTTCGTCCTGACTTCGTACTCCGGGTATGTTTGGCTTCCTCGGGCTCAGCGCGGGGTCAGATAGAAGAGTCGGCCGCTGCCCGCGCGATGGCCGACGGCCTTCAGCTCGAAGTAGTGCTAGAGGAGGCTCACTGTGGGTCGCACCCCACAGAACGCCTCACACAGATGAGCGAAGATGGATAGATGAACGTAGGACTGCGGGGACAGGTTCTCTGGCCGCAGCCCCGTGAAGGCGAAGAAATCCCTCATGAACTGCGACTCCGGCGTGCGGAACCCGCAAACGGCCGAACTCTCAAGCAAACCAGCTCGTCCGGCTCGGGTCGTGGTTCCCGATCCGCATCAGGGAGCCTCCAGGAACCCGGCCTCACAAAGCCGTCCCTCTCCAACTCCTCCATCCTCTCTCTCGTGAGGGCGCTATCTCCGATGAACACCATGGCGACAGGAAGCAAGGAAGGCAAGGTGTGAAATGGGGAGGACGAAAGCAAAGGGGATGATTCTGCGGTAAGTGTTCCCCCTGGAGGACACTACTTTATCAAGGAAGGCAACGGTCGAGGCGGAGATCGTGGGAGTCATGCCTAGGGAAGCGCAACTACCCCACTTTTCCGTCAAATCAAATTGAATGCTCCACTACTCACCCTCACGGCTCCAGAGAGCCTTAGCCAAATCTTCCCGCGCAGCGCAAAAAGAGGATTTTCTCTAAACCTCAGACCAGCTCGCTGCGCGATCCGCTCGAGACTCGGGGGCTGGCTGTTGGTGATTCATAAGCGGCCCACCTCGAGATGGGCCTTGGACCGAATCCGTACCGGCCCATAGCACGTACGAAGGGCCCAAAAGGCCGCCCCTGGCCACACCAGGGGAAACGTCTAGCCCACCAGGGTTTCCCTGGGCTTGACCGGGCCAGATCGCGCCCCAGCGGCGCCGGCCGGGCTATCCTTAGCTCGGGAAAGGGGTCTCTCGGGTAATCCGCCTATCTAAAGGCAGGTGGCCGCAACTGTCAGGCCCCACCACACTTTCCCCGGCCTTGACCGAGAAGGACTGTGTCTCCCCGGGAATCCGCAGCCCGGCGAGGTGCACGCGGACAACCCGCCTTGTCATTTGCTCCCTTGGGAAGGCGGCAGGTAGTTGTTACGCTACGCGACGCCCCCAACGGGTGGCGCGAGGCTGGCTCGGTCCAGTCAATGCCATATTGGGGATAAAGAAAAAGTGCTTTCTCCCTAGAGCAAGTTTTTCCCCGTATGAGCACTCCCGGACGAACAAGTGTCCAGTACTAACCTGACCAGCTTCTTGCACGCCCCGAACCAGACAGAGCCCCGAAACGAGACAAGGGCACCGTCACTGATGCAAGAACAGGTGCGGGGCCCGCCGTATCAGCTCCGGGCCGCCGCGCCTATAAAAGCAGGACCCCTGGCCCCCCGAAGAAAGGCGGCGACCCAAGCTACACACTCATTCGAAGCTTCTTCTGCAGTAGACATAGTCCTTAGTCTCCCTTCTAAGCTCGGGATCGGTGCCTTCATGCCCGGTCTCGGCACACTTGTACTGTTTTCCACCGTATAATCAACAAGGACTGGAGTAGAGCTATTACCCGGTAGTGGGGGCTCGAACCAGGGTAAGTCGCTTGTGTCCTCGCGGTTTGTGTTTCTTGCCCTCTTCTTTTTCTCCCTCTTTTCCTCACCGTACGGCGGATCGGTACCCGGATCGCCAAATCACACCAGGCCCTGTCCGGGAAGACCGCGCGGCCTGAGCCCCCGTGAGCTCGGCCGCCGCCCGGGGCTACCGAGAAGGGTGGTCGTTGGGCCTGACACCAACTACAAACTCGTCTGCCGGTCCGTGGACCCGCTGCCCTTCAGAGGCGCGTTTCCCAGACACCGACAGACGGTGTCATCACTGTGTCGCCACAGGAAGAGTCGACCGGCAAGGCCTTGCAATCCGAGAGATCTAAACCAGCGTAAAGATCGTCGGTTCCATAATCATCGTCAATGATGGGAGCATGATCCAAGACCATCTCCGAAGCGTAGCCAGAGAGATCCGTCCCAGATCTGGAAGGCGATCGAGATCGAAGAGATCGATCCAACCTGACAGGGGATGTGACATCCTGCCCTTCTGAGTCGTAGCCCTCAGGAAGAGTTTCCTGGTCGCTGAATGAGTTCGACATGCATGAACAGGCTTGATCTACTAATGTCCCCACGGATGGCACCAAGTGTCAACGATTGGGATATTGGTCCCATGTCAACTAAGGTTCTTGAGAAGGGTAGATAGAAGACACTACCGAACAGGACAAACAGCAATAAACGAACAGCGGACAGACACTGGATTTTTATACTGGTTCAGGCCTCTCCAGGGAGATAATAACCCTACGTCCAATGCTTCTTTGTATGAAAAAAGGGATTACAAGAAGGAACTCGACGAGACGAACAAGTCTCAGCGAGATTATGGGTGTACAAGAAGATCTGATCTTTCTTCCTGGCTTCGCCCTTCATCCGATGTCCCCTACACGCCGTAGAGGCCTGGTTTATATAGTGTTGAACAACCGACCTACCGAGGGATAATCTGGCCGGGCTGGCCGCACATCCGTAACGGACTCGAATACATACAAAATATATCCCAAGGCAGATAAGGTATGCTCCAATTCCTGGGGATCACGACGTCTGCTCCAATCCAGGAAACTACGTCCGGGTCTTCATGTAGCCGTGCAGAATTCTGTTCGAGTCGGACTCAACCAGGAAGCCTTGGCCGCCACGCGCCGTGACGTCAGGAGGCTATTCGGTAGGGTGCACATGGGCCTCATAGAGCCCTCTAGGGAGCCAAGCCCTAGGAGGCTGTCCGGTTAGGACGTCAGGGAGTGGGCCATGGTAATGGGCCGTGATTTTATCCCCGACAGCGGCCATCTCCTGCCGCCGCCGACGGAGGCTGCTCACCTAGCAGCCAGGCGACCACCTCCGTGGCGCTCGCGTCGATGTCGAGCAGGTGGTCCGCGTCGGCGAGGGCGAGAGCACGGACCCTGTGCGCAGCGGCCTCCCCGGCTGGTCGACCTCTAGATGGCGGGAGTTCTCCGGTGGCGTCACCATTGCGAGCAGCTTCGCCTGTGGTAGGTCGCAGCTCAACACTTGCAACAGCCATTTGCATAGCTCCTGCACGTACCACAGTAGCTCCTCATCTGCATTCTCCTCCTTATCATCGTCTTGGTCATCATCTTCTTTAAGGAAATCATCATGTTCTTGAGGCGGCTGTTAGCAAATAATCCTGTCATCATATTAGTTTGTTAATTAGTTGCATGTGCATGTAGGGCTGCATGATAGGAGCTTGACCGAGTTGTGCGGTGAGCTCAGGTTGAGCCGTTGCACACGTCGCGCACTAAAGCGCACACGCAGCACACGAGCGCGTCTCGCCGCATGTTAACTCGCGTATGGGATGGCATACGCATCGTGCGAGAGCATGCCGCGTTTAGTGGCCGTAATTGTCTTTGTAATCATCTTTAAATACCTGCAAGTAAATCTGAAAACCCTGCGCTTGCGGCACCAATCGCTCGTGTGTTTGCTCGTTCTTCCAGTGCCTCGACTCGCTTGTGTTAGCGTTCGTTACCACAATTGGTATCAGAGCCAGATATCGTCGTTGGACTCGTGATCTCGTCCAACGTGATACCTTCCCGATGCCACGTGCGCGCTCGACCTCTCCACACTCCGGCGGCCGCAACGATGGTATCGGCGGGAGTGGAGACACGCGCGCCGATGGAAGCGGCGGTATTGATGGTGATCGCACCGAAGGCGGTGGCGGTGAACGCGGCCTCGTGATCCACCGCGTGGTCCGGGAGGTCGGCGGGTCGACGACGTACCCTACACTCACCAAGACGAACTATGGTGACTGGGCAGCGCTCATGAAAGTGATGCTGCAGGCGAGAGGCCTGTGGAACGCCGTCTCCGTCAGCAACGTCGAGTTCCAGGAGGACATGATGGCGCTCGAGGCTCTCGCGAAGGCTATCCCGCCGAAGATGATGGGGACGATCACAAAGAAGGCCAGCGCCAAGCTTGCGTGGGACGCGTTGAAGACGATGCATATTGGCAACGACCGCGTCCGCAAGGCCAAGGCCCAGACTATACGACGAGAGTTTGACTCGTTGTCGTTCCGCGACGGTGAAACGGTGGACCAGTTCGCGATCCGCATCACCGGGCTCGCGAATCAACTCACCACACTCGGCAAAACTCATCACAAAGAAGCAATAGTTCGCAAGTTCCTTCAAGCTGTTCCTCCAAGGTACGAACAGATTGCACTTTCAATTGAAACTTTGATCGATCTGGAGACTCTATCTGTGGAGGAGCTTGTTGGCCACCTCAAGGCAGTTGAGGAGCGGCATGAGTTCAAAAACGACAAGGCCGGTGGCCAGTCCTCCAGCGGGAAACTCTTCCTGTCAGAGGAGGATTGGCTCCCCCGCTTCTCTAAGAAGCTGAACCTGAACGGCGAAAGCTCATCGGGCCAAGGGAAGACCGGACCTGGCAACTCGCGTCGCGGGCAAGTCCGTGGGCGCAAGAAGGACGGGAGCCATGGCGATGGCTCCAAGTCCTCCAAGGAGTCCGGTGGCAGCGGTGGCGACGGCAAGGCCGTCGATAAGGACCAGTGCCGTTACTGTGGCAAGAAAGGGCACTGGGAAAGTGAGTGCCGAAAGAAGAAGAGGGAGATGGCCAACCTCGCACAGGCTGACGAGAATGAGCCTGCAATACGCATGGTGGTGGCTGAAGTCAAGGAGGACACTGCGGCGGCGCACCCCGTGCCGTCTGTGCCGGTGATCGCGTCTATGACAACCGACAAGCGTGTTTTCCTCAATGAGAAGAAAGTAGCGGCGGATCTCGACACCAACACCGATCCGCGCGACGCTAAATGGTACCTCGACATGGGCGCATCGAACCACATGACAGGCGATCGCTCCGTGTTCTCCGAGCTTGATCGTGCTATCACTGGCACGATTAGGTTTGGGGATGGATCGGTGGTGGATATTGAAGGCCAAGGAACAATGGTTTTCGCGTCCAAGCGTGGGGATCACTACTTGCTCACAAAAGTCTACCACATTCCACGTCTCCGCAGCAACATACTGAGCATCGGCCAGCTAGATGAAATCGGGTGCAAGGTGCTCATAGAAGATGGAGTGCTGAGGGATTGGGATCGCCGACGCCAACTTCTCGCGAAGGTAAAGCGGACACAGAACCGCCTGTACATCCTGCCGCTCACCCCTGCAAAGCCCGTGTGCATGGCGATCAGCTACAACGACGACTCCTGGAGGTGGCACGCACGCTATGGCCATCTCAACTTCAGATCACTCCAAGAGCTCGCACGACGCCGGATGGTCTATGGTCTGCCCTGTGTGGATCACGTCGACCAGCTATGCGACACGTGTCTCGTCGGCAAGCACCGGCGAACCTCGTTCCCACAAAAGGCAAGCTACCGCGCTAGCGACCCGCTTGAACTAGTGCACGGTGACTTGTGTGGCCCTGTCACACCAGCTACAGCAGGGGAAAGAAGCATACACTCCTCGTCGACGACATGACTCGCTACATGTGGGCCACTCTCCTGACAAACAAGCACAAAGCTGCAGCGGCCATCCAGCGTTTCCAAGCCGGCGTCGATTGCCAGACCGGGAGGAAGGTGTGCACGCTCCGTACCGATCGGGGTGGCGAGTTCACATCGATGACCTTCACCGACCACTGCGCGCTCCAAGGTGTTCAGCGCCATCTCACGGCGCCGTATTCGCCGCAAGAAAAGGGCGTCGTGGATAGGCGTAACCAGACCGTGCTATCAATGGCACGGTGCATGATGAAGGCGAAGGCCGTGCCGGCCATGTTTTGGGGGAAAGCAGTCACCACGGCTGTGTTCCACCTCAACTGGGCTCCAACGCGTAGCCTTGACGAACAGACTCCATACGAGGCATGGCATGGCATGAGGCCTGCTGTGCACTTCTTGAGAGTGTTTGGCTGCAAGGCGTATGTCAAGATTGTGAAGCCTAGTTTGGGAAAGCTAGATGATAGAAGTAAGCCGACGGTCTTTTTCGGCTACGAGCCTGGGAGCAAGGCATACCGGGTGTATGATCCGTCAAGCAGGAGTCTTCATGTCACCCGGGACGTTGTGTTCGACGAAGCGGCTGCTTGGGACTGGGGAGCAGATGACATCGCCGATGACTCGACGCACGACGATATCTTCATCATCGATGAGGTGGCCCCGATGGTGGAGGCCGAGCTGCCCCCGTCCACTACCAATGGTGAGCCAGTCTCACCATCAACTCTAGACTTGGCAACTTCGACGGCGTCTCCTTCGACTGCAACGTCTACTTCTTCGCCCTCACCAAGCTACGTCTATGGAGGCCCTGTTCCCTGGGAAGGGGGGCTGACACCCGCATCAACCGTTGAGTTTGCATCGCCAACATCTCAATCAATGGACACACGCGACGCTGCTGGTGATGGCGACATACCACCACGGTTCCGCAAGATGGACAACGTGCTGAGAGCCAGCGCTGCGCCGGTGGATGGCGACGAGCTCCATCTGGCCGTCGGTGAGGAGCCAACGACTTTTGATGAAGTTGCACCACACGAGAGCTGGCGGCACGCCATGCTGAAGGTGCTCACCGCGATCGACGACAACAACACTTGGTCTCTGGTTGAGCTCCCGCATGGCGAGAAGCCGATCGGAATCAAATGGGTGTTTAAGCAAAAGAAGGACGCGAAGGGGGTCGTCGTCAAGCCCAAGGCCCGACTGGTGGCAAAGGGCTACGTCTAGCGCCACGGCATCGACTTTGAGGAGGTTTTCGCGCCTGTAGCCCGAATGGAGACTGTGCGATCGCTCATTGCGATCGTGGCGCATCACGGGTGGCAAGTACATCACATGGACATCAAGTCGGCGTTTCTCAACGGCGACCTTTAGGAGCGCGTCTACGTCCAACAGCCACCAGGCTTCGAGCTCGCAGGCCAGGAGGAGAAGGTGTACAAGCTGCACAAGGCTCTATACGGACTCCGTCAGGCTCCAAGGGCATGGAATGCCAAGCTCGACGGCACGCTGCTGTCGCTAGGCTTCTTTTGCAGCGCGGCAGAGCACGCCATGTATATATGTCTGGGGGACACAAGACTCCTTGCTGCTGGTGGGAGTGTACGTCGATGATCTCATCATCGTCGGCGCATAGCAGCATGAAGTGGCCAAGTTCAAAGCTGAGATGAAGCGCCTCTTCAAGATGAGCAACCTGGGTCTACTTTCCTACTACCTTGGCATCGAAGTGCGACAAGAGGAGAAGTTGATCACTTTCAGTCAATCTGCATACACCGACAAGCTGTTGGAAAGGGCTGGCATGGCGAACTGCAACCCATGCAGTGTGCCAATGGAGCCCAGGTTGAAGATGAGCAAGACGAGCAAAGAAGCACCAGTCGACTCCACGCACTACAAGAGTCTCGTTAGGAGCCTACGGTATTTCGTGAACACGCGCCCAGACATTGCCTTCGCTGTCGTGTACGTGAGCAGATTCATGGAGTCGCCGACTGAGGAACACTTGAGGGTTGTGAAGCATTTGCTGCGCTACATTGCCGGAACACGCAAGGTTGGGTGCGTGTATCATAGAAGTTCAGAGAATCTGAAGCTGATCGGATACAGCGACTCGGATATGGGTGGGGACGTGGATGATCGGAAGAGCATGACGGGCGTCTTCTTCTTCCTCGGCCAGAGCCCCATCACATGGCAATCATAGAAGCAGCGCACATGGTGGCGTTGTCCACGTGTGAGGCGGAGTACATTGCTGCTTCTATTGCTTCGAGTCAAGCTGGGTGGCTCGCTCAGCTCCTCGCCGATCTGCTCAATGCTGAAGTCGAGCCGCCGGAACACTTCATCGACAACAAGTCCGCCATCGCTCTTGCGAAGAATCCAGTTGTGCACGACCGGAGCAAGCATATTGACACTAAGTACCACTACATCCAGTAGTGCGTCAACAATGGTGAGGTTGTTGTTGATTCGATTTCTTCAGATCGGTAGCTGGCGGACATCCTCACAAAGCCACTGGCGCACGATCTTCGCGTCCGCGGCAACATCCTTGATGTAGAAAATAACACATGACAGGCTTAGGAGGGAGTATTGTTAGCAAATAATCCTGTCATCGTATTAGTTTGTTAATTAGTTGCATGTGCATGTAGAGCTGCATGGTAGGAGCTTGACCGAGTTGTGCGGTGAGCTCAGGTTGAGCCGTTGCGCACGTCCACGCAGCGCACGAGCGCGGCTCGCGGCATGTTAACTCTCGTATGGGATGGCATACGCATCGTGGGACAGCATGCCGCATTTAGTGGTCATAATTGTCTTTGTAATCGTCTTTAAATACCTGCAAGTAAATCTGAAAACGTTGCGCTTGCAGCACCAATCGCTCGTGTGTTTGCTCGTTCTTCCAGTGCCTTAACTCGCGTGTGTTAGCGTTCATTACCACAGCGGCGTCAAAGAACTCGCAGCAGCAGCAGCTGCTGATGCTTGCACTCCGTGTGATGGTGTTCCCCTTGTTTCTTTTACTGGATGGTCACCGCCGGCGCCTGGTACCGATAGCAAGTCCTTGAGCCAGCCGGGCAGCCTCCCCAGCTTGGAGAGCGACTCCGCCGCCTTCTTCACCTTCTCGTCGATCTCATGTGCTAGATGGTGTTCCCCTTGTTTCCTTTACTGGATGGTCACCGCCGGCGCCTGGTACCGATAGCAAGTCCTTGAGCCAGCCGGGCAGCCTCCCCAGCTTGGAGAGCGACTCCGCCGCCTTCTTCACCTTCTCGTCGATCTCATGTGCTACTTTTCTACCCTTGCTTGTGAGCACGCCGATGAATACCTCCATTTGTGTGTCAAACAGGACGGAAGCAGCTTTGCCTATGGTTGGCGAGCCCTTGTCACCGAGGGCCGTCCTCATCAGCTTGATTATCTCCACAGTCATCGTCGAGTACTTGGAGCCGGCGGTGTTGGCCAGGACCAAGTTGCTGTAGGCCTCGGAGAGGGCATGGAAGTGTGGGAGCGGCCATCTCCTGCTGCCGGTGGCGGCGATAGCAAGTCCTTGAGCCAGCCTTGCAGCCTCCCCAGCTCTTGGGAGAGCGACTCCGCCGCCTTCTTCACCTTCTCGTCGATCTCATGTGCTACTTTTCTGCCCTTGCTTGTGAGCACGCCGATGATGACCTCCATTTGTGTGTCAAACAGGACGGAAGCAGCCTCGCCTATGCTTGGCGAGCCCTTGTTGTCGCCGAGGGCCGTCCTCATCAGCTTGATCATCTCCACAGTCATCGTCGCGTACTTGGAGCCGGCGGTGTTGGCCAGGACCAAGTTGCTGTAGGCCTCGGAGAGGGCATGGAAGTGTGGTCGGCGGCCATCTCCTGCTGCCGCCGCCGGCGGCTGCTCACCCAGCAGCCAGGCGACCACCTCTGTGGCGCTCGCGTCGATGTCGAGCAGGTGGTCCGCGTCGGCGAGGGCGAGATCATGGACCCTGCGCGCAGCGGCCTCCCCGGCGGTGGCGCCCTCTCCGACGACCACACTCCGCGCCGACTAGCGTGGCGGGGCCGTGAGGCCGTACCTTTGCCGGCGCTCACCCACGTCGCGCACCCGGGCCTTGAGCTCCTGGATCTGGGTCGCGACGCGGTAGCGCGCCAGCCTTCCCAGGGAGGCCTGGAGGCCTGCTGAGTGGAGGTGGAGGTGGGCCGCGCTGAAGGCCTGCACGTAGTGGTCAGGTAGGTCTATGAGTCGTAGACGACCTCCCGGGCCTGCCTCATCCACGCGCGGACCTGGTTGTCGGCGGCGCGCCCCAGCCCGACGGCAGCCACATCCAAGAGGAAGCCGTTCATGCTCTCCATCTCGTCCTTGATGAACTGCACGTCGCCGTGCACCTCTTTCGACAACCACGCCTCGTCCTCTAGCATTGACGTGAGCCGCCCCAGAAGCGAGCGCACGGTGTCCATAGCGCTGTCCGCCGCCGCCGCCGCCATCATCTCCATCGCTCGAGATCAGCTAAGCTAGCTGCTAGAGGCACCAATGACTGAATATGCATGCATGGCATGGCAAGCTTAATTAGCAAATGAGGAAAATGACCATCCCCTTACCGATCGATCTGGTTAAGGAAGGTGCGCGACGGCCTCTTCATTTTCTCCAAGCTCACATCTTCTTTCCAGCTCGATCTGCGCCCTTCATCTCTCTTTAGGTTACAGTTTGTTGGTTCACCATGCCCCGGTGACCTAGAGTTTTATTATGAGCTTGTTTGTTTCGGAGTTCTACCGCGTTGCATTGCATTGTGCCGCCCAGTCGAAGGTTCAAACTACGCGGACGCGGGGCGCCAAAAACGCAACGCAACCCAACACAGACGAAGAAAGGTGGAGAAGGGAATTGATCTTTCGATAACCGAATGGAGGAGTACAAGGTACAACATATAGCCTGGAGGGGGCACAGGCCAAGCGTAGAATCGGTAGGCCATTAATGGAAATAATGCAAGCGTAATCAGGGGGATTACGCGTATGGCATATTCTACGGCATCTAGCATATTCTAGCACTCCCCCGCAGTCTGAATGGCAGATGACATCGTTTAGACTGGTATAAATAAAGAAACAAGTACTAGCACTCCCACGCAGTCACAACAGCAGCAGCACGGACGTTCAGGCTGGACCGAAACTCGGTGAAGACCGAAGTAGGTAACCCCTTGGTGAAGATGTCGGCGTACTGCGACGACGTCGGGACATGGAGAACATGAACCTAGCCGAGAGCCACCCGCTCTCGGACAAAGTGCAGGTCGATCTCGACATGCTTAGTGCGCTGGTGCTGCACTGGGTTGGTAGAGAGGTAGACCGCGCTGACATTGTCGCAGTAGACAACGGTGGCTCGGCGAAGGGGACATTGAAGTTCTTGGAGAAGCTGTCGTTGCCAGCACTCCTCAGCCACACCGTTGGCGACGGTGCGGTATTCTGCCTCAGCGCTGGAGCGAGAGACAGTGTACTGGCGTTTAGAAGACTAGGAGACCAAGTTGTTGCCGAGGAACATGCCGTAGCCCGAGGTGGACTTACGAGTGTCGGGACAGCCAGCCTAGTCAACATTCGAGTGAGATCAGCAGGCGCGGTGCGATGCAGGAACAGACCAAGCTCAAGTGTGCCCTGCAGATAGCGGAGGATGCGCTTCAAGGCAGCAAAGTGAGGCTCCCGTGGATCATGCATGAAGAGGCAGACCTACTGGACAGCATACGTGATATCTAGCCGGGTGAATGTGAGATACTGAAGAGCACCTGCTAAACTGCGGTAGAGCGTCGCATCAGAGACAGGAGCTCCATCAGCAGAAAGCTTGGACTGGGTGTCCACCGGCGTGTTGCAAGGCTTGTAGTCTGACATCCCGGCATGGTCAAGAATATCAAGAATGTACTGTCACTGAGAGAAATTCATTCCACCAGACTGAGGCTAAACTGAAACTCCCAATAAGTGATGCAGAGGCTCCAAATCATTGACGGAGAACTCACGCTGAAGAGCTGCAATGGTCCTGTCTAGGAGAGCAGTCGAGGAGGCAGTCAGGACAATATCATCCACAGAGAGCAGAAGATAGACAGTGTCGTCGCCATGATGAAAGAGAAACAGTGATGTGTCCGCCTTTGCTTCGACAAAGCCCTGGGAGAGCAGATGAGAAGCAATCCTGCTGTACCATGCTCGAGGCGCGTTCTTTAGACCATATAAAAATTTGTGGAGCCGACACACATGATCTAGAAAGGAGGGATCAACGAACCCGGATGGCTGAGCACAATACACTGTCTCTGTGAGGGTGCCATGCAGAAATGCATTGTTGACATCCAATTGGCGGATAGACCATCCGCAAGAGAGAGCCAGTGTGAGAACAGTTCTGATGGTGGTCGGCTTGACGACTGGGCTGAAGGTCTGGTCAAAGTCAACACCAGGTCACTGGGTGAACCCACGAAGAACCCAACGAGCCTTGTACCGATCAAGAGAACCATCTGCATGCTGCTTGTGCTTAAAGATCCACTTGCCAGTGACAATATTGGCGCCAGGGGGACGTGGAACAAGGTCCCACGTGTGGTTGGCCTGGATAGCCTCGAACTCCTGGCTCATAGCGTCGCGCCAGTTGGGATCTGACAGCGCACTACGGTATGTCTTCGGGTGAGGAGACAATACAATGGCGTGAAGGTTGAGACGCTCCTGGGGTCGAAAAGAGAGTCCGGCCTTCCGACGGGTGACCATATGATGAGCATTGGTCACGGCGGGAGGGGCACATCACTGGCAACAGCCTATGGAGTGAGTCCAACAGGGGCAGTGACATGCAGAGGCGAGGAGGCAGCTAGGGGTACCCACTGGCAGCAAGTTGAGGAGGAGATCCAATAGGGGCAGTAGGGTGCACTGGCACCCCACTAGCAGCGACCTGAGGAGGAGATCTAACAGGGGCAGCGGGGTGCACAGTAGACGTGGGCGCCGGAGCCGATGGTGAAGCCGGCGGTGGAGAGGCCGCCAAGGCCGCCCAAGCAGGAGTGGCTGACTTGGCCGACGTGACCACTAGTGGGGCAGAGGATGTCAACGCAGGGACGGCCGATGTGGCCGCCGACGAGGCAGGTAGCAGTGGCGTAGGCGGCGTTGATGAGGTACCTGTAGAAAAAACAGGAGCACGAGTCCCGGGAGAATCCTCGGGGCCTGAAAGAAAATCGAGGTCAGAAAGGGTGTGGGATGTGGTGGAAGCAAAGGGAAAGCTGGACTCATCGAAGACAACATGCCACGAGATGATGACGCAGTTGGTCGTGAGATCGAGATAGCGCCACCCACTATGGTCGGAGGGTTATCCGAGGAAGACACATAGAGTAGAGCGAGGGGCGAGTTTATGCTTGGCAGTGCTAGAGAGATTAGGATAGCATGCACAACCAAACACACGGAGATCATCGTAGGTGGGGTGGGTGCCGTACAGGGCAAAGTAAGGGGTGGAGTGAGAGAGGGTGGAGGTGGGACGAAGGTTAAGGAGGTGAGTAGCAGCATGGAGGGCCTCAACCCAGTAGAAAGGGGAGGCTGGCCTGGAAGAGAAGGGAACGCATGACATTGTTATTGGTACGAATGGCGCGTTCGGCCTTGCCATTTTGCTGGGACGTGTATGGACATGACATGCGGAGTAAAATGCCATGTTTAAGAAAGAAGGCCCTAGACACTGAGTTGTCGAACTCTTTTCCGTTGTCACACTTGATGTCTTTGGCGGCGGCGCTGAATTGTGTGCGAGCGTAGACGAGGAATTTGGTGATAGTGGGGAAAGTCTCAGATTTTAGGCGCAGGGGGAAGTCCATAAAAAATGAGAACAGTCATCAAGGATAACCAGATAGTATTTGAAGCCAGAAACATTAGGAACAGGAGACGTCCATAAATCATAGTGCAACAAACTGAATATCTAGGTGGCTCGAGATGAAGAAGGCAAAAAGGGAAGGCGAACATGACGATCGAGTTGACAAGCACGACAAATCGGTTTGTGGTCGGCTTTATTACATGAGATAGCAGACAACATGGCTAATCTAGAGAGGGAGTCATGACCAGGATGACCAAGACGTCGATGCCGAAGCGTCGAGGAAGGGATGATGGCGGCGAAGGCCTGGGCTGAGGCAGGACCCGGGGTGGAGTATAGATCTCCAAAGCTATTGCACCTGGAGATCACACTCCTCGAATGAAGATCCTTCACAGAGAAACCAGTAGGGTTAAACTTGACAGAACACTGGTTATCAATAGTGAATTTTCTACCGGATATGAGGTTCTTAATAATGTTGGGAGTAACGACGACATTATGAAGAATGGGAGAATCGTTAGTAGAAGGAAACGACAGATAACTAGTGTGTGTGACAGGGAGGCGGGACCTATTGCCAACAACAATGTTGGTTGGGCAAGAACGGGAGGGAGGGTGGGCAGATGAGAGAGTATCATCATCGGAGGTCATGTGCGAGGTCGCACCAGAGTCCATGTACCACTCCGCATCAGTAGGGGCGGAGTCTGGGACATGGTGTTGAAGGCGTTGGCCAGCGATTGCTGGTCCCAGCCCGCTCCTGCCATTGGAGTCTGAGGGAGGGAGTTGACTGCACCGGGTGCAGCCGCAGCAGCCAGGGCATGAGGAACCTGGCGAGGCGGCACTGGAGGCCGACCTAAAATCCCCGGACCCTGATGAGGCCACAGTTGGACTGCGCCATTCCAGGGATTGTACTGGGCGGACACAGGAGCACCACCACCTCCTGTGGGGGAAGAGCGAGGGCCACCCCACCACCAGAAGTAGGAGGGTGACCTCCACCGCTGCCGCCGCCGTTACCTCCACCACAACGACGGTTGCGGTTATTGTGACCTTGACCGTTGTTTTTGGTCCAAGGCGCACCGGAGGAGGATCCAGGAGCGGAACCTCCATACGGTGGACGACTGCCACTGGAAGTTGTCGTGGCGACGAGGGCGATAGAGGAACCACTCGAAGCAGGGGGTCTGAGTGAGCTCCAAAACCTGGAGCCTATCCCGCACCTCGAGGTACGTCGAGAAGGGCGTGGTGTTGCGAATAACAGTCTGCACCGTCTTGAATTGCTCGGACAGTCCACGGAGCGCTTGGAGGACCAGCGTGCGATCGCTGACATGCTCGCTAAGGTCCCCAAGTTTGTCTGCCAGACCCTTCATGTGGTTGCAGTATTCGGTGATAGAGAGGTCGCCTTGGACGAAGGAGTGAAGCTGGGCCTCAATGTAAAGGGCCCGAGCCCCCTGGTTGCCGAGGAACTGGTGCTCGAGCGCCACCCACATGGAACGAGCGATGGTGATGGTGATCATGACACCGTCGATCAGATCGCTAGAGATGCCAGTCAGTGTCGTGCAGGTGCCTGGCCGAAGAGAGCACGTGATCGGCCAGTGCGAACCGATCGAGAGCCACATGAAAGAGACCCAGGCATTTGTGGTAGTTGGAGTTGGCAAGGTCAAGAACAACGGGCACCAGGGATCCGATGTTCATGACACCGATAGCCTGCGCATGCAGCGCAGCAATCGTGCCCGGGTCGCCAGGAGGAGCGTAGGCTGCTACTATGGTAGCGGCAAAGCCAGCGCCATATGGAGTGTTGTAGCTGCCCCACCGAGCCTAGCCCCACCACCAGTGAAGGGGCAAAAAGGACCATGGGCACCATGCTGGCCCAAGTACTGGCCCAAGTAGGCCTGACCCAAGCCGGCCTGGCCAGAAGAGAGAGCTGCGGGGGGAATAGGGTTTCACCCCCGCCGCCGCCAGTGCCCATCTGGGCAGAGGGCAAGCCGGAGAAGACGCCGCCGCCGGGTGCGCCATCCCGCCGCCGCCAGCGCCATCTAGGCAGAGGGGTTGCCACCCGAGTGTGCGCCGACGCCGGAGAAGACGCCGCCACTGGGTGCGCCGTTGAGGCCGCACGTGACGAGGAGGAGGCCGGCGCGGGCCGCGTCGGGGAATAGGCCGGCGAGGTCCGTAATAACTTCGTATAGCATACATTATACGAATGGTCTGATGCAGGCACCCCGAGCATGGTACAGCCGGATCGCTTCTCATCTGCTCTCCTTGGGCTTTGTTGAAGCAAAGGCGGACACGTCACTGTTTATCTTTCACCGTGGCACTGACACTGTCTATCTTCTACTCTACGTCGATGACATTGTCCTGACTGCCTTTTCGACTGCTCTCCTGGATAAGACCATTGCTGCCCTTCTGTGTGAGTTCTCCCTCAAGGATCTGGGGCCTCTGCATCACTTCTTGGGAGTTTCAGTTCAGTCACAGTCTGGTGGCATGCATCTCTCGTAGCGATAGTATATTTTGGATATTCTGGACCGAGCCGGCATGTCAGACTGCAAGCCCTGCAACACTCCAGTGGACACTCAGTCCAAGCTATCTGCTGTTGGAACTCCTGTCTCTGACAGGACTCTCTACCGCAGTTTAGCAGGAGCTCTTCAGTATCTCACATTCACCAGGCCAGATATCACATATGCTATCCAGCAGGTCTGCCTCTTCATGCATGATCCACGGGAGCCTCACTTTGCTGCTCTCAAGCGCATCCTACACTATCTTCAGGGCACACTAGAGCTTGGTCTGTTCCTGCATCGCACCGCGTCTACTGATCTCATAGTCTACTCAGATGCTGATTGGGCTGGCTGTCCTGACACTCGTAAGTCCACCTCGGGCTACGGCGTGTTCCTCGACGACAACTTGGTCTCCTGGTCCTCTAGACGGCAGCACACTGTCTACCGCTCCAGCTCTGAGGCAAAATACCGCGCCATCGCCAACGGCGTGGCTGAGGCGTGCTGGCTACGACAGCTTCTCCAGGAACTTCAGAGCCCCCTTCGCCGAGCCACCGTCGTCTATTGTGACAACGTCAGCGCGGTCTACCTCTCCAGCAACCCAGTGCAGCACCAGCGCACCAAGCACGTCGAGATCGACCTGCACTTCGTTCGAGAGCGGGTGGCTCTCGGCAAGGTTCGCGTTCTCCACGTCCCGACGACGTCGCAGTATGTGGACATCTTCACCAAGGGACTGCCTACTTCGGTCTTCACCGAGTTCCGGTCCAGCCTGAACGTCTGTGTTGCTGCCGTTCCGACTACGGGGGAGTGCTAGTACTTGTTTCTTTGCTAGTACATGTTTCTTTCTTCTACCAGTTCCAAATGACGGCTCCCGTTGTTCGGACTGCGGGGGAGTGTTAGAATGTGCCGTAGAGTATGCTACGCGTGATCCCCCTGATTACGCGTGCATTAACTGCCATTAATGGCCTGCCTAATCTACGCCTAGCCTGTCCCCTCTATCAGGCTATATATTGTACCCTGTACTCTTCATTCTAATTATCAAAAGATAAATTCTCTCTCCATCTTTCTTCATAGGCGACCACCTCTATGGCGCTCGCGTCGATGTCGAGAAGGTGGTCCGCGTCGACGAGGGCGAGAGCACGGACCCTGCGCGCAGCGGCCTGCCTGGCGGTGGCGCCCTCTCCTCCTCCGGTTCCGACGACCACACTCCGCACAGACGAGCGTGGAGGGGCCGTGAGGTCTTACCTTTGCCGGCGCTCACCCACGTCGCGTACCCGGGCCTTGAGCTCCTGGATCTGGGTCGCGATGTGGTAGCGCGCCGGCATTCCTAGGGAGGCCAGGCCTGCTGAGTGGAGGTGGGCCGCGCTGAAGGCCTGCACGTAGTGGTCAGGTAGGTCTGTGAGTCGTAGACAACCTCCCGGACCTGCCTCATCCACACGCGGACCTGGTTGTCGGCGGCGCGCCCCAGCCCGGCGGCAGCCACGTCCAAGAGGAAGCCGTTCATGCTCTCCATCTTGTCCTTGATGAGCTGTGAGTCGCCGTGCACCTCTTTCAACAACCACGCCTCGTCCTCTAGCATTGACGTGAGCTGCCCCAGAAGCGAGCGCATGGTGTCCATAGCGCTGTCCGCCGCCGCCGCCGCCGCCATCATCTCCATTGCTTGTGATCAGCTAAGCTAGCTGTTAGAGGCACCAATGACTGAATTTGCATGCATGGCATGGCAAGCTTAATTAGCAAATGAGGAAAATGACCATCCCCTTACCGATCGATCTGGTTAAGGAAGGTGCGCGACGGCCTCTTCATTTTCTCCAAGCTCACATCTTCTTTCCAGCTCGATCTGCGCCCTTCATCTCTCTTTAGGTTACAGTTTGTTGGTTCACCATGCCCCGGTGACCTAGAGTTTTATTAGCTTGTTTGTTTCGGCGTTCTACCGCGTTGCGTTGCATTTTGCCGCCCAGTCGAAGGTTCAAACTACGAGGACGCGGGGCGCCAATAACGCAAAGCAACCCAGCGCGGACGAAGAAAGGTGGAGAAGGGAATTGATCTTTCGATAACCGAATGGAGGAGTACAAGGTACAATATATAGCCTGGAGGGGGGACAGGCCAGGCGTAGAATCGGTAGGCCATTAATGGAAATAATGGAAGTGTAATCAGTGGGATTACGCGTACGGCATATTCTACGGCATCTAGCATATTCTAGCACTCCTCCGCAGTCCGAATGGCGGATGACGTCGTTTAGACTGGTACAAATAAAGAAACAAGTACTAGCACTCCTACGCAGTCAAAACAGCAGTAGCACGGACGTTCAGGCTGGACCGGAACTCGGTGAAGATCGAAATAGGTAACCCCTTGGTGAAGATGTCGGCGTACTGCGACGACGTCGGGACATGGAGAACATGAACCTGGCCAAGAGCCACCCGCTCTTGGACAAAGTGCAGGTCGATCTCGACATGCTTAGTGCGCTGGTGCTGCACTGGGTTGGTAGAGAGGTAGACCGCGCTGACGTTGTCGCAGTAGACAACGGTGGCTCGGAGAAGGGGACACTGAAGTTCCTGGAGAAACTGTCGTTGCCAGCACTCAGCCACACCGTTGGCGACGGTGCGGTATCCTGCCTCAGAGCTGGAGCGAGAGACAGTGTACTGGCGTTTAGAAGACCAGGAGACCAAGTTGTCGCCGAGGAACACGCCGTAGCCCGAGGTGGACTTACGAGTGTCAGGACAGCCAGCCTAGTCAGCATTCGAGTGAGATCAGCAGGCGCGGTGCGATGCAGGAATAGACCAAGCTCAAGTGTGCCCTGAAGATAGCGGAGGATGCTCTTCAATGCAGCAAAGTGAGGCTCCCGTGGATCATGCATGAAGAGGCAGACCTGCTGGACAGCATACGTGATATCTAGAGGGGTGAATGTGAGATACTAAAGAGCACCTGCTAAACTGCGGTAGAGCGTCGCGTTAGAGATAGGAGCTCCATCAGCAGAAAGCTTGGACTGGGTGTCCACCGGCGTGTTGCAGGGCTTGTAGTCTGACATCCCGGCACGGTCCAGAATATCAAGAATGTACTGTCACTGAGAGCAATTCATTCCACTGGACTGAGGCTGAACTGAAACTCCCAAGAAGTGATGCAGAGTCTCCAGATCATTGACGGAGAACTCACGCCGAAGAGCTGCAATGGTCCTGTCTATTAGAGCAGTCGAGGAGGCAGTCAGGACAATATCATCCACGAGCAGAAGATAGACAATGTCGTCGCCACGATGAAAGAGAAACAGTGATGTGTCTGCCTTTGCTTCGACAAAGCCCAGGGAGAGCAGATGAGAAGCAATCCTACTGTACCATGCTCGAGGCGTGTTCTTTAGACCATATAAAGATTTGTGGAGCCGACACACATGATCTGGAAAGGAGGGATCAACGAACCCGAACGGCTGAGCATAATACACTGTCTCTGTGAGGGTGCCATGCAGAAATGCATTGTTGACATCCAATTGGCTGATAGACCATCTGCGAGAGAGAGCCAGTGTGAGAACAGTCCTGATGGTGGTCGGCTTGACGACTGGGCTGAAGGTCTTGTCAAAGTCAACACCAGGCCGCTGGGTGAACCCACGAAGAACCCAACGAGTCTTGTACCGATCGAGAGAACCATCTGCATGCAGCATGTGCTTAAAGATCCACTTGCCAGTGACAATATTGGCGCCAGGGGGACGTGGAACAAGGTCCCACATGTGGTTGGCTTGGAGAGCCTCGAACTCTTGGCTCATAGCGTCGTGCCAATTGGGATCTGACAGCGCACCACGGTATGTCTTCGGGTGAGGAGACAATACAGTGGCGTGAAGGTTGAGATGCTCCTGGGGTCGAACAGAGAGTCCGGCCTTCCGACGGGTGACCATATGATGAGCATTGGTCACGGTGGGAGGGGCACATCACTGGCAATAGCCTATGGAGTGAGTCCAACAGGGGCAGTGACATGCAGAGGCGATGAGGCAGCTAGGGGTACCCACTGGCAGCAAGCTGAGGAGGAGATCCAATAGGTGCAGTAGGGTGCACTGGCACCCCACTAGCAGCGACCTGAGGAGGAGATCCAACAGGGGCAACGGGGTGCATAGTAGACGTGGGCGCCGGAGCCGATGGCGAAGCCGGCGGTGGAGAGGCCGCCAAGGCCGCCCGAGCAGGAGTGGCTGACTTGGCCGACGTGACCAATGGTGGGGTAGAGGATGTCGACACAGGGGCGGCCGACGTGGCCGCCGACGAGGCAGGTAGCAATGGCGTAGGTGGCGTTGATGAGGTACCTGTAGAAAAATAGGAGCACGAGTCCCGGGAGAATCCTCGGGGCCTGAAAGAAAATCGAGGTCAGAGAGGGTGTGGGATGTGGTGGAAGCACAGGGAAAGCTGGACTCATCGAAGACGACATGCCACGAGATGATGACATAGTTGGTCGTGAGATCGAGATAGCGCCACCCTCTATGGTCGGAGGGTTACTAGAGGAAAATACAAAGAGTAGAGCGAGGGGCGAGTTTATGCTTGGTAGTGCTAGAGAGATTAGGATAGCATGCACAACCAAACACACGGAGATCATCGTAAGTGGGGTGGGTGCCGTGAAGGGCAAAGTAAGGGGTGGAGTGAGAGAGGGTGGAGGTGGGACGAAGGTTAAGGAGGTGAGTAGCAGCATGGAGGGCCTGAACCCAGTAGGAAGGGGGGAGGCTGGCCTGGAAGAGAAGGGAACACATGACATTGTTATTGGTACGAATGGCGCGTCCGGCCTTGCCATTTTGCTGGGACGTGTATGGACATGACATGCGGAGTAAAATGCCATGTTTAAGAAAGAAGGCCCTAGACACTGAGTTGTCGAACACTTTTCCGTTGTCACACTAGATGTGTTTGGCGGCGGCGCTGAATTGTGTGCGAGCGTAGACGAGGAAGTTAGTGATAGTGGGGAAAGTCTCAGATTTCAGGCGCAGGGGGAAAGTCCATAAAAAATGAGAACAGTCATCGAGGATAACTAGATAGTATTTGAAGCCAGAAACATTAGGAACAGGAGACGTCCATAAATCATAGTGCAACAAACTGAATATCTGGGTGGCTCGAGATGAAGAAGGCGAAAAGGGAAGGCAAACATGACGACCGAGTTGACAAGCATGAAAAATCGGTTCATGGTCGGCTTTATTACATGAGATTGCAGACAACATGGCTAATCTAGAGAGGGAGTCATGACCAGGATGACCAAGACGTCGATTCCAAAGCGTCGAGGAAGGGATGATGGCGGCGAAGGCATGGGCTGAGGCAGGACCCGGGGTGAAGAAGTATAGATCTCCAAAGCTATTGCACCTGGCGATCACACACCTCGAATGAAGATCCTTCACAGAGAAACCAGTAGGGTCAAACTTGACAGAACACTGGTTATCAATAGTGAATTTTCTACCGGATATGAGGTTCTTAATAATGTTGGGAGTAACGAGAACATTACGAAGAACTGGAGAATCGTTAGTAGAAGGAAACGACAGATGACTAGTGTGTGTGACAGGGAGGCGGGACCCGTTGCCAACAACAATGTTGGTCGGGCAAGAACGGGAGGGAGGGTGGGCAGAGGAGAGAGTACCATCATCGGAGGTCATGTGCGAGGTCGCACCAGAGTCCATCTACCACTCCGCATCAGTAGGGGCGGAGTCTGGGTCATGGTGTTGAAGGCGTTGGCCAGCGATTGCTGGTCCCAGCCCGCTCCTGCCATCGGAGTCTGAGGGAGGGAGTTGACTGCACCGGGTGCAGCCGCAGCAGCCAGGGCATGAGGAGCCTGGCGAGGCGGCACTGGAGGCCGACCTAAAATCCCCGGACCCTGATGAGGCCACAGTTGGACTGCGCCGTTCCAGGGATTGTACTGGGCGGACACAGAAGCACCCCCACCTCCTGTGGGGGAAGAGCGAGGGCCACCCCACCACCAGAAGTGGGAGGGCGACCTCCACCGCTGCCGCCGTCGTTACCTCCACGACGACGACGGTTGCGGTTATTGTGACCTCGACCATTGTTTTTGGTCCAAGGCGCACCGGAGGAGGATCCAGGAGCGGAACCACCATACGGCGGACGACTGCCACTGGAAGTTGTCGTGGCGACGAGGGCGGTAGAGGAACCACTCGAAGCAGGGGGTCCGAGTGAGCTCCAAAACCTAGAGCTTATCCCGCACCTCGAGGTACGTCGGGAAGGGCGTGGTGTTGCGAATAACAGTCTGCACCATCTTGAATTGCTCGGACAGTCCACGGAGCGCATGGAGGACCAGCGTGCGATCGCTGACATGCTCGCTAAGGTCCCCAAGTTTGTCTGCCAGACCCTTCATATGGTTGCAGTATTCGGTGATAGAGAGGTCGCCCTGGACGAAGGAGTGAAGCTGGGCCTCAATGTAAAGGGCCCGAGTCCTCTGGTTGCCGAGGAACTGGTGCTCGAGCGCCACCCACACGGAACGAGCGGTGGTGATGGTGATCATGACACCATCGAGCAGATCGCTAGAGATGCCAGTCAGTGTCGTGCAGGCGCCCGGCTGAAGAGAGCACGTGATCGGCCAGTGCGAACCGACCGAGAGCCACCAAAAAGAGACCCAGCCATTTTGTGGTAGTTGGAGTTGGCAAGGTCAAGAACAACGGGCACCATGGAGCCGATGTTCATGACACCAATAGCCTGCGCATGCAGCGCGGCAATCGTGTCCGGGTCGCCAGGAGGAGCGTAGGATGCTGCTATGGTAGCGGAAGAGCCAGCGCCATTGGAGTGGTGCAGCTGCCCCACCGAACCCGGCCCCACCACCAGTAAAGGGGCCAAAAGGACCATGGGCACCGTGCTGGCCCAAGTACTGGCCCAAGTAGGCCTGACCCAAGCCGGCCTAGCTAGAAGAGAGAGCTGCGGGGAGAATAGGGTTCCACCCCTGCCGCCGCCAGTGCCCATCTGGGCAGAGGGCAAGCCGGAGAAGACGCCGCCGCCAGGTGCGCCACCCCGCCGCCGCCAACGCCATCTAGGTAGAGAGGTTGCCACCCGAGTGTGCGCCGATGCCGGAGAAGACGCCGCCACTGTATGCGCGGTTGAGGCCGCGTGTGACGAGGAAGAGGCCGGCGCGGGCCGCGTCGGGGAAGAGGCCGGCGAGGTCGTCGTGGCCGCCGTGGTGGATTGCACTGGGGATGCCACCGCCCGCATCACCAAAGGAGATGGGGCCGAGGGCGCCGCCCGCTCCGCCAGCGGAGAAGGGACCGGGGGCGCCGCCTAGGATGGAGACGGGGAGGTCCCTGCGGCCGGTGACAAGTCCTCTTGCATCAGAGAAGAGGGAGAAGCCCACGTGCCCCCTTGGCCGGGAAAAGGTGCGCCGGTGAAGGGGGCGCCGCCAGCGGAGAAGGGGCTGAGGGCGCTGCGTACACTGCAGTCGAGGTGAGTGCCAATCCCAACTTCGTGGTTGTCGATTTGGCCGGCGGTGGTGTGGCCGCCGCCGCCGCCAGTGTTGGTGTGTCCAGAGGTGTCGCCGGCAAGAGAGAGGATGGTTGTCCGTGCCTCCGAAGGTAGGGCGGCGATGGCAGCGACAACCCGTGCGAGATCAGCGGTGGATTGAGGCAGAATGGTGTTGTCGTGTGTTGCGGCAGGAGGCGTAGAGAAGACGACAGCAACCGAATCTGAGGTAGAAAGACCGGCGGAGAGCTCGCCTGTGGAGATCTCGTCGGGGTTGGCCATGGAGACCGGAGGGGTGGTTTAGGGTTTGCGGAAGTATAGGGGCAGGAAAGCCTGCTCTGATACCATGAAGAAAGGTGGAGAAGGGAATTGATCTTTCGATAACCGAATGGAGGAGTACAGGGTACAATATATAGCCTGGAGGTGAGACAGGCTAGGCGTAGAATCGGTAGGCCATTAATGGCAATAATGCACGCGTAATCAGGGGGATCAGTGGCATATTCTATGGCATCTAGCATATTCCAACAGCGGAAACAAACGACGCCTATAGGGAGGCCGGGGAGGAGGCGGAAGCGGAAGTGCTGAACGGTATCCGATGTTGTTTGCCCGAGACCAAAGAAACGAATGAATAAATAAATAAAGTACTTTCCAAGGCTGCGAGTGCGACTTGCCCTTGACCCCTTGTCGTTTGATTCTTGATGGAAGAAAGGATGTTATACCTTGTGTCGACCTTTCTTTTTTTTAAAGTGTACCTGGACGATTTTGGAGTAAAGAGATGCTTGCCCTTGCTAATCTGTAACAATGATTGTGGTCCACGTACTTTAATTAAAGAAAAAAAAAAGTAAACGCAAGGTATGTATTCCTATGTTTCTTCAAGATACAAACGAGGGCAAGTACCTAGCCTTTAGAAAGTCCTTTATCTATCCGTTTCTTTGGTCCAGGGCAAACAATATGGTTACACCTTCACAACATCGCAGAAAATTCCCGGCGGCAGATCGACTGCGCGCCTTCAGAAACTCCTTTCTAAACCTTATGGTTGTTAGAATATTACGCACTTTACTGATGAAGTTAATTCCTAAAATAACAATAAACAATACTACACCCATAATAGGTAAATCATAGATCGTGAACAGAAGCATGTTTAAACTTGGATTTAACCTATCTATCAAATGTGCAAAACACATATGCTAAGCTCCGATTTACACAGCTCCGGCGAAGGTTGATGTTGTTTCGGATTTCGTCTCAAATTAGATCGGAAGCAGTGAGCAATTGCACCGAGCGCTACCCAAAAAATTTGGTCGCACCGAACCTGTATAGGTTCTTCATTGGAACGTGGTTTCGGTGACACTGCTCTCCCACGCATCAGTGACATGCCGATGCGTGGGATGGAGAAGCCTGGGGACGCGCAGCACCAAGGACGAATGGCTTGCTCCACGACCAGCGAATAGGACTTCACAAACGGTTGGAAAGCCCCTGTAGCAGCGGTTTTAAAACAAATGGCCGTCTGTCGAGATTTGGCCCTCGAGACAGCGTGGTTGAGAAAGACATCCTGTCTCGATGGCTTAGCCGTCGACATTGTCTGTCTCAACATCTTCGGTAGAGCAGTCGAGAAGAGGAGCACAGCCAGCGCGAAAGCGGGAATGATAGGCTGTCTCGACTGCCAGAAGCCGTTGAGATTGGATGAAAATAGACCGCGCGCGTGATTTCCGGCCTAGCCCAGTAACCTTTCTCAGTGGCCACAGGCCGTCGAGACAGATCTTCCCCACCGCTGCAGCCCTGGCCCCGCCCTGCGCTGAAAGGTGGGCCCATTTAGTGTTTCTCGACGGCCTGTGCCGAGCCGTCGAGATAGAACATCCCCGCCTCAGCACACCCGGCCTCGCCCAGCGCTGGTTGGTGGGACCTTTGTTTGTTATTCTCGACGGCCTAGCCCTAGCCGTCGAGAATAATGGCAAAACAGGAAAAAACTTAGAAAATTGAAAAAAAAACCAGAATTTTGCAACTGCTGATGCACCCAGCAGCAGCAGCTTCAGCCTGCAAATCCAAAAATAACCCGTACAATCAAATATCCCAAATTTTTGCGGATATACACAATTCCGCACATAATTCACATCAACATCACAATTACGCCTTCCAACCACAAAACCACAAGTTCATTTCAACCTCAAGTAGTATGCATAATTCACATCAACGTCACAATTACATCACAATCACGCAACAGCACAAGCACATATATAACAAGTGAAACCATCAAGTTCGTTTCAGTTTCAAGCTTTCAACCTCGATTACTGCAGCGGCTGTGGGGTGCCGAAGAACTGCTGCGCGAGGTTGGCTGCCAAGTTGCCGGAGCCGTCCTCATCCTGCTGCGCGTCGTCCTGCGGAGGTGGCACGTAGGACAGAGGCGCAGACAATATGGAAGAACCCGAACCCTGCGAGATATTACAATTAGGCATTTGACAAGTTCTATGTATGATATGCGACAACGTACTAATTTGGCATAGGTGATTCACCGTTGGCTCACGGATCCAAGGGCGTTCGACGTTCAGGTAGTTGGGCGTGGGGACGAAGGTCGGCTGGGTCCCGTAGGTGCCCGGTGGTGGTGCCGTCTGTCCTGCGTAGGCGCCCTGGCCCACGTAGGTGCCTGGAGGGGCTGGGTGGCTACCGTAGACGACCGGGCCACCTGTGTAAGGGCCCGTCGGGCCCACCTAGATCGAGGAGCTTCCAGCAAGCCCTGCGTGACCGCTTGGACCGGCCTACACATATATTGGAGCTCATTATTCCACTTGACAATATATGCATGTCGCGGATCGAAATGAAGTTGTGCAGACACGTTACCCCAGCGACGAAAGCCTCAAGCTGTCGCAGCCTTCTATCGTAGTCCTCCTGTGCGGCCCTCAGGCTCTCCTGCATGGCCCTCAACATCTCTCTATCATGGGTCCGCTCCTCCTCATGCCTGTTCTGCTGCTGCTCCCTCTCCCTCTACAGGTGCTCCTCAAACTGACGACGGGTCTCACCCCCGCTCTGGCTAGCCTGAACCTCGGGCATGTACTCTGAAGACCCGCGACATGTGTAAAACAGTGGTCAGTTTTGGTGTAGCAATCACAATGTACAAGTGAGTAAAAGCGATCTCACCGTAGGTGGTCGCCGCCGATCGCAAGCCGCCTATGAGCCCATGTGCTTATGGATCACGTAAGGGCCGAGGGGAACCGCCTCTGGATTTCTCTCTTCCCCATGCTCCTCTCTATAAGCGTCCTTGTAGCGTTCCTGCATGCAGTTGCGGTAGTCACAATTATACACATAAACGAATGGAAGGTAGTGGTGGTGGACAATGTTGTCGACACTTACCAAACGAAGATATGCATAGGGATCCAAGGTGGATTGTCCACCAGGCGGCGCCTTTTTCATGTGGGCCTGCTTCCACACGTCCATCGGGCTCGATCTAACCCCCGTCTTCGCCAACTACATTGCAATATGATCAAAAAAACATGTTAGTAGGACAAATCTGAAGTGATAAAGCATGGAAAAAGAGATATTTACCAGTTTGCTCCCTAACTATGTGATCGACCACCTCCCGGTGTTAGACTTGTAGTCTTTGGCGCCCCTATTCTTCTTGGCTTTCTCCGACTTCCCCTTCCACTCGGAGCTATCCCACTTCTGCCCTATAACCTCCTAGGCATCCTCCTGACATCACTCCGGTCGCACCTAGTTGTACTGATTGGCCGTCAAGTCAACTGACGAGCCGCCTGGGGTGTGAGATTCTACGGCTCCTCCTGTCTCCTGCAAAAATGCGGCAAGGTGGAAACTAGGAACAAACACATGGAACTTGAATGTATTGTGAGTGAAGACCCGAGCTAGGCGGCTAGAGGGGGGTGAATAGACGCCAATCAATTTTAACACTTTCTTTTTTTTTTGCAATACGCAGCCCCTCTAAGCACTTCGCACCAAACAGCTTCATGTCAGTAGTCGAACCGCGACGGAATTCAAATTTCAAGTGCCACACCATGTGCACAGCAAAGAGGTGCTGCCCATGGGGAAAAAAGTGGATGAGAATTAGGTCCTTGTGACCACTTCCTCAACCAGCCATGGCAATTAGAGACAAGTCAAAGCATTCAAACCACTAAAGTTGCTTTATCAAAAGGAAAAAGCAGATTTCCATAAACTTGTCTTGCAAGGAGAGGAAGGTTTCTTGTCCTTAGGAGGCTCTAGGATTTTTTAAATTTTTTCTACATCCAGGTGGGTGAGTCATGATCCTTCCATCCAAATTTGAGCCTCCAATTCCATCCACAAAAAATACGAAAAATCAAGGAAAAATACCCAAATAATCAACAGCTAATAGAAAATTTATGAAATAATCCACAGGGAAAAAAATTACAAAAATATCCCCGGGTGGCTGCCGCCACCGGGCGCGGCCGCAGCAGAGCTGCCGCCACCCGGTGTAGCCGGCGCCGAGCTGCCGCCACCCGGTGTGGCCACAGCTCTGCTGCCGCCACGCCGTGTGGCCGCGGCAGGCTGCGCCCCACCCGCCTAATCCTACCGGCTTAATTAGTGAAAAAAGAATAAAATAATACCCCCACCGACAAAATAGTTCCAGAAAATATAATAAAATAATATCCACCGACAAAACAGCATAGAAAAAAATAATAAAATAATCTCCACCGACAAAATAGTGCTGACTTTTTAATTAAGCAAACAGTAATTGCATGATTTACGCTAATTAATACCGATTAGAGGTCACAGTGATCAAAAAATTGAGTGTATATATATCGCGTCCTGCCGTTCGCCTTCACACACGCAGCACTCTCGCTTTCAGTTCATTTCACACACGCGCAAGCTTCACACGCAGAGCAGCCTTCACACACTCACTCTCTCGCTTTCAGTTCTTTTCAGTTCGTTCAGTTCAAGTATATTATTCGCTGATACCTCAGTTGAGGATTCACCAGGAGTGTCACTTCGCTGATATTTTTTGCTTTCAGCGTGAGGGAATATTTTGGAATTTAAATTTGATCTACTTGCTAATAATTAGTGTTATTGCGGTACGTATATGCAAGAGTTAATTTTGACATAATAATATTCTATGCTAATCTTGTTAGCAGTGTTGTATGCTAATCTTGCCATATTAGTACTTAATATTGTATGTATATATTATATACACAGTT
>SPJY01013140.1:2525093-2542643 GCA_005191435.1 Raddia distichophylla
AAAAATGTGGCCGGCCTGCCGCGGCCACGCGGGGTGGCGGCCGCTGAGCGCCGGCCACACCGGGTGGCGGCAGCTCAGCTGTGGCCACACCGGGTGGTGGCAGCTCAGCTGCGGCCGCGCCCGGTGGCGGCAGCCACCCGGGGTGGCGGGACCCGGTGCTATTTTTGTAATTTCTTTTTCCTGTGGATTATTTTATTAATTTTCTATTTAACTGTTGATTATTTGAGCAATTTTTCCAAAAATCAAATACCAAGAACTGTCAGAAACACAGATCTGGAAGTTTGGGGCTCGGTATTCACCTCATAGCTCTGAAACTAGAAAACCAGTGACCTTGCAAATTTGACCACAGATGGGTACGTAAGTCACGCATCATTTCCAAGTGGAATCTCCTCAAAATGATTTTTTTATATGTTTCTAAAAATCAAACACTGACTGTTGCGTGGAGAAAAGTTTCTGGACAGATTCACCACAAGTCACGTAATAACTTCGTATAGCATACATTATACGAAGTTATACGAGTCCAGAAACTTTTCTCCACGCAACAGTCAGTGTTTGATTTTTAGAAACATATAAAAAAATCATTTTGAGGAGATTCCACTTGGAAATGATGCGTGACTTACGTACCCATCTGTGGTCAAATTTGCAAGGTCACTGGTTTTCTAGTTTCAGAGCTATGAGGTGAATACCGAGCCCCAAACTTCCAGATCTGTGTTTCTGACAGTTCTTGGTATTTGATTTTTGGAAAAATTGCTCAAATAATCAACAGTTAAATAGAAAATTAATAAAATAATCCACAGGAAAAAGAAATTACAAAAATAGCACCGGGTCCCGCCACCCCGGGTGGCTGCCGCCACCGGGCGCGGCCGCAGCTGAGCTGCCACCACCCGGTGTGGCCACAGCTGAGCTGCCGCCACCCGGTGTGGCCGGCGCTCAGCGGCCGCCACCCCGCGTGGCCGCGGCAGGCCGGCCACATTTTTAATATATACTGTCGGTATTCCATGTGTATATATATATACACGGCCGGTATTGCATGAAGCTGTAATTTTTAATATATATATACAAGCATATATATTAACATATAATAATACAAGCATATATATTATTTTAATATATCGATATTATACATGTATATATATTAAAAATTACAGCTTCATGCAATACCGGCCGTGTATATATATATACACATGCAATACCGACAGTATATATTAAAAATGTGGCCGGCCTGCCGCGGCCACGCGGGGTGGCGGCAGCTGAGCGCCGGCCACACCGGGTGGCGGCAGCTCAGCTGTGGCCACACCGGGTGGTGGCAGCTCAGCTGCGGCCGCGCCCGGTGGCGGCAGCCACCCGGGGTGGCGGGACCCGGTGCTATTTTTGTAATTTCTTTTTCCTGTGGATTATTTTATTAATTTTCTATTTAACTGTTGATTATTTGAGCAATTTTTCCAAAAATCAAATACCAAGAACTGTCAGAAACACAGATCTGGAAGTTTGGGGCTCGGTATTCACCTCATAGCTCTGAAACTAGAAAACCAGTGACCTTGCAAATTTGACCACAGATGGGTACGTAAGTCACGCATCATTTCCAAGTGGAATCTCCTCAAAATGATTTTTTTATATGTTTCTAAAAATCAAACACTGACTGTTGCGTGGAGAAAAGTTTCTGGACAGATTCACCACAAGTCAAGAACTTGATCTCTTGCCTCTCATATGGTTGCAAAGGGTGTGTCAAATCATATTAGCTACCTCAAGACATCATAGACCACCAAGAACCAGCAAGAAATCACCAAGATTCTTCTCCAAACAAGAGCTCCAAAAAAGGAAACGAAAGCAAGAAGAACTAGGAGCAAATCAACACAAGATGTTCATGGAGAAGAAGAATTTCATTGCATAGAAGTTGGGGGATTACAAGCCACACTCCTTGGGGCCACAAGCACTCTAAGTGCCACCCAAACACACCCAACTCATCCTCTCTATTTCTGAAATTTTCAGCTCCGAGGGGCTGAAGGGAAGGGCTACCCCTTCCCCTCCTTATATAGCCCAAGGGTGAGATGCCCTAAACCCTAGAGCACATCTCCACCCTTCATTTGAGGATGAGTGGTGTACAACTCACACACTACAAGACACACTCCCGAGAAAGAATATTGTCCACATATTCTTTCAAAAAATATCCTTGCAGCTTCCTCGGTCGCCAGCCCACACCAGGGCCCACTGGTCAGATCAACTTCGCCACCAAGTAACCGACGCACCAGCCTCCAGTTGTCCCGGACTCCTTGCCATGGTGAAGCTTCTCGAGTACACCACCTCATGTGACCGCCAGGTCATCGAACCCGGTCGTCTGCACGCCTCCGGACACACCAGCCTCTAGCTGTCCCCGTGAAGCGTCAGCCACGTACCCGCCGATACCTGCATTACATAGGTGAACACACGTAAAAATAACACACCCTACCTCTCCTGCAAGGTTAGTCCATCATACAATCATCTACAGTGAATCCCATGCTCAAAACCGAAAACACCGTGCCAAAACACACTTAGCACGACCGGATAGTCCGAGACTAATCTAAAATCTCAGCAAAATCCAACAATGGCTCAACAAGACAACTTCAAAACCGCCTCAAATTCATCCTTGTCACATATATTCATCATCACCCAAGGGGACCCTCCACAAGGGTCTGAACAGTGAGTAAAGGCTACTGACCTGTGGTACTGCTGGACGGCCATGACACGTGCATTGGACATCATATCCTGTACCCTCTGCTGCGCCATCTTTTCGATGACAGGCCCGAAGTCGGACTGTGTGAGGCCCTCTTGCGGAGCAAACCTAAGCTGCAGTGGGGTATAATAAGAGATGTGGTTAGAAGTAAGAAGAAATGGATGTGTAAGAAATGCAGAGCAAACCCACAACTCGCGGATGACCTGATCCGCGGCATTGCTATCCCCATGCGGGGCTAGCCTGTTGTCGTCCCAGCTGTACGCCGGTCTTGTTGTCCCGTCCTGGGTGATCATCCCAGGATAGTACTGCCTCGCCAGACAGCCAAGGGCAGTCCCAAGCTGGTGCCCTCTCGTTGACGTCTATCGTGGACATGTTACTGCACATTTGAAACAAAGGTAGGATAGGTTTGTTTAATTAAAATCGACGAAGTCAAAAAAATGTTAGGGCATTCAAAGGTGTGTACCTGTCACTGTCAATCTGGATCACCGGTCGTCCAGTCTGCTGAGGTGGTGCGGCCCTCACCTTGTTTGGGCCCTTTTCCTCCTGCCTAACTGTTGGCTATCTCCTGCCCCGCACTCACCAGCCCCACTCTCCTGCGTGAGTGCTAGCTCCTGCCCAGCCTCAGGGGCCTCCTCCTCCTCCTCCTCAGCATGCCGCGGGGGTTGACGAACCTGCGCGGCGGCATATCATGCATGTGAAAATTAAAGAATAGTTAGTCACATAAATCATATACAATCTCGAGAAATAATAGGAAGTGAGATATTTAGTATGCATATGTAACCTGGGATATTTGTAATAACTAGCAGTAATTATTATCGACATCCATAGGATCTTCGTTTAAGGGTCCCACGTTATCCGAGTCTTCTTGAACCTCTTGTTGTTCTTTTTATTGTTCTTCTTCGACATCTGGATCTTCAATGGCTTGTAGTTCGTCAAGTCCCGACCCAATATCGACTAACATTGTGGCGTTCAGTCGGTGATCTTGTGATGGACCCTCGTAATCGTCGGTCGTTGGGTCTACTAATCTCCCTGGACGACGCACCTTGTACACAACCCACCACGACTTCAAATCTTCCTTAACACTGCCTTTTATAGGTTTTTGGCATGGATAGGGCAAATAATACACCTGCTCTACTTGGTTAGCGAGAATAAATGGATCATATCCTTTGAGTCTGGAAGTGTGCTTGACCTCCACTAAGCCAATGTCATGTTTACATCGGACGCCATCATAGGGGTCAAACCACAGGCAACGAAATAGAGCTATTGAGAGCTCTTTGCTTCCTTCTAATACAAGTTCGACTATCTCTTCGATGATGCCGTAATAGTCAACCCCATCCTCCCCTGACATAAGACACAGCTGTTTACCGATCGCAAATCAAGCTTTGACCGCTCATATGTGGATGAACGGAATCGAAAACCGTTTATATCGTAACGGTTATGAACTTTAACAGATCGCATGCATCCACGCAACATTTGATGGAGATCATTTTGTAAGCTTGCATCAATAGCAGCTTGTTTCCAAAACCACGCCAAGAAGTTCGGTCGGCCATGTCCAGCACCTGTCCGCAGCAGTTGGGTCCTCTCACTAGCAGTTGGCCGTCGACTTCCTTTCCATTCGGCTCAGACAAATTCTTCTCGCATAGCTGCCAACTCTTCGATGTTGTCGAACAAATATAAAAGTGCGACAACTTGTTCATCTCCTGTTAAGTCTCGGGTGAGATGCTTACCCACCGGCAAGCCTTACACCTTATAAATTCTTAACTCAGACTGAACTCTGCACTCTACTGGGCGGTACCTAGGTATCTGAATATTCACATTATTCTCTATCGCCAGGTATTTGTTGGTGAAATTAGTGATCACCTAGATATGGTACGCCTCGGCTATTGAGCCTTCAACGCGTGTTTTGTTTTTGACGCTTGCTCTAACATTCTTCAATCGCCTCTCTATAGGATACATCCACCTATACTGGACTGGTCCCCCAAGCCGAGTTTCATAAGGTAGATGCACGAGTAGGTGTTGCATTGGATTGAAAAACCCAGGGACATAAATCTTTTCTAACTTGCGGGCGAGCACGGCGTTATCATCCTCAAGCTTCATCATATCCTCCCTTGTGATCTCCTTAGCACATAACTTTCTATAGAAGAAACTTAGTTCGCAGAGTGTCCTCCAGACATCTTTGGGTACGTATCCTCGAAACACGACGGGTACGAGGTCTCGCATGAATATGTAAAAGTAGTGGCTTTTTATGCCATTTATCTTCCCTTGAGTGATGTTCACGCCTCGCCTAAAGCTTGACGTATATGCGTCGGGAAATTTTAGGTTATTTTGAAACCAATGTAATACCTCCTTCTTTTGCGAGACTGTTAAGCAATACATAGCTTTTGCCTTCTTCTTTTCCCCTTGACCATGTTCATCGACGACCAATCGCATATCTCCTCACAATCCCGCCGTGCCTTCGCATTATCTTTGCTTTTTCAGCTATGTCAAAGTTTGTGCCATAGATGGCCTCTGCTACGTTTTTCTCTTGGTGCATCACATCAGTGTTGTGAGACAGTAGCAGATCATTTGCATATGGAAGAGTGTATATGCTACACTTGTGCATCCAATTATGTGAGATACCGTAATCGTCACAAACACCATTCTAGCCTTGAACCAACTTGGCATGCCATTCCTTTATGAATGCAATACCCACACGGCCACGTTTTCTTCTTTTTACCGTCGTGTTCTTACGGAACGCATTCTTCTGCTTCCAAAATGGATGCACCGGTTTCATAAATGCTCGGTGACAGTCGAACCAACTCGGTTTGCTATCAAAGCTTAGCTGGAATGCCACTGTATCATCCAAACACACAGGGCAACTGAGCCGCCCATGTTTGCTCCATCCTGAGAACATGCTGTACACGGGGAAATCATGAATGGAGTATATGTAAGCAGCCCTCATACAGAAAGATCTGTTCGTTTTTCTATCATAAGTCGGGGCTCCTTCTTCCCACAACTCCTTCAGCTCGTCAACCAATGGACTCATAAACAAATTTAGATTCTTTCTAGGATTTTTCGGCCCAGGAACGATTAAGGAAAGAAACATGAAGTCCTCTTTCATTAGCACTGATGGCGGGAGGTTGAGAGGGATTCCAAAAACTGTCCTACATGAGTACGAGGCGGCCATTATATTGAAAGGCGTGAATCCATCGGTGACAAGTGCGAGGCACACGTTTCTTGGATCCACCGTGAACTCCGGATACTACCTACCAAAGTGTTGCCACGCTTCTCCATCGTCCGGATGAACCATCACGTCGGGTTTTGCACGTCTACCCTCCTTATGCCACCTCATCTGCTGCGTGGTCTCCTCCGTCATGAAACTCCGTTGCAGTCGTTTCTTTAACGGAAAGTACCACAACACTTTCCTCGCCACCTTTGTTTATTTCTTTTCTCCATTACCGTGGACGGTCTCGACATATCTTGACTCCCCACAATGATCACACACACTCTTGGCGGCATTATCCTTATAGTACAGCATGCAATGATTCGGACAGTGATCTATCTTCTCGTAAGGCATTCCCAGACCAGCAAGTAGTTTCCTGCACTCGTACCAGCTGGGGGCATCTTGTGTCCTTCCAGGAGGGCATCGCCTAAGCATCCCAACAACTCATCAAAATAATTGATGGAGAATCTTGGAGGATTCCAGAAGGATTAAGAATTCGGTCATAGAGGTCGTTGCCTCCTCATTATCAAAATCATGGCCGAAGTCATCCATCATGTCCAGCATCCGGTCAATTTCATCGAATCCTTCGTCGGGAGCGGGAGGCGCGGCACGAGCACTCTCACAGTGATAAACCCAACGATGATAACCTGTCTTGAACCCATTTTTGCATAAATGCATCCCCATGTCATACCGTATTTTCTTTCTACAGTTCCCACACTCCGTACATGGGCAATGAACGTACGCCATCTCAGGGTTCGGGGTCGCCTGGAAAGCATTATCCATGAATGCAGTGGCCTTCTCATACGATTCATCTGAGTGTTGTCCATTCGCTCTCCATCCATCGTATGTCCACCTCCTCTCTTCTTCCATCGCTCTTGACACGATAAGCTACACGTCAGGGTTTCACAAGAGGCTTAGGAGGGCTTCTAAACCCACTCGTGAATGACCGCTAGGGTGTGTCTCGTTGTGGCGCCGGTAGGGAACGAGACAAAATTTTGGTAGCATAACCCTACAGTTCTCCTAATGCAACGATGGCTAGAGAACCGAAATCCAGCTCAATAGCGCTTATGTTATGCACAGGAGAACTACAGGGTCATGCCGTCGAAATCTTGTCTCGAGCCCACCAACACCACAACGAAACACGCCCAAACGGTAATTCGTGAGCTGTCCACTAGGACGCCACACACGGGATGTCCACTGAACAATTCAGGAACATTTTTCACAACCCGTAATGGAAACGAACGAATCACCATCCAAATTACTTACGTGTTGTGTTGTTCCCGAACGGGTGATGTACGTCTAGGTGACACTAGTTTTCAACGTGAAATACACTAGATTTTATTTATATTATTCTCAAATTTCCATTTAAATTACACTTAACATTATAGAGCAAACCATAACAATAGCCAAATAAACATATGTTATTTTCCATTTTTCCTATTATTTTCATAATTTTCTCTAAATTATTAGTGATTACTGCTAATTGCATGCCTAATTACGTTTTGACGGTGGTATGCCGTCGACACTATGCAACAATAATTTAAAGAAATTGGCGCGAAGATGTTTCATACCTCCGAGGGAAGGTTCACGGCGGTCGGAAAGGGCAAGGGGAGCAGTGCGGCTTGGTCCGGTGAAGCGGCGGTGCGGCGGTTTGGGCGGCGGCACAACGGTTTGCGCGGCTTGGACGGCGTCCGCGGCAGCCCGGCTTGGGCAGGACGGCGGCGCCGCGGCCAGGAGGCTGCTACGCGAAGCCTTGGGCGTCGGGGCGGCTCGCCGTGGGCGCGGCACGGCTGGAAGGCACGGGGAGGCACGCGGCGGCGGCGGCGGTGGCGCAGATGCGAGCGGGGACTTAGGCACGAAATGCCTAA
The DNA here is from genome assembly GCA_005191435.1 of Raddia distichophylla. NCBI lineage: Eukaryota > Viridiplantae > Streptophyta > Magnoliopsida > Poales > Poaceae > Raddia > Raddia distichophylla. Next base: position 2,532,874 of record SPJY01013140.1, read on the forward strand.
GTCCCGAGCCTCGGTTTGCCTCTTAATGGCACGTCTCGACGGCCCGAAGTCGTCGAGAAAGCTCGTGTGCGTCGCGCCCGCAACCAGGCAGCCACGTGGCGGTAGACGAACGAGCAATCGGTAATCTCGATGGCCTCTGACCGTCGAGAATGCTCCAGTGCGTCACTTTCTCCCACTCCCAGGCAGCCACGTGGAGGTAGACGAACGAGCGGTCGGTAATCTTGACGGCTTATGGCTGTCGAAATTGCGAACCGGCCGTGCGCTATGTGGGTCCACCTATTCTCGACGGTTTTGGGCCGTCGTAAATTACGGGGTCGCTGCGAACCGGCCGCGCTCTATGTGGGGCCCACTTAATATCGACGGCCTTAAGCCGTCGCGACAGGCGGGTTAGTCGCAGTGGTGGTAAATCTTGACGGCTAGAGGCCATCGAGAATACTCTGCTCATCGCGCGCCCCGCTGGTTGCTTGCCCCCACTGTATCGACAGCTCTGATCTGCCGGCCGTCGAAAAAAATTTGTCCCGACGGCTTACGTTGACTACCCTCAAGATAGATCTCTATTCTCGACCGTTTTTCTTCATGCCGTCGAGACAAAGGCATGTCTCCATGGCAGGTATTGCCACCCCCTATGGAGGTCAACCGTGCTTGATTTATTTTTAAAAAAAATTGTAAAAAGTTTTCCATGATGCATAATGGCTAATATGGCTAACAATATGAAAATACACCCCCATAAAAAATTTTATGTTGAAATTATGTCCGCAATAGTAGGTCCATATGTAGGGGGTCATATCGGCCAGAGTATTAGTCTGCGTTCTAGTGAGTTGTACGAAATACGGGTGAGATGTACACATTATTTTTCAAGTACTAACCATTCTATCCGAACACCGCTGTATATGGATCATTGCATTGTAATGTTAGAAATTACACAAATTTACAATATTTTGTACGCAATTTATTACTTTAAAACATATATACAGTTATTATATGGCACATTATGTACAACAGAAGGCTTAAAAAATTTAGAAAATAACGTGATTTCATTTCGTAAACTTATCTATCTTTAATTGAAAAATAAAAATATCCCACTATTTTACAAATTATAAACATTTTTAAAGGCTTAAAAGGAAAATAAACATGTATGCAAATTATAAAATATTTTTTTAAGATTTAAAAAGAGAAAATGGGCCAGCCCAATGTACATCAGCCCAGCGGTGTCAGACGGGCTCTATCATCTCTCTCGACGGCTCCACTGTGGCCGTCGAGATTGTATTGTGACCATACAATACTTGTGCTAATCTTTGTTATTGCACAGGTTTGATAAAGGTAGACAAACAGGAGCTTGTCAATATGGGGATAGAGAAGAACTTTTATACTTTAAGTGACCTGAAGGACAAAGAAAAAGGGGATCAGGAGGCGAGCCCCAAGGATTGATGTCCCAGTTCCTTTTCGCTAAAGCTGGATGGGGTGTTTGGCGTGCTATTGGTGTTTTTGTAGATTGGGGGCCGGCTTGCGTTGCTGGACCGCTAGTTGTTGGTATCAGTTTAGTTCTGGTTGTTGTCCTGGGATTTGGATGATAACGTTTTGTTTGGAGGAAAAATAGAATGTTTACCTCTGTTTATAAAAAGAGAGGACTCTTTTCGGGAGGTTTATAGACTTGCTGGTTTAGTTTCCTGCTGCCTATATTTTGGAGTGTTGGATGTCATGTAATGAACTTTGTTTTCGTTTCGTTTGAAATGGAAATTGGGATTTTGCCCCAGTTGCAAAAAAAATCAAGTGATAGCTTTATGGGTCATTTGGTAATTTTATGGCATCACTTGCGCATGGAGGTCTGCTTCAGCCTCTATAAAATCCATGGACCATGCGATCTTGAGCATCACATCCATCCTGTAACTACTTCACACACACACACAAATAGTTTCCAAATAACATATCCGCTTCGATAATTCTGGGCAAATGTCGACGCCGCTGCTGGTGATCCTCCTTAATTCCTCTCCCCTAATTCTGCTTCCTGTTAATACGTACTAGTTAAATGTCACCCTCAAAACATTTTTTGTTGCTAGTAATTACATACTGGTTGTCTCTTTTTCTACAACTATCATTTTGTGTCTAGCTAATGTGATGTATATACTCTATATGTCATTACATTTTTTTGTTCATTAGTTTGTCAGATAAGTTATTAGCAAACACCACATGCACACATTAATTATTAGAGACCACATACTAATATTTAAAATGACAAACAAACCAGAGGGGGTTACGTAACAACAGTAGTTAGCTGCATGCCTGGTTGCATGAATTAATTAGTAGGTTGAGACGATGTATATGTCAAAAAAATAATGTACACACACAGTGAAGTACGTGGCAAGTGAATCCGACAGTGACACACACGGGAATGATAGTTTTTGTTAGTTTTGTTTCGAGATGGAGCAATCAAACTAATAGAAATCGTAAAAAATTCTTTAAAAAAATTATAGATGTACTCCTAAGAAGACTCCACTTCTATATAAAATTGCAAGTTTAAATTCATCATATATCTTGCCGCAAGTTATTTGCCGACATATATCCTATGCATATATCATGCTTCCGTTAACTAATTAATGTTATGAAAATTTTTGAAAATATTTGTAGATTTACTTCATTGTTTACTCTATCTATATATATGAAGTATGAAGACTAAATTCACTGGGTTCAAAATTTACAGATTTTCTCTTTTGTGTAACTTTTAATATATGATGAATTTAAACTTGTAATTTTATACAGAGGTGGAGTAAGTCTAGGAGTACATCTGTAATTTCTTTTTTTTGTTGGAATTTTCATGACTTATGTTAGTTTGGTTGCCATTAATTATAGGCTATGTAGTTGAGTACGTCTTGCAAGTAAAAAAGCAAGTATTGACCTAAATGTACTGGATATATGCAGTAATGACTGACCATAGAGAACTGGCATAGAACGTTTGTAACGAGAAATATACCAAACTTAATATGTTTCCATCAGGAAATTTCGAGATATATTTGAATTGAGAACCTCTTTAAAATTAATTTGGAGGGAATGCATATGAACCATGCATCATCGCAGGCTACGGCGTCGGTGGCGGTGCAGCGGCAGCCGGTGACGGTGAGCACCACCCCGATCGTGCGCGCCATCCCGCTGCAGCGGAAAGACGACCTGGAGGTGCTGGTGCGCGTGGAGGCGGCGCCGGCGGCGGCGACGGGGCGCGCCGCCATCGACCTCGTCGCCGTCCTCGACGTCAGCGACAGCATGAACAGCCTGCCGGACAGCGACCGGACCGCGCTGCCGCCCAAGAAGTCGAGGCTGGACCTGGTCAAGACCGCCATGAAGTTCGTCACCACGAAGCTCGCCGCCGGCGACCGCCTCGCCGTCGTGGCGTTCAACCACAAGGTCGTCAACGAGGACGCCAAGCTTTCGACGATCTCCGGCGACGGCTCGAGTCCGGCCGATGAATTCGTGGACAATCTAGTTGCTAGCGGCGGTACCTCGTTCGACTCTGGGTTGCAGAAGGCCGTTCAAGTACGTATACACCCTGATCCGGTCATAAAAAAGTACTTTTATAATATTAATATTTTCAAATTTGTTAAATAGTAGTCGCTTGTTGTTTAGTTTTAAACAGATGACTGCCAATTACTTTACAATTTTTTTTTCAAAATGATTCTTATTTTGTATTAGAAATATTACTTATATATGATAGTTGACATTATTTTTTTAATTTTTTTTTATGGACTGGTTCTTTGTTTTTTTAGGTTTGGAGTTAACTACATTTTGATTTTAACACACTTTTCACATACATATTTCATTATTGTTTTTACGGCCATTAGTATTGGGCAGGTGACTGTTGCAACTCTCCCAGCCAGGGATTTGAATTTTGACTGACAGAAATTTTCGCTCCTTGTTAAAAATACCGAAATTCACAAAATTTCGGTGAAATAAAAATAGAGAATTTGAATTTTTAACAAAAATTATAAGAAAATTGATGAACCTAGGATTTGAACAATTCACCTTATGCTTGTTACACTACCACACTATCCACTATGCTACAAGCAGGTCTTATAAAGAATAAACAAGTTATGCCTTCTTTTTATATATAAGTCTCAAGTCTGATCAAATCTTTTGAATTCGAAAATTTTGAGAGGTGATTTTTCGTATCGGCTTGGAGCGAAATTACTGTTTTTCGTGAATTTTCGCCTAAAAAAAATCCCTGCTCCTAGCGGTCGCCACTCGCCAGCCACCGGCCCTCTCCCTATAGTTTTATTGGGATTTTATAATAAATTGTAAGAGTAATTAGTGGTAAGTTGCAATTTAGATATATATCATGCAAAGTTTTTTTTATTAAAAGGCAGGGACTGCAGTGTATTAAATTCAGTAGGAAAAAAGTTACACGGCCAAAATTGGGGGAGGTTTAGACGCTCTCCCCACGCTTTACAAGCAAACTAACTTATTACCAAACGAGCATCTGCCGCCCTTCAGTATATCATGCAAAGTTAATAGCAACTTTAACACATGCATAGATCCTGGATGGCCGTGCAGCGGACGAGAGGGCGCGCTTGGGCTTCGTCATCTTCCTCTCCGACGGAGATGACGGGTCGAGCATCAAATGGGACAAGGTGGCCGGCGGCGACCCCGACGAGGCCGCGGTTCGCGACATGCTCCGCAAGTACGCGGTGCACACGTTCGGCTTCACCGCGTTCCACGACCCCATGTCACTCTCCGCCATCGCCAAGGCCTCCTACGGGACCTTCTCCTTCCTCGACCGCGGCCTCGACAAGCTCGCCGACGCCTTCGCCGTCTGCCTCGGTGGGCTCGGCACGGTGGTCGCCGCCGACGTGCTCGTCAGCCTCAAGCCCAGGGCCGAGGCCGCGGGGGTGCTGATCACGCGCATCGACTCCGGCGGCTACGAGAGCCAGGTCACGGACGGTGGCAAGTCCGGCCACATCCGCATCCCGGTCCTCTACGCCGGCGAGGTCAAGAACTTCATCGTGCACCTGAGCGTGCCCCAGGCGGCCGCCGGCGGCGAGCAGCGGCTGCTCACCACCGGCGGCCAGTGCAGTGGCGCCAGCGGCACCGGCGGCGCGCCGGCCGTGCTCCCGATCGAGGAGCAAGACCTGTCCATCAGGAGGGCGAAGCCCAGGGACATCACCGCCGACGAGCAGCGGCCGAACGCCGCCGTCCTGGACCAGGTCGTGAGGTTCAAGGTGCTGGACATGCTGGAGAGGTTCCAGGAGAGGAACAAGGCGGCTGCGGGAAAGGACGGCGGCGGCAAGGCTGCGGCGGAGTCGCTGCGCGGGATGTGGGACGAGATGGAGAGCGCCGAGGACGCGTCCAGGTGGAGCGACCTGCCGGTGGCGCGCCACATGCGGGACGACGTGCACAAGATGGCCGACGAGCTGCACCAAGGCAAGGGGCTCGCCTTCCTCAAGTCATGGGAGTCGAGCCAGCAGATGCAGCGCGAAACCACCATGGGCTCGCCGGAGCCGCCGCCGCCGGAGCCGGAGGAGACGACGGAGAGATGGAGCCCGGCCCCATGGCGCGCCATGGTACTTGTGATTGTCATACTGGCCTGGTTTCTCAATAAGTTGTTCCCTGGCAATAAGACGTAAGTTTGCATGCAGGTGTGTCTCTCACCTGGCTCTTGATGGTATGCTTTATATGGATGATGTTGATCCCTTAATAAAATGGCAGTGCAACTTTCTCTTAACATTATCTATCTCTTCTGATCATACTTCCACGTACTCCTATTAAATCATGAATGTGTTGTAGCCCTCATTTTCTAGCTAGTTTCTTGGCTAGCTGATCTGCGTTTCACCATCATTTCATGCTGTATATACATTGGAGATTGCTAGACATCAGGCGACTAAAAATGGTTAAAATCTCAGTCGATGTACCTATGTCGCCATCTTCATCCCTTCCGATCACCGTTGCAGCGCCAAGTTCTCCCATGGCCACACCATTATGGTTAGAGTTAGGGTTGGGCTGGGTTCGGGTCTACGGTTTCCCCGTGGCTTGAGAGCTTAGAGGGAAAGGGGGTGGACCGGCGGTGGGGTTGGGATCATGGTGGGGCGCCTGATCGCCCGACGCCTGGGGCCTGCTCGCCGGGTCGCAACGCGTCCTGGTCGCCCGGAGCCTGGGGCCTGCTCGCCGGGTCGCCACGCGTCCTGGTCACCACCTGGTAGCGGGGTCTGCATACCCTCCTACTTAGGTTGGGTGACTTGAGCTCTGTATGCTTTCCTTCTTAACCTTACCATGGGTCTCATCTTACAGCGGTGGAGAGGGTACCCCGGTGTGGTACACACCGACAAAAGTATAGGGCGCAACTAGGTAAATCTAGGATGGCACAAAAGACTGTAACCAAGCAAAACCGAACCTGTCCATATAATCTCCATCCAAATGTAAGAACAACTCCTGAACATGCAAGTATGAATTGATCGTCAATACATGCAACAGAAGAAATTTAATTAGCACTTGGGCTCAGTGTTGTGTCCAGGAAAGCAAATCCAGCCCACATACTGGCACATCTCACTGTGTCTCAAAAACAAACCTTGGCAAATATTGAAATACATGTGGAAATACATTTTCATGGCAGATTTTTTATTTTATATTAGCCATTGTCCTGGAATTCTTTTGGCTTGATTGGTCATCTTAAAAACGAAGCCATAACACAATTTGATCTACACATATTTTGCGACCCCTCAGGTTTAGCACTAAACTGAAAGCACATGAAAGTAGTTGCCTGAAGAACCTAATAAACTCAACAGAAATATGATGCCCGTGCAATATTTCACGTTGTTGCCTTGTTGGGCAGCACAAATACATAAACTAACTAACATGATAAATTGACAGTGCTTTAAAATAGCATAACTCATTCCAACACAATTTCATGTTTGTGAACATCAGATTCAGACCTGTCAGTACAACACTATGACGGCCTCCACAGGCAAGTTCCTTCACACAGGTTCCTATAGCTCTATTTGTTGGGCCTTCAGCAGCAATGTTACATATCACAGCTCCTGTCCGATCTTTCATGCACATTGTAGATTCAATGCACGGGGCGGGGATCGAAGGCGTCGCCGCGCGGATTGAAGCCTTGGAGGCGGCGGGGCGAAGAACCTAGTGGAGGAGGCGACGGCCGGTGGACTGAAACTCAGGGCTAGCGGCGCGGGAGATCTGGCCGACGGCGGCGTGCACCTGAGGACGAACGGCGCGGGACGGCCGAAAGGCCTAGGGCGGGCGCCGGCGGCAGAGGGACCCGACGAGGTGCAGCGCGGGACGCAGCCGGAGCTCGGGGGCTATAGATCGGGGGGCGGCATGGCCGACGGTGAGCTACAGGGGCAACCGGGGCGGCGCGTGCGGAGCCGACGGACCGGCGGCAGCGGACGCCCGGGGCAGCACAGCCGGGGCTCCAGGCGATGGGCGGCCTCGGGATGGCGGATGGCGGGTGGCGGGGCGGACTCTGGTGGCGGCGTCTTGCTTGGAAGAAGCCGGCGGCGGCGTGAAAAATCTCCAGGCAGCGACGACCTTCGTGGAACAGAGCACCCATGATTTTTATCATGTGTGCCATTGCGGAGTGTTGGGGTATCACAACGGCCATTATAAGTCACTATTATTATAGATGCCATTATAAAGTGTTAGAATATGCCGTAGAATATGCCACGCGTAATCACCCTGATTACGCTTGCATTAATGCCATTAATGGGATGTCTAATCTACGTCTAGCCTGTCCCCTCTATCAAGCTATATATTGTACCCTGTACTCCTCTTTCTAATTATCGAAAGATCAATTCCCTTTCTCCACCTTTCTTCATAGTATCAGAGCCTAACTTTTTCTTCCGCAAACCCTAGCCTCATGGCATCCACCGGCGAACCCCTCGTAGCCAGAAATCAGCCAAACTCCAATGAGATGGACATCGGCGTATCCCTTCCCCCTTCGTCAACCCTCGCTGGTGTCTCTCTTTCCCTTACCCATGCCAGAGAGGTCGACGATGTCATCCCCATCGTCCCCTCCGTGGTTCAACTTGCAGAAGCCGCCGCCACACAGGTCGTTGCAGCCCAAGCAGCCGCCCGCGAGGCCGCCGCGGCCCTTGCTGCCCTCCCCACTGATGCGCAGGGTCTCCTGGCAGCCGCCGGGTTTGGTGGTGCCGCCGGGCTTGGTGGTGGCGGCAGAATCTCCCTCCACACCGCAGCGACACGCGGACTCTCCAACAGTGTCGCCCCCGGCTTCCCGCCCAATCACAGCGGTGCTAGTGGACTCACCGGTGTCCCAGGCCGGGATGCCATGCCAGCCGCCATCTTCTCTGGCACGGGCGGCCACGCCGCCATCTTCTCCGATGTGGGCGGCCACGCCGCCTCGTTCCCCAGTGCGAGACCCACCGCCGCGTACCCAGGCGCGGGCGGCCTCACCGTGGAGTTCCCCGGCGCGGGAGGCCATGCCGCTGTCTTCCCCGGGGCTAGTGGCCACCACGCCATGTTCCCCGGCGCTGGATCCGCCGCCCCCGCGTTCTTCGGCACTGGCTGCCTCGCCGACGGCGGCACTCCGGGGACAGTGGGTGGCGGCGCCCCCTACCTCCCTCTCAGCAGGGCGGCGCCCCCCATCTCCCTCTCAGCAGCGGCGGCGTGGGAGCCCTAGGTGGCTGGGGACGTGTGGGCCGGCCTCAAGAGGCCCATGCTGCCCCTGGCCTCTTTGGCCCAACCAACTTGGGCCATCTGGGGACAGGGCCTGGTGGGCCCTTTCCTTCCATTGCTGGGTCCTCAGCTGCCCTAGCAGCTGCATATGCTCCGCCTGGTGACCCCGGCACGATTGCCGCATTACATGCGCAGGCTGCCGGTGTCATGAATATCGGCTCCCTGGTGCCCGTCATTCTTGACCTTGCCAGCTCCAACTACCACAAGTGGCGGGGTCTCTTTCTCGTCGCCCTTGGCCGGTTCGCTCTCGCCGACCATGTGCTCTCCTCGACTGGGCGCCCGCATGATCCTGACTGGGTCCGTATGGATTATGTGGTCCTATCCTGGATCTATGGGCGTATCTCCAGCGATCTACTTGAGGGTGTCATGAGCACCATCACCACCGCTCGCTCCGTGTGGGTGGCACTTGAGCACCAGTTTCTCGGTAATCAGGAGACGCGAGCTCTCTATGTTGAGGCCCAGTTCCACTCCTTCGTCCAGGGCGACCTCTCCATTACCGAGTACTGTAACCACATGAAGGGCCTGGCAGACAAACTTGGGGACCTTGGCGAGCCGGTCAGCGACCGCACACTAGTTCTCCAAGTGCTCCGCGGTCTGTCCGACCAGTTCGGAACCGTGCGAGCTATTATCCGCAATACCTCGCCCTTCCTGACCTATATGGAGACTCGGGACAAGCTCTTGGTTGAGGAACTCACTCAGTCCCCTACTTCGAGTGGTTCCTCCACCGTCCTCGTCGCCACCACCTCTTCCAGTGGCAGTCGTCCACCGTCTGGTGGTTCCACTGCTGGATCCTCCTCCGGTGCGCCTCGGACCAACAATGGCGGTCGCGGCAACAATAACCGCAATCGTCGTCGTGGTGGAGGCAACGGCGGCGGCGGAGGCGGTGGTGGAGGTCTCCCTCCCACTTCCGATGGTAGGGTGGCCCTCGCTCTACCCCCACAGGCGGTGGGGGTGCTTCTGTCGTCGCGCCGTACAATCCCTGGACCGGCACAGTCCAACTGTGGCCTCATCAGGGTCCGGGGATTTTAGGTCGGCCTCTGGTGCCGCCTCGCCAGGCTCCTCATGCCCTGGCCGCTGCGGCT
>SPJY01013140.1:2551494-2584857 GCA_005191435.1 Raddia distichophylla
TACTACCTCCGTTTTTTTTTATTTGACGCCTTTGACTTTTCGATACGTCTTTGACCATTCGTCTTATTCAAATTATTTTTGAAAATATCATTTATTTTGTTGTGATTTGTTTTATCAATAGAGGTGCTTTAAATATGTCTTATTATTTTACATCTTTGAACTAAAATTTTGAATAAGACGAATGGTCAAAGACGTGGTAAAAAGTCAAAGGCGTCAAATAAAAAAAAACGGAGGGAGTATATCAATTTAACAATAAAAACACATTCTCTTTGATGCCATTGGCTCCTATGCTGCAATCAGAAGGGACTTTAGTGCTTCTCAGGACATCTTTTTATGGTACACAAATCCTATGGGAGCTCATTGATAGATGCAATGTTTTTCCTTAAATTGGATATTAACTTGCATGTAAAGGACTCATATATGATTTTTTTTTATCAGGAACACGTAGATTGCATTACGAACTAGGATAGGCCGCTAAATTGCTGACCACCCTAGACAGTAGACAGTATATACAAATGGGCAATACGGCCACCGAAACACACCCATAAGAGGGCCACCATAGGTCCATAACCATCCCTACGAAACACAAATAGTATGCTGAAACACCCACAATGCCATCCCAATCATGATGCTGATGAATATGGCTGACACCCGAACCGCCTCCCTCCAACACCCAGAGTGGGTTAGACAATGGCCTTGACCCAAAGTGGGTTAGACAATGGTGAGCCAATCGATGAGCTCTGCAACCCAATCATGCCGGGCCGGTTAGCTTGTGGCTGGCTCCCATGGCTGAGAAAGGACTGGTGTGCATCACCACCCCCATGGTAGTAGATGATAGCAACAACACGACAGGTCACTGAGGATGTCTCCTCCCCAATCCCCGCACCAACAGCCACCACACAAACATCCACCACCGTAGGACCTAATCAGAGCCGTCAGCAGCAAATATCCTGGTTTCATGTGTAGCGACCTTGACTCACATATGATTGCAGTGACGAATAAGTAGTCAAGGAAATAATATAAATATATTAGAAAGGTTCTTTATAGATCCACCTTATTGTGATACCAGTACATTCCTGTTTGACTAGATTACCAGTAGTAAACTTTATGCTTCTAATGTTTTGGCTATTCTTTATGGCCACTTCTTTAAATTATAATTGTTTCATAATCATCATGTGCTATGCAGCCCAGAACAATTACCATACGAAGCATCTTGCGAAGATTTTGATCCATTTGGTTTGGTGCTTGCAAGAGTGCACATCAGTTTCTTCTGTATCTTATGCTGTCTACAGAAAGGCTATTAATGCTGCATACATATCATCTATATTTCTCAAGTTCATTATTGAAAATGCTAAGGCAGATAACTGGCAAGAGTTATGTCTTGACATTGACAAGGATGAGAAGGGACTGGAGAATTTTCCTTCTGGTAATCGATTACCCAAATGATCTAGTTTTTCGTATGTCTTGACATATCGCAAAAGATGGTTATTCTATAAACCAATTATTTTAACAATTGCATTGTTTTCCTTATAGATCAAAGTGTGGAGTGTTTTCTGATGAGAGGGGTGCTGAACTACATTGGTGGTGCAGATGTAAGGTATCTCAATTGATGACTTTTATCTATTTAGATTTTTTTTCTTTTTAAAATGTTGTTTCTCATTTGCATCTCACTATTTTTTATTATGCTCTAATGAAGTCCGGAGTCATGCTACCTACATCATGAGCTTCTAAACTTGATGCTAGTTCTTATGTCGACTCAGTTATGTTCTGGACCATCTCCAGAGCCAAAAGATGTGCACCCTTTCATTGATGCAGCTATGCTTCAGGTAAAAGTCAAATCTACTGAATACATCATGCAGCTAGCTCATCTTGTTTATGTACAGATGAGCTAAATTTGGAATGTGTTTCCATACGACATATTTCTTCTGCAGGACAGTTCCATGGTGGCCTCTGTAGTTCGAAAGTTGCTGCTAAATTTTGTAACACGACCACAGATTCCTTTAAATGGTTCACACCCCGTTTTTTCTGATGATGGTGGGCCAGGTGTTCTGCAACGAGTTGGCTCAGCAGCTGGTAATTTGGGTTCTTTACTTCGTCATTACAATTCTAATTTGCTAAATTATCTTTCCAATATACATTGTATCATGCTCTGAACAACTTTGTCATTTTCTAGGTTTAGCTTTTGTTTAGAGTATATCAATTAATTTTACTTTGTCATTTTTCTGATGATCGCTTTAATTGATATTCAGTTTATAATTACAAGAATCATCTTATGCATTCTTGTTTTAAGTTGCAAAAGTATGCTGCTTAAAAATCTGAGATCTAATTTTATAGAGTAAACTTCGCAAAACTATAGGACATGTTTTTGCACCTGTTTGCAAAATTAAAGATTTTAGGAACTACTGTATCACTACTCTACTGGTTTAAGTATGTAATGTAACTTGTAACAGGTCTGACTCCACAGCCCCACACAACAGCCTCATCCCTCATACTGGATTGTTGCTATGCGTGCATGTCATGTACCATCCGCGCACTGGCTAGCCATGTCAGGAGCATTATGTGGATTTGGCCAAAGCCTAAAGGGTGTGGGCTGCTAAGTTGCTTCCTTTTAGATGTTGGCTGGCCAGTGAATATATGGCACATGGCGTACATGCACAAGAAATAATTGCATAGCATGGTTGTCTGAGGCGTGTGGTTTGCATTTAGGGCCATGACATTGCCTTCCATTAAAAATTTGTCAGACATTCTCAAACCTGTAAGAGCATGACCAGCAGGCACCGCATCTGCTGGCCTGCATCACGCACTAATATAGCGCGCACCCTCCCACACACCCGCCCGCCTGCACAGTCTGCCGCGTTTGAAATTTTTGCCGCCCGCACGGGCGCTAATGCCGGCCGGCGCTGATGGGAAGGCTGATGTTGATGCTATAAGGCTGTAACTTTGTGGTATAACAGTTTACAAATCCGTAGTTTTGTGAAATAGTTGCTATAACCTGTAATTTTTTTAATAGTACAATAAATCATGTTTAGATTAGACGCTGATGTCATTTTACACTTATTTTACAGCTATTGGCAAAAAAATCTTACACTGGAAGTTGTCATATACATACATTTCAACCATCCTTATATGCGCTGCTATGAAAATGTTTCAGTTTGAGAATATCTTTAACACCACCTATTTATCTGGTTCTGCAGCAAATTTTGTACTACTGCCATATTATACTTTCAACTACCTTGTAAGTACAAATGCTGAAGGTGCAACAAGTCAATTGGCAGATAACAGTTTACTTGTTCTCCTTATTCTGATCCACTATCGGAAGTGTATTTCAACAAACGAGTCCATTCCAAACAACAATATCTACATGGGCGATTCAAATACCAACGGCAAGGACACACCAGCTTTTCATGAGAATCCTTACTGCAAGGCGCTAAACAATGCTAAGGACATTCAATGTAAGATGCATCTGTAGTTATGTACTACAGAGAAACTGTGACACTTGTATAGATCACTAACAGAAATTATTTATGCTGCAGTTGATCGTGCTGATGTTGAAGGAAATGCTCAAAATGGGCCTGTTGTCAGGTTGTCTTTTGCATCACTGTTTGATGCTCTTGGCACGTAAGTTACACCTTATCATGCTAATGTTGTGGGATAATGCTCATATTGTTATTCATTAGTTGCATGCAAATTTGTCAAATATTTATGGGGCTGTTCTCATAAGTCAATGACATGGTTTCCCTTGTCATTGCAAAATAAAGGCGTAGCAATGGTTTTGGTCATATTGTGGAGCATGAATGTGCTTAAGCTGTGCTCTCTAGATAAATTTGTGTATCAGGGGTTTGATGGTTAAAAACTAGACTACGCTTATCAATGATTTTGGTCATTTGTGGATTATGGAAAAAATTAACACTGCTCTCTGGATAGACTCATGCATCATGATTTGATGGTTACAGTTAAAACTGTTCTGCATAGTATTTTAAAAACAATATTTTGCAATCATACTGTGGCATTTCGTGGGCCCATTATCCAGTATCTATCATCATCGTGCAAGTTTAAATTATTATGCATGAAAAGAGCTTTTTGGTGTATTTCATTTGTTTCTACTATCCATACAGATGCTTAAAAGATGAGAGCTCAGTTCTGTTGCTCTATTCTTTGGTCCATGGGAACTGTGACTTTCAGGAGTATGTTCTAGTTCGAACAGATTTGGATACATTGGTATGTTTTTTTGTTTTGTGTAAACCCTTCTTGCTGGAGCATGCAGACAGTGCATATTTGGACATAATTTGCTTATGGTTAACAAAATAGCTGCAATTTGAAAATATTTTCCTTTTTTATGAGAGCATTTTCGCATTTGATATGGAAGCATCTAAACCTGAACCCTGTTCTCATTTTCATTCTTATGCCTTCATGAATTGGCTTAGTCCATTTGTTGGTAAAACAGATGCGTAAATCTGAGTCAGTCAATTCAGCATGCAACATTGGAAACTAAATTCTGTGTTTAAATAGTAAATTCATAATAAAACCAAGAAAGATGGTGGCTGAAATAATAACCAACAAACACTTGAGGTATTGTAGCCTTTGAAATTACAGATTTACAGTGACTTGCATTTAGTAGAAAGCGTTATTATTGACTGGCTCAGTTGCTGTCTTCGAAATATCGGAATGTTGAGATAGTTTGTCAATTTTGTTGACAGCTGATGCCTATCTTGGAAATGCTTTACAATGCATCAAGGAAGACTTCCAATCAGATCTACATGTTGTTGATAGTTCTCCTGATACTCAGTCAAGACTCAACATTCAATGCTAGTGCACATAAATTGGTAATAAGCTAACTAATGATAGTGTATCATTGGAAATTTATTAATGATTGAATTTATGCTTTTAGGTGCTCCCAAACGTTCCCTGGTATCATGAGCGCCTTATGCATCAAACATCTCTGGGATCTTTGATGGTCGTAATACTAATTCGGACCATCAAGTACAACCTCTCCAAATTGCGAGTAGGTATCAGAATTTTTGTTGTTTCCTACAGGAAAGTTGACAAATGTGACACTACGTTATGATCACATCGCAATTGAAGTTTCCTTGTGCAATTTTCTGCTATCTAATGCTACAGTTTACCATGCCTGCCACTAACACTTCTTTTGGTTCACAACTGTTTGATGACAAGCTTACACATACGTGCAGGATGTCTACCTTCATACAAACTGTCTCGCGATTCTAGCAAACATGGCCCCTCATGTGCATAGGCTGAGCGCATATGCATCTCAAAGGCTGGTTAGCCTCTTTGACATGCTTTCTCGCAAGTATGTTTGCTCAGTCATTTTTTCCCAATCTATTTAGTTTGCTTGATTGCCACTTGAAGTTGGAAAGTTACCACATTTTCTTATGTTTATGTACCATGTTCTAGGTATGCCAAATTAGCTGAGTTAAAAAATGACAAGTCTCTTAAAGTTATATCTGATCAAATTGAAGCAGACAACATTGCAGATGATACGGTATTTTCTACAGCTGTTTTTGCATCCCTGTTTATGTTTCTCTTTTTATTTCTATTTTCTAAACAGTGGTTTACCTTTGCAGTCAACGGAACTTCACATATACACTGATTTCTTAAGAATTGTTCTGGAAATCATCAACGCAATCCTTACGTATGCATTGCCCAGAAATCCTGAGGTATGGTTTGGTCAGCAATTTACTATGCTTGATAGGCAGACTTTAGTGCTTCTAACATGTATGTCAACAGGTTGTGTATGCTATCTTGCACCGGCAAGAGGTTTTTGAGCCCTTTAAGAACCATCCTCGTTTCAATGAATTGCTTGAGAATATATACACAGTATGTCCTATTGTTTGTAGTTTATGAACTTGTCTAAGTACAACACATACCAAGTGTTTGTCCTTTTCATATTCTCATCATATTCCATGTTACAAACTTGGCTGACAGGTATTGGATTTCTTCAATAGTCGAATGGACATGCAGCAGTTGGATGGGGAATGGTCTGTGGACAAAGTTCTTGAGGTCATTAACAAAAATTGTCGGTCATGGCGTGGAGAAGGGATGAAGGTGAAACTTACATTGTGATATATCTATTTAATTGATATTGTGCATAATAATCATTGGATAATTCTGAATTGTTTGATCTATATTCACATCCTTTACCCGCCCAAAAAATGGAGAACGTTGTTGTAAGACACTGCAATTGCATACATGTCACTCCATGCGTAACTAACATGGTAGGCTAACCGAACATGTCAGTGACTCACAAGCAATGAAAATGAAATTGCTATGCTCTACAACGAATCCCCCAAAAAATATTCTGATACTGAGCGGCATGACAATTTACAATGGTATATTTTTCAGATGTTTACCCAGTTACGATTTACATATGAGCAAGAAAGTCACCCTGAAGAATTTTTTATTCCATATGCATGGCGGCTTGTCCTTTCACGAGGGTAAGCATTTTACTGCTCTGTGTGCCGGTTCACATATAAGTATTTCCAGAAAGGCTCCATATTTCACTGCAAGATTTGTCACAACAGTTTCCTGCATTTAACAGATTCTCTTTCAACCCTGGCGCCATAAATCTGTTCCCTGTGGAGGTCCATGTTGATGTAAGTTGCTCTTTTTTTGCTTGAAAAGCAGCCAGGTATATGCTTTAGGTCACAAGTTCAACTTGGTACTTTAGCATCAAATGTTAAAAGCGATCGTTGCATGCATGCATGCATACATACATACATATACCCAATATAATGTTGAGCATCCCCTTGGTGTTCGTCGACCAATTTTTTTCCTAGAAATGCTAGTTTATCACCATTAAACGTCATTTTGTTATTAGTTTTTTGGTAATAACAATGTTTCCTGTCAAAATAAATCAACTCCCAGGATGCACCATCCGGCGAACAAAACGTCTAGGCATGATCTGGGACCTCCGAGTTCTGACAGCACAGCAACACAACGGCATGTTTGACCTGTTTCATCAATCGCGGCAGCTGTACATAGGTGGCGTATACGAGATAATCTACTTTCATTCTTTAATGTTAATATTTCCGTTTGTCCCATAATGTAATATCAGAGGGAGGGGTGGGAGGAATTGCAAGGGATTGGATTTGGTTGAAAGTGGTGAGTGAACTTTGTAAAGTTCCATAGACAATTCTTTCATAAGTTATTGTTGTATTTTATTTTGCCCTTGAAGCTCCTTATCGAATGTCTGCGATCTTTTTTATTAATTATAAGCAAAAAGTCTATAACTATGATCCTTTGTCTACTACATAAATTTTGATCTATAAAACTAGATATTCTATCCCATGAAACTTAAAAACCGGTACAAATAACGCCTCGCAGTAAATATATATTAGTCCAACTAATATATGCACACAAATAAATATATAGTATTATGGAGTACACGTCATTTCTTTTCTCATTCCTTCTACCTCTCTTCGACTCTTCCTCTTTCTTCCTCGTCTCTCTCAAATCGCAATGGTCTCATGATCATATCAAGATCCATTTTTATTCGGCTCAATCTTAACCTGTCACCGGGGATAGGTCGAGCGTGGATGGGGTAACGGCTCAATCTTAACCCGTCATCGGGGATAGGTCGAGCATGGATAGGGTAAGGCGATAGCGTGTCACTAGGACCTGGACATGTTGCGGTAGGCTCCAAATATAGGTGGTGTTGGCGTTGTTGCAACTTACCCCTATCATGCGCCTCTTGCCGCCCTTGTCATGGGCCTCAAGTTGCCTTTATCGCTCTCGTCATGTCGCCTCTAGCCGCCCTAGTTGTGCTGCCCCCGTTGTCCACCTCTTGATGACACCAAGTCCAATCACCGTCGTTGCATCATCCTGTCGTGATGTAGCAATCCCGTTACCAACATACCAAGCACATGAGAGAGAGATCACTGAGGCTCAAGGGGGAGAGAGGGGATGTGTGGCCCTATGATGGATACGGGGACATGCTTTATGGTGGATGAGAAGGCGGCCGAGATGGTGATGGTGAGCCTAGGTGGCGGTGCCCAATAATGGAGACGGTGTCCGCCTCGCCCACCCGCACTGCGTCGCTCAGCCATGGAGGTCACTGCGTTGCTTTGCCATGGAGGTTGCCTGCGCTATGTTGACTATCGCCTCGCCATCTCAGCATCCATGGATGGCATGCACCTCACCGTGGATGCCCTAGCCGGCCTAGAGGACACCACCATGAAGGATGGCGGACATGGTGGCACATCTAAGCAGAGAGGAAAGTGAGGGAGGGAGGGAGAGAAGAGGAGAAGTAGAAGAAAAAATAGGATGACAAATGGATCCACATATTTTTCTTATGTATTTGTTGTTTTTGTAACTAGGATGCCACATCATTTGCCATGTAGGAAAAAGCATCTCCAAAACCACCCTTACTCTCTCTAGCCTTATCAAATCAAGCTTTGAAATAAGTTGGCCGCGATTCAAAAAAGAAGGCCAGACTTTGAAACATATGGCAGGATTGGGAGAGGAAGGGCCATCAAATTTAGCCTCAAACATCGTTATATGTATACTAAAATATTTTGTTTGCTCTTATGAAACATTTAATTTGCTTTACTAAAATATTCATTTTTTTTCTCTAATGTTTTGCTACTGAAACATTCTTAAACATCTCGTTTGCCCTTACAAAACATCTCGTCTAAATCTGACTTTGAATGTTGCAACAGCCATATTTCAGTAACTAGCAGATGAGAGTGACTACTGGCATTAAAACCGAATCCTCAACGAACTTAATCATTGTCAACACTGTATTTTCGAATAGTAAAACTGTTCTGAGAGTAATTTACTTTGATTAGCTATGCATGATCCCTTGTAATTTCCCAGGGCAAGGAAGGTGAACTCACAAAATTGATCTCAAAGCCACAAAACCCCCTCCTGCAGTACTTCAATATCATAAGCTCTGAACAACGACGTGGCCGTCCATCAGGCATTGCTCCAACAAACCACACGACCCTTTTTTTTTCCCTGACACAACTCCTAGCAATACAAGTTGACCACAAAGCTCCATGATACATGTATTGATCCGTACTCTGTAGCACATTAGCTTGGTCGGTGAACATGCACCCTAAGATATTGGTCTAGAACATTCTGGAATACCTGCATCAGAAAAAAAAAACATATGTAAACATGATGGCCTTGTATTTTCAGAGAGTGAGAATGTAAAATGCTTGCATTTATTACGTAATAATTTTGATTCTGAGTTAACACTGATGTTTTTGGAGATTTGAGAAAATCAGCATGATACCAGTGAAACAAGTTGTTTATTCTCATGGCATGCTGAAATGATTGACGGGCGATAAATTTTATATAAAATGGTGTGTTGTTAACAGATTAGATATTTGACTTTCCACATGTTCTACTTTATAAAATGGGGATGTTTCATGTAAAACAGAAGTACCTGAAAGGAAAATAATTCCTTTCCATTGAGAAGTGCATCCATTGCAGCATACTGATCATCAAATACACTGTAGAATGTCCTGTAGAACTCATTCCTGTATCATGACATTAGGCAGTTTAGAAACGGCACTATGGTCTGCATCGACAAAATGATAAGAGAGGACTAACTGTTCTTCTTTTGTGGTCTGTTGATCCATCTCATCGAACTTTGTAGTCAGTATCTCTGCTCCTGTTGGTCCAAGTAGGTTGAGGACTAAAACTTCTAATGTCCTTGGGAAGGTATGCTGAAGAGCATGGAAATTTAAGAGCAGTTAAAAAACAATAAAAAACGGTTCCGTGTGGAATAGCCTAGATGCTGGACAGATTATCTATGATAACCCCATGCACATTAATAAAAGTTTGCACGTATAACTAATATAGAAGGCATTGGAAACATGAATTGACTTATTTGCTCAAAAAAATTAGCACACTAGGTTATATAAAGCACAAAAAGGTTAAATGGAGGAATGCCGTGGAATCAGCAAATTGTTTTTCAATACATATAGTACATACCACCATTGCTAGTAGCATACTCCGCAGTTCAGATGGTTCAACTGGCAAAATGATTTTTGCAACAGGATCTTCCTCCAAGAGAGATAAATCATCTGCAGCATTCTTCTTTCTTTCATTGATGTGATTGGAAGATGTATTATGGGATGTTTGTTGTGTTATGTCATTCTGGTTAACCACTTCAACACTTTTGTGAACCAACGAGATGAGTTCGTAGAGTGCTTGGAGAGTAGATGGTTCCAAAGTTTGCAATGGTGAATTTTTCTTATCCGATGAATCAAAAAATTTAACCTGGTTGTGCAAATTAAATTGCTGGGAACCTGTTAAATGAATAAAAAAAGTTTATTGACCGTGCGAGAATCATAAGGAAATTGAATTTTAAAATAATATTTAAACCAATACGAAGGGCTAACCATTGCTTCATTCCTAAATGCAAACCATGATAAATGACAGGAACAAAAAAATTACTGTGACACCAAATTTGGAAAATCTTGAAAGATTCACTAATTGCCAAAATGACAAAATAACTTTTGAGTACTATAAGTCTATGACAGTAATTATGACCCTGAATTTAGCTGAAACAAAAAATAGGGTGAAAAGCTTAAGATGTCTCAATTGCTATAAAGTACTGACCTCTCGATGCTTCATCCAAAGGCTCAAAACCGGGACTACCTTTTGCGCCACGACTCCTCTGCGTCATTTTATTCTGTCTCGTGAGAGGAGCAAAGTTACCAAACAAGGTTTCATCCAACTGAGACATGAAGCTTTCCACAGAGCAGGAACAAAAAACCAAAAACACAAGGAGAAAATGGTATTGCTAAATGCATGCCTAGCAAAAGAAGATATATCATCTAAAGTTGAAAAATTAGATCAGGGCAAGGAGAGAAATAGAGCAGGTCATTACTAGGAGCCAGTAACATATTCTCAGAATTTTCAAATGATGAAACTGAAAGTGTTTGCCAACAAGATAAACAAGAGGGGAATTGAGCATACCATTTCCTTATCCATCAATCTTCACTACAGATCACATTTAGAGGTAGGCACCAGCGATAGTGCCAAAGCAAGGGGGAAATCAGTCAGATATTAGTTAAAAACAGGTAGAAACGAACATACAAAATAATAACCAAACATTAGAAAAAGAACAATTCTAGATGTCCTGCAGTAAAAATAACTGCATATTTTGACAAAATGCCAGTACCTTCAGAACATGGAACTAGTACTGAGTAAAGTTAATGTCTTTTTATGCACAATATCCCCATAAAGCCAATGATTTGGTTAGCAACCAATTCCATCAATACCCCCTTCAAATGTAAAGTCAGATCTAACACCTGATCCTTCATGATATGGAAGTATGCCTATTTGCAGGCGAGAGTAACCACTGAAACAGGGATCCCTTGTTATCAGCACCATTAGCACTTCATTATCTAGATTTGGATACTTACCATTTCATAAATAATTTTCTGCCATTTGCTTT
This sequence comes from Raddia distichophylla, assembly GCA_005191435.1. Lineage (NCBI taxonomy): Eukaryota > Viridiplantae > Streptophyta > Magnoliopsida > Poales > Poaceae > Raddia > Raddia distichophylla. The sequence continues at coordinate 2,562,923 of SPJY01013140.1, forward strand.
AGTGGTTCAAAAGAGATAAACCTACTCTATAAATTGACTTAAAATGGTGACCTCTCTCTATGCAAAACCAAAGTAGCTGCAATGCCAAATATGCTTATAATTGCTATGTCTCCACTTGTTGAATACACATGCACAGTACAATGATTACTTGCCAGGGACCAGGAGAAGTGACAGGGATTAGGAAATACAGCATACTCTTACACTTAATTACAAGACAGATAATCAAACTGGGATCAATGCAATACATAATGAAGGACATGTAAACAACAGATAACATAAAATATAACAAAAATACCTTCTCATGATTCGGCGTAGATAGTAGGCATCCATATGTTCAAACATTTCAGTCATTATTCTTGATTTCCACCAGAAGTTAATTGCTATAGTCAAATCATCACTGTCAACTTGGTGAAACCTGTTAAATGAACTCCCAAAGTTTTAGCTGCATTGACTATTGATAGTGCTACCCCTACTGTTTGTTTTGTAAAAAAAGTCAGGAAACAAAGCTTGATATGCTACCAAAATAAGAACTTTCACACATTTAGGTATTTAGGTGTACTAAACCAAATCACCATTTTTTCCATTTTAAGGGATTTACCATCCTTCTGGTATGAAGAGAGTGTCCCCACAATTCAGGATGATTCTTTCAGAATAATCATTCATGTATCTTGCTCTTTCGTAACTTAAATAATCTGGTACCTCAATGCTGACAGAACTGCCAGAAAGATACGGAGATCAGAGGATATAATGTCAGAATTTCAAACACTGAAAGCAATTGAATAAATGGAAATAGTTCTTGCGTGAAAAATCATTTTACCTATGGTTAGAGGCCTCTCCATACACAGGCATTGGGTACAGAAATGGGGATGCCGAAGGAGGCCACAAAGTTACTGTATTAAAATTTCAGAGAAATAAATAATTATGATAGATTCCTCGAAAATCAAGATGACTACTACACATTCTATATTTCAAACAACCATTATGGTGGGAATCCTTTTAACAAGGAAATAACATGGAATTAACGTTTAAAAGGAACAAAAAGTAATAGAAAAACAGAAGTCTATATGTAGTTGTAGTAAAGGAAAATCATTCCTATGTTGTTGCCACTTCCAGCACAAACACAATAACCTGAAGAAATTGTATTTAAAATTATGGAAGTGTATTTATTAACACTGCCTATCATGCCTACTACAAGCAGCTGAAGCTAGAAGAAAGAACAGTAAGTCATATTGTGTATTATGTTGCAAATAAGAATTTGAAGAATATGCTATGTGTCTATTGAATCGTCTAGATCATTGGTTACCATTAAAAGATCAAAAGGACATCAAACCATACATACTGCCTAAAATATGAATTGCGCACCTTTTTTGCATCCAGCCACCACACAAAGAAGGTTATGGTGGGGATCATAGTGGGTACTTGATCTCATGTGAGCTCTATTCATCCAAAAGTTTATCGAGGAAACAGACTTCCCGCTTAAAAATATAGGCTGCGATAAAACATGACAAAATGGAAAGAACAATCAACTCCATTATAGAACTTCAAAGTTATGGAAGGACATGATTTGTCCAACAAAAAAAAAAGAACACACACACTTAAGTCATACCTCCTGAATGTCCTCTTTCAAAATTTCCAATGAGCACCTCTCATTGTTCTCATTGTTCAGAACTGACACCTGTTGAAGGCACAATTCATTTCCTGGAAAATATTAACTGACAACACAACATTATTAAAAAGGCAAACTTGCCTGTGCTAAATAGAGTTGCTCAGAATTTTCTGCACTGCTCGAGCACATTTCCTCTGAACAAGTTGGCTGCTTGAGAGCTCCCTGCTTGTTGGATGAATCACCAGCGGTATCATCATTCAGATGCCCCAGGTACCATTTGCATGAACGAATGAATGTGGAGAATGGAACAGACACCTGCACCAAGGAACAACACCAGAAGCATCACTTGACGTCTCCATACAAAAAATGGTTCATACATAAGAATTTACAACTTCCAAAAAGCAAATTCAGAGTGAAAACCAACCCTCTCGTGGCCTCTGAGATCCCCATAGAAGACATGCCCATTGTTGGACATCATCGCTTCCACAGCAACGTCAGGTCCCACCTTTTCCTGAAGATCGATCAGAGTAAGCATTGGCTCACACGTTGCCAATCTTATTTCCCCTAGTCAGCTAGTCTCATCGTATGAATTGTGGGAGAGAGGGATTGTTCCAAACCAGCAAGTAGTCGAGGCCGCCATGGAGAGGATCCCACCGGGAGATTGCTGCGCATTCCTTAAGCGCGCCGCGGAACACCTAAAGACTCGACACACGAGAACGACCTATCAAGAACAAGAACTGATGGGAGCAAAAGCGGGGCAGTTTAAAGGCGAGCTTGGCGAAGATGAGGAGATGAGTAGACGAGTTACAGCGGGGATGTTCTTGGGCTCGATTTCGACTGCGAAATCCTTGGCGGACGGCGGCGACGAGAAGCGGGCAGCGCGGAGGCCGGCGTCCAACCGCGTGCCCACGAACTCGCCGTCTTCCTCGGCTTGCATCCTCTGCTTGCAGGCAGGCGGTTGTAGTAGTGGTAACTGGTAAGATTGGGCCTGGCATGTTCAACCCATCCTTGCTTGGACTACCTTCGGCGTTCTTGGGCTCAGTTATCACTGCTATTAAAAAAACCTCACTGCATTTCACCAAAATAACCCATTGCATTATACATTAAAAAATTATTGTATTATTCACTTCACTAAAACTACCCACCATGTCATTCGTTACAACATATTCATCTCATCTATTAAAAGTATCTCTGTGATAACAAATTTATTTATCCATTAAAAGCACACGCTAAAAAAAAGATTGCTCGCCAACACACCACACCGCACAAGGCACAAAGACAAAGGCACATGGCCCTTTTATCATAGCGCTGACAGTGAAATTTGAATATTCTCGTAGCAAAGCATGGACGTTGCTTTCTAATGATGCAATGTTATTAAAATAATATTAATGAAAACTTTTTTTTGCTAATAATTAAATGATTTTTTTTTACAAAAGCGAAAGAATTACTTTTTACCTCCACCTTGTTACTTTGTCATTGATCTTCACCACACATTTTCAACGACATAAGAAAATAGGATAGTTTCCTTAAATCTCAAGTAAAAAAATAGGTTGTGAGAAGAAGGTTGAAGTTTAGATTATATATTATATAAATTAAATAAATCTATATATGTAAAATACAAAAAAACTTACCTCCCCGATCTAGCTCCAAGTCAAAAGATTCAAGGTAAAAAAAAAACTACTTGGAGAGAATATAATAAATAACTTGTGAATGGGAGACTAGTCACCACACATATTCCCGTACATATATACTGCATCTATATTTAACGTATGCGTAATACACCTCAATCTTATGGCTTTCTTTTCACTAATAACTAAATAAGTAGACAAACACACACACCAATTTGGACTCATGTCTAGAACAGGTGTAGCATTGCCTTTTTAAAAATAAAATAAAAATTACTGGACCATTGTGAGGATTGCAACTATAGAAAAAACTAACACATAATTACACATATAGAACAAACAAGCGGTATTGGGATTAACTTGCAATATTCTCACCTGGATCAAGCATTTGTAGCTTGAAGCTACAATTAATGTTTGCACTAGTAATGAAAGAGATAATGCATGGTCTGAAATACATGTTTTTTCCCTTACCGGATATCAACAATCCAACACAAAACTTTTACCTTAGCAGAACATGAATTCTAACAGCACACAAAACAAATCAAGGAAGACATCGAAGACAACGATCATGCTAGAAAATGAAGCTACTCAGTCAACGACCTCATCACAAAGGATAAGGCAAACAACAAACTCTAAAAAACTAAATCTGGCTAAAAAAATGAAGCTTCAACATAAAAAGAGGCCCCACCACTATCTCAACTCTCTGCACAATTACTTGGAGCTTTGGCCACACAGAGCACACCAGCTGCCACCCTGGTCTTCTACCATCTGAGTCACTACAAGAAACCTGAATAGTTTCAATGGCTAACCAACTACTCGACAGCCAAAAGCAGGCCATCCACAATAATTTTACATGGTTAACGACAAAAAAGAGGTCATCTATCATAACAATAAAGCTGTCCGGACATGCCGCTGCCACTCTCTTCATCGACAATTAATACACCCCCCGTCAACCTAAATGACGACAACACTAATGGTGTTGATATACTATGTACGGTGTGTGTATGACACTGTTAGTGAGCTAGCTAGGCAACAGGGTGGCATAGGCCCTATGGCCCCACCATCAACAAGTGCCATTGAGCCACTGGCCCATGGGCCCTACTGATAATAAGGTGGACGATAAACTTGTTGGCATGGTTCTTACGTACAATGTTGTATATATACCAATCATATATTGCCATTGGTCCACACCAATACATCAGAAGGCCCTTATAAATATCGCGCGATTCATGCCACCTTTAGCATTGTTCTTCTATAGGATGTTCCAATGCACATGATTATTAACAAATTGTTACCAATAATAATGCTAAGCTTAATTTGTTTCCTCCACACCATACAAAAAAAAAGCAAAAAAATTAGAGTCATTTGTACCAAGTGGCAATACGCGCATCATTAGGCATACCCTTGATCAAGGTATAATCTGCATTTTGATTCTTCGTTCGCTAGTAAATATATGACCCTTTTTTTATGGAGCAAAAACCCAACTAAACAGGCCAAATAATTTTTGGCAAACTTTTGCATGATGAAGATTTTCACATGCACCTTATTTTGTTTTCGGAAAAAAGCCTATTTGACCCCCTTACTATATAGCTTTGTATACTTAGCCCTAAACTAGAAAATTATGTATTCTACCTCTTAAACTATTCAAAATCGGACAAATAACCCTCTACAAGGATGCGAGTCCACGTGACAAAACCACCTCCAAACCACGGGCAGAGCTTATTTGTCCGATTTTTGAATAGTTCAAGGATAGAATATTTGGTTTTCTAACCAGGGGTTAAATAGATGAAGTTATATAGTTTAGGGGTCAAGTAGACATTTTCCTTTGTTTTAAGATAGATTAAAGCATATAAAGTCTTGTTTAACACAACAATCCAAGATAAATTCACGCAATTTTCCTCTCATAAATTGTTAACAATTTTTGTGTGCTTATTTGTTGATTCAATCTAGAATTGGGAGTATATATTAGCTTACCTTGGAGCAAAAGTAGAGGATGCATTGCAAGGGGGACAAATTAGAACAAAAACGACTAGGTTCACCAATTCGTTATTAAAAGAGCATATGTATAATTACTGGCACAGCTAGAAATTTTAGGAGCCTAAAACCTAAAGACGGCCCATAATTAAGTACGAACAATGAAGACTTTTAGACTGCGAGTGCCCGGATTTTAGGCTAACGAGTGCACGTACATACGGTGCAAATGAATTAACTAATAATCCATGTCGCTATTTTTGCTTTGAAGTCCATTATATATATTGCGTTGCATCTCTATACATATTTGTGCATTGTCGAGTCCACGGAGGGAGATTTTTTTCCTTAACCCTTTTCCGTTAAATTTAGTTAGATTGTAGCTATCCCTTTTCCCGTTAAATCCTATTCCACCCCAGGTTGACAAAATAAAGAAAATCTTGACGTCACTACTTTTATCACTGATCACACAAGCCCACAAGACCGATTCCTTTTCTACGTTAGCGTTTCCATGGCGATCTAAGAACCACGCGTATATATGCTAATTTTGTTAGTATCTAGTAACAGAACAAACAAATTTGGCTAACCAACATGCCCCAAATTAAACCAAAGAACCGGTTAAAGCGCTCTCAATCCATATATAGATCCATAGAGGTACAATTCAAACTCAAATTTCATCTTGTCAAACTTTTTCTCACAGGTCATGTTGGAAGATTAAAAGATCAAATCAAGGAGCTCTAGGCTTAGAAGTTAACAAGAACCGGTCAACAACTACTAGATTGAGAGATGGTGATAGCAATCATAAACACAAGCCGGTGCATTAGGTTGAAAACCACTTCCACCCTGTGGCAGCACAAGAAGGGCCCTGTGAAAGTCTGGGGCAGGGAAGAAAGGGAGGTGTAGGGCATGATTACACATAAAATTTAACAACAACAAAGGCTCATGTCCCCCTCCAACTCAACTGGATCCAGACTTTAGATCTAAAGAGAACACGAGATAATGCTTCAAAAAGAAAACCCTGAGACATGGAGCATGACTCAAGAGGAATCAAATATGTCCATAAGCATATACTTCTATGAAACATGCGCCGAAAGCTTGACTGGTTCAAAGAAATGCAGCTCTATCTTATAGCATTTTGTTAAAAGGCAAGTCTAGGCTTATGTTCTCCTAGATTCTTTTCTTTTCTTTTCTTTTCTTTTTTTTTGCAGAAACCTCGTAGCAAACTATTAGAAAGAAAATGAACTTTTCTTTCTGTAGATCTGTCCACTCTCATGCCTTCAGTTGATTAATTTCAGTACCTTCATCTTCTATGAACACATCGGTTCACACTAAAAGGTCGACAAAAGGGTTAAATCATGCACTCAATATGTGAGGACTGTAAACAAATACACATTTTCTAGTGCCAACAAAAGCACAGAGTCACCAGGAAACCATGCACCCAATATGAGCAAGCCTTTTATGTATTTTGTACAAAAGGGGCTCAGCTTGTGTTTCCTATTATGTGCTCCCTGCAGTACAAATACCATGAGGTTCACAGGAGAACTGTGCTGTCTTGTTGCACTCTTTCTAGCTAAGATTGAAGTGCCCACCACCATGATGGTATGCAGTGTTCACTGGCACGTCCCCTTGTCTTTTAATAGCCAAAAAATTTGATCCAGATTGGGTTTTAGCTGACTTTAAACACTGTTTGATTCATCTTAGTACTTCAGAGATTGAGTTGAGAAGTGTGATGGGTAATGAGATGGGCAACAACAACGTCACTGGTCAACAAGGTACGCATTTTGCTGAATATTATCTGTTATCAAGGAATGAGTTCAAATATTTCATTGATTAGCTTATTTGCAATCCTATAAGAAGAGACTACTGATGCATTCGACAGAAACACGGACTGTTCAGATTATTCACCATCTGGGCTCAACAATATAAACAGTAAGCAAAATATGAATGGTAGTCTAAGTCCACAAATTTCATGTTAAAATCTTGGTGCAATTTAATTTGGAATTGAATCACCACTATAAATCTGTGATCACTCTTTTTTTAATGTCAGATAAGGAGAACGATGACACTGTGGATGTGGACATGCCAATGTCCTTAAAGGGCCCCAACATCTCCAGTGGTGGAGATAAGCAAGTGGCCTCGGATCAAACGAATTCATCCACTAAGATTGAAGGCTTAAGCGGCAAAAACAAAGGCGCACTACAGGATCACACATCAACACAAGATGATCAGAATATCACCTTACCTGAAGGACAAGGTTAGTTCAGTCATCTGATTTGGTTACTACTTCCTAGCTAGCTTGTTTTGTTGTCGGGAAATTTTGTTTAGGTGCTTCACTATAAGTCGTTTAACTTAAACAAGCAAGGGTTTTAGTATTGAAACTTCAGAAATAGTGATATCAGTATGAAACATAAAGATTAGTGTAGGATTTCAACAAGAGTGCAAATCTGATACCACATGAGTAGCTACCCCTTAGTAAAAAGTGCATAAAGCTTCAAATGAACAAATACACTTGAATTTCAGAATCTAAAATGGATCATTAAAAGCATTAGAACCTGCACCACGCAGCTTTCAGTCCTGTTTTCCTGTAGCACTATAAATTCTCCTAATTAAATCAAGCAATCTGGCACAGATGACGAACCACAGAAGAACAAGGAAACTGAAACTACCACAATTTTTGCGGAAACAATTGTTCCTGTTGGTGCTATGATAGAAGATATGACAAGCAACAAGGATGGCTCTGGCTCAACATCTGATGAAGAAATTAAACTTGTACATGAAACTAGCAAGAGAAGTCGAGAAAGTACAATAGCTGATTCCTATTCGTTGCTAGAGGAAAATATTGAAGCGTCCCTAGAAGATGAGGAGAAATTTTGCAGTCATGAAGTTGCAGTCTTGGCTGGTAATCTAGTTCAAGATACAGTTGAAAACCTAGAACAACGAAAGACTGGGGTGTCAAGAGTAGAGGATCAATTAACCCAAATCAAAGGTGAAACTACGTCATCAACTGAATCAATACCCACAAATTACCTTGATGCTGATGATTCTGATATTAAGGAGGTTGTAACTGAAGATGCGCCTAAAAAAAGAGGTGATTCATCATATACGCGAATAGCTAATGACACCAACAAAGAAACATCCAAAAATGATAGCAATGGAATACTAGAAGGGAATGAAGAGATATGTGAAATAAGCACAACTCCAACAGTACAGATTCTGCATGAAAGTGGTAAAATATTAGATGAAATTCAGATCCATGAATCGGAAAATCAGGAGAGAGGAACTCCAAAATGTAGTGCAACTGGTGCTCTCGGTGTTGGTGAAGTTGATTCAAAATGCCAGTCATGCTTTACATATCCCAATGCAATAGATGACAGAGTATTGGTGAAACATGAACCATATGAGAGGGAAGCTGCTTCAGGACACAGAACAGATTCTGTGAGAACAGATGAACATAATGTAATTGAACGAACACAGAAAGAGCAAGTGAAAATTGTTGACAAAGCTATTGCAGTGCAGAATCTATCAAATAATTTTAAGGGAGACAAGGAATCTGATGGTATCCATGGCTTAGTCAATTTTTCTGAGATCAATGGAAAAGATTTTACATGTTTGGATTCATCTTTATCTGGATACCTTCCTTTTGTGAGTGGAGAAAATGTACAGGCAGAAGTCATTGAAGAAATATTAGTTCCACCTAAGACTGCAATATCATCTCTTCAATTAGTAGAAGATTTTGACAAGAGGGGATGTATAAAACCTGATAGCTCAGATAGTTATGAAGAGAATATCACTACTACATATGAAGAAAAGTCTATAGATACAAAAGAAACTATGAACATCTCACAATTTGACCAGCCTGAACAGATACTTCAAGAAGAAGTTGTGAAATTTGAGAACAGCGAGACTCTTAGCACTGGCATCCAGTCGGTGGAATATACTTCAATATCAGAAATAATATTCCCTAATGGGTCCAACAAGGAGAAAGAAAATGCATCTGCCAACAAGGAGAGAGAAAATGAATCTGCCACTGCCATAGGTTTTACTTTCCAATCCAAACAGGAGAGAGTCACAGTGACTGTAGGCTTTACTACTGAATCCAACCATAATGAAATCACTACAACTGCTGAGAAAACTAGTCAGGAACAGTGTCTGTTTCAGACACCAGCTCCAGGAAGAGGAACCGGTGAAGAGACTCCATTACTTCAGAGAGCAGAAAACATGAGTCCTTTCAGTTATTCTACTGAGCAGTCCAACAAAGTAGTTGAGGACATCCCGGTGGCTAGCATTGCTCTGATTCAAGCTAAAGATGAACCTGAGGAATCTGAGAAAAGTCCATTGTTGAGCCCCAGGGAAACATCAGGAGATTTCAGAGCACCATATCATTCGGCAAGAAACAAGAAACCACTTCAGAGCTTAATGACGGAGGATAGGGCCTGTAATTTTTCTCCACTCAATGAACAAGAATCAGTTTATAAGAAAAGCACCATAGTTAGTTTTCCAAGAAACAAAGGAAAGCAGAAGCCAAGATCTTCCTTTTTTGCCAGCTGCATGTGTTGCAGCACATCTACAAATTGATGTATGGCTCCATGTGTTTACTTATTATTAATTTTTCAGTGCTTGGTTGATTATTTGGTCTGAAAGGTGTGATGCTTGAGTTTGTATAGTTAAGAGTGTCTTTCAATTGTCAGAAAATTTTGAGATGCTGCAAGTTGTATTTTATTGAACGCCTGGAAAGTTGTATTCTACTTTACATTAGCGTATCTAATAGGAAAAATGATTGCTTTGGCATTTATACCGATAATAATGTGTGCAATGCTCTAAAGGACTGTCAAGTTACATGCGTCGTTTGTATACTACACGACATATATGTCAGATGTTTGTTAAACCGGAGGTGTCGTCGGCAATGAATTATATGGGTTATGTCCTGGATTCAAATCGATGGTAACACAAGACAAGAGATTATACAGGTTCAGGTCATCGCGGTGGAAGTAGTATCCTAGTCCTGTGTTATTGGGATTATGATGATCTGAGTGATCGATGTCGAGGAGATGTATGTGTTTGATCTCTCCCTGGATGGGTGTCAATACGCCTCCTATCTCTTTCCTTCCTTGCCTGATTAAAATCATATCTTTCCTATTTAGGATAGACTTCTATCTTTATCGTGTACTTGCCGCACAAGGTTGGCTGGCAAGCCAGGTGTCCCTTCTGCGTGTGTACCCGGCTCAGGCCACCCCTGTTGGGTGGTCATCGCAGCCCATTATGGAGATACCCAGGGTGGCAGGGTCCGTGTATTCCACAGTAGCCCCTGAGTCCTTTACAATCGAGTTTGTTGCCTTTTATCGCGCTCTAACCAAGTCATGCTTCACACCGAGTGCTTATTGAATGAATCCACAATTGTTGTTCTATACCTTAAAAACATATCCATAAGGCATCAGCATGACTTAGCTAAAACTTGCAATTATAAAAATGTGTCAAATATATTTTATATCTTCGTATGGTTGCAATGATATTTAAAATTTCAATATTGCGTGCTTCATAGATACATTGATTCATGAGTCATGACATCTCAAAGGACAATTGATAATATGGTGCGGATCATGTGTAACATCCACCGCTTAAGGACATCTCCCGCGGTGCCCGAGAAACCCCTCGATGAGCTTATCAAATTCCACTTAAATTGACTCAATTTTGAATCTAGACAACCTGCAGACAGCGTACTAAGAGAGAGAGAGCATACTAGGAGAGAGAGACGTAAATGTGGAAGATGTGATGGCTTGCGGCGGTTGCTGGGAGAGGAGGAAAGCAGAAAAGAGTCATAGCATGGGTGCTGGGGTATCACGTAAGGAAATCTTCAGGTTTCGTTATTTTTTAGAATTCGTGTTTTAGATTTTGTTTATTTTGATTCATTTTCGGTGACTTAAATTGTTTCATATGGTACACACAGATCATAAAAATCGAAACGCAAATTCTAAAGCGCCGAAAACCGAAAACTCTTACCAGGCCCGTTGATGGGCATGTGCGAAATGTGCTCATGCACAGGGCCCCCAGTTGAGATGGCCCCCCAATTTACTAAAGGCTATGCTGTACTGCTTGTCTGCTTCGCTATTTCCTAGTTCCTTGACACCTTGAGCCGCCCTTGCGGTGATGGGGCATGGGCTGTTGGCCTACAGCCTGCTGCAGTGAGCCCAGCGAGCAGCAGCATTGCAGCAAGGCAGCGACCCATGCGGGCCAGCCCAGGAGGAGGCCACGCAGGCACGCACGAGGAGGCAGGCCGAACTGCGCATGAGGCCATGTGCGCATCGTTGGTTCGCTGCCTGCCGTTGATTACTTATTCGCTAATCGCTAATTCGTTGGCTCGAGAAAATTAATTATGAAGATATAATTGAAGATTTCATTTCAAGAAATACTAGACGGATGATGCTTTTCAGTAAAACATGAGGTCAGTCTTCTAGCATTAATATTTGATACATTTATAAATATTATATGAAATAACAAATATTAAAAATGTATGGCTTAGTTATATTAGAAATATGATTTTTAAAAAAAATTTAGAGCCCCCTTAAGCATTTCGCTCTAGGGCTCAGAATCCTGGAGACGGCCCTGACTCTTACTGTGTAATAAATGGATATCATAGTTCGCTCCAACCCAAACCCAAAGCCCCCGTAGCACTGGACCTACTGGTGCTGGTGCGAAGGAGCTAGGCGCGCCGTGCCGCGCGTTCCGCGTGCCTATCCGACCCATCTCCTCGGCTCGAGAGCGATGCAGCCGATGCGGCGGCGGCGCCAAGGCGCCCCCTTCCTCTGCCTGTCCGCCGCCCTCCTCGCCGCCACCCTGCTCCCCGGCGTCGCCCTCGCCGACGGCGTCACGCCGGCCGAGGCGCGCCGGCTCCGCGACGAGGTAGGCCCCGGCCCGCAGATCCGCCATTTTCCGAGCTCCAGTGGCTATAGCTAGGTACCGTGATTCTCTGTCTGCACGGGGCCGGAGGGTTTCCGAGTGTCGTAGGGAGCTGGACTCGATGCGAGATGCTGAGTGGTGAGATTGGCTTCGGCCTTCAGCTCGGCCGCAGGGAATGGTGCTTTACTGCACTGCTTGAAGCTGGTCTTGTAACCTGGTTCTGGGCTCCGCGCATTGATCAATTTTATACTTGGTTTGATTACTTGGAGTGTTGCATCCCGGCTTCGATCATGCGATCGCCAGGTGAGTGGTGACACGGCTTGTTGCAGGAAAGCATGGTGACGGAGCTGACATTTATGGGTTCACCTACTTGGGCCATTTGGAAGTTCATGATCACGCTGGGGATTTTACTGAAAATTCTTTCTTTTTTTTAGAAAAAACTCCAGTTTAGATTGTGCTTCCAGGTGCATGTGTCAACTAGCTATGCATTCTAGGCTTATTTGAGTAGAAAAACTTCCACATTTTATGAGCAATGATTGTTGATGAGCAACTTGATAAGCCTGGATTTGAGCCTTTCAGGGTCATATTTGGACCCATTGTATGGCTTTCCAAAGGCTGGTTTATGATATTTTCTTATGAGACTCCTCTGAGGCATGCAGTAGGTCACCTGAACTTTACGCTATTTTTAATGCTGCCCTTGGGAAAAAATGCTCTCTTTTCTCCAAAACTCCGTAAACCTTCCTTAGGAAGAAGGCAATTTTTTTAAAAAAAACTACCTTTTGAATAGCCTTATTAAGCATTTCTCATCCAAGGGCCAGGCTTTAATTTTATTTGTGCTGTTAACGAGGCACATTCGATGATGTTCTGGAGGATATGCTAGAATATGAGTATACAATTGAAACTATAGCTCAATTTTCATGAGGTGCAACTGAGGTAAGTTCAGTTCTCTGAATTATTGAGGGTTCCATATGTTCCACAGCGCTTCTCCAACAAGACAAGTAGATAATGATCAATTATGTTTGTAACATAGTCTTAGCTTGACAGACAATAGTGGGAATATCTTGAGTCGCCAAGTGGCATAAGAACAAGCTAGCCTGGTTGTTAATGCTTTTTCTTAACCTAAAATTTCGTTTGACTCTTAACATAAAGAGTTATGTATCTTTTGTGTAGGTCAAAGATATGTTCTATCACGCATTTGATGGGTACATGCAACATGCTTTTCCACTTGATGAACTGCGACCTTTAAGTTGCCAGGGAGAAGACTCCCTTGGTGGTTATGCCCTTACACTTGTAAGAAATTAAGAAACTGGCTCTGCATAGAGATTTCCTAACAGTTGTTACCTTGATGGATTATTATCATTCATGAACATTTATACCATTGAATAGATCGACTCTTTGGATACCTTGGCTTTGCTAGGGGATAAGGAGAGATTTGGTGCTGCTGTGGAGTGGGTTGGTAAGAACGTCCACTTTGATATTGTAAGTAAACATGTGTAACAATTTGTGGATTGGGTTTACTAATTGCAGATATTAATTAATATGCACCGTAATCTATTACGCCCTCCGGTCACAAATAATTGTCATTTTGAACATTGACACGGTCTCCAACATACACTTTTGACCATTAATTACTAACACAATTGATTTGTAAAACCCACTACAACTACAATATTTTGAAAGTACTCTTAGAGATGAATCTACGCTCGTAGTTTTCCTGTACTCAATCTAAATAGTTCAAAATGTATTCAGGGCTAAAGTTTTAAAACTTTGACCTGCACCTACTTCAAACGACAAAAATTTGTGATTGGAGAAAGTAGCAATTATTGAAAGGTTATGTGGCTATGCATCAATGCATGTAAAAGATGCATCCAATAAAGAGGAAAGTCTTGAAGGTCTATTAATTTCTGACTAGTAAGCAACAAAATAATCAACTGCTTGCTGATGAAATCATTACCTCTGCGACCTCTTATCTATTTCTTCCAATGATTAGTTGATAGCAATGCTCTTTTGTGGCATCTTTGTGGAAAACATGTCAGATGCTATTCCCTGCCCTTCAGGTGGTAGAGTTTCTTTATGCGTGTACCAGCTACAATGTCTTAAAATGACTGATTTTATATTCTATTTTAAGTTTGTTGGGATGTGTGACTTGACAGCAACTTTCTTGAAACATATCATTGATATTAGTTGTCATGAAAACCATTTTAACAATGATATCAGGGCCATCTCCAAGGGCTTGCCTCATCCCCATTGGCCCAACACTGTAGCAAATAGTGATGGGGTAAGGAATGGGGCAACGAGGGAGTGAAAAGTGACTAGGGAGTAGTGGTGGGGCTGCTGTTGGGGAGGTGAATAGTGACGGGGCAGCCCCATTGATGAGGTGGCACATGAATAGTGATGGGGGCAATGGGGCGAACTACTGGAGATGGTTCTAAGCCAAAAACCCTTCACGTATGCAAATCAGAATGTTTTTTAGGTTATACAAGACTTATGAGTGTCAACACTTGACTGCTGTTTAGAATCCACACCATTTGAGTAACCATGTTTCCTCCCTGTGCATGCAGAACAAAACTGTCTCAGTTTTTGAAACCAACATACGTATCCTTGGGGGTCTGCTATCTGCTCACCTGATTGCCAGTGATTATGCCACTGTATGTGTATTTAATCCTATATATTTGTTTCTGTTGTTTATATTTTACATATCTCCTGATAATTGCTGATTGCATGATTGTTTATGTATAAACACTATTTTTTAAAGTAATGAAAAGTATATGCTGATAGATACTGCTGCAAACTTAACACTGTAGTATGAAGTGAAAATGTAACACACGTAAAAGTTGCCTGCAAAACCAAAGTACTTCCAAAACCAAAACACCCATATTGATAATATGTGCAGTTAGTTAATATGTGCAGTTAGTTCATACAAGGACTGTTGTAGTAATAGAGCCATGGTAGGCAGGTGATTGGTGCTCCATTTAACAGACTGTCCATAATAGTGGCAGGGTATGGAAAAAGGGACAAAAAATATTACATGGTAGTGGCGAGGAGCTCAAAGCTCCGTCCCCGGATGTCCTTGATTTTGTCAACGATCGCCCTGGGTGGAAGGTCTGAGAGTTGAAAGATACGTCTATTCCTCACTTTCCAGAGGTTCCCAATGGTGTAGGTGACTAGCCCATTAAGGATCTGTCTGGCCTTTTTGCCGACGATGGAGGAGGATGCCGCTTTCCACCATTCACAAAATCTTGCCCCATTGTCCCGACCTGCCCTGTTGGGCTCATCTGGTCTGTTGTCCAATGCTTGTTTTAATGAAATAGCAGAGTGTCTACTCCGTTCATTCAAAAAATAGTGGCAGGCTACCTTGCTTAATGTATTCAGAATATGCTTGGGTAGTATATTTCATGGATATGGATCATATGATTGACTACATCTTAGTTATGATCAGGATGCCGGTAATCCTTGTGCACGCCCCTTCATTATTTTCCTTTATGCTTTGCACGGATAAATATACCAAACCATAACTTGTTACTTTTGAAGAACCATGCATCTTTTCTTGGCTTTAGTCCCTGCAAACTATTCGTATGATCGTATCCTTATTTCAAAAGTAACTTCTATTTTTACGGTTGCATTTATTTATAATATTACAACGGATAAATGCAGTGGATTAGACACTGCCACGTGTGATATTCTCACACTCAGTCCTTTATTTTTCGATGTTTCACTAAAAGCACACATTTGCAATAGGAATCATTATGATAAGAAAGGAGCTAATCCACAATAAAAAGAGAAAAGGACTGCTGAACACTTCACCGCACTAAACTTCATTAACAACATCTGTTATGTAGTGCATATTTCAATAAGAAATCAATAAGAATGCACAAGATTAGACAATGTTTCCACTTTAATATTCTCACTGCCAACTTCAAAAGCATGCCTGTAGATACAAATTACAATAAGTACACTCTACATGTCATTTGTCAATCAATAGATAACATATATCATGGAACAACAGCTCTGGTAAAATTGACTACTATTCCCAAAAGGATCGAGCACAACAAAATTATCGTGGCAACATGGGAAACATGCCTCTCATGGAGAAAACAACTCAACCTTCTTTGTCCTCACATATGCGCCTTGCAAGATCTCCCTCCGAATGGATATATGAATAGTATTAATAATTTGAAGTTTACTATAGTTTAAGTGTTTCAATATTTATTTTAGCTTCTCATTGACAGGGTATGAGAATCCAATCTTATGAAGATCAGTTGCTCCATTTAGCTGTTGACTTAGCTCAGAGGCTGTTGCCTGCATTTGACACTCCTACAGGTTCATTACTTTGTTATATATCTTTGTAGATGGAATATGTTATTTATCACATTGGGCATTTGAGAACCTCTTTCTCACAGCTGTTCATGTAAAAAACTCTTTTTCACTGGTTTGGGATTGGTACTGGACCTAATAGCAAGGAAATTCATGTTCCAATCTAAGCAACACATGCTTACATACACAAAGAAACACATGTACCTACAGAGGCCCCCACATCCTGAACACTCATTTACGATGGAAAGCTCTTTCTAATAAGATTTATCCAGGAATTACAAAAAAATCATTTCTGTTGGAACTTGCAGGCACTAGAACCATTTGGTGCTTTTTAGTCTGAAGCATACTTTTGTGATGGATGCCGTTCAATATCAGAGAAAACATTGCGCTAACTTTAGGTCCCCTGTATTTTTTGTGTTGGAAATTTCAATTGCCTCATGATCATTTGAACAAAAAAAAATCACCTTTTTAGCATCAAATTATGTTCTTAACCCTGTAATTTTTGGCTAATAAATGCAGTTTTTCTTGCAGGCATTCCATTTGGATCTGTTAATTTATTGTATGGAGTCGATGAAAATGAAAGCAAGGCAAGCTTCCTGCTTCTTCTTTTGTTGGTTGTAGAGTTTTGCAGAAGAAACAAGTCTATACTCCAGATAAATGTTGATTAGGATAATGTAGAGATTCTCATAGAGTTCCCAAGTGGTTTTGTTGTGTGTCAAGTTGTACAGCCGTGTTCCTGGCTGGAGAACGACCCTTGACAAAGAAGCAGTGGGTTTTCTTGGAGCCGTGGTGGAAACAAGGACAGACACTGAGACATCAGTGGCTGGCCTGGTTAACCGGCACGCGCCGAATGAGACTAGATTGGTGGCTATTGCATGTCGTTTTCTTTAAGCTGCTGCATACTTAAAAGAGATACAAGAACAGCCTAACAACTGGCCTAACAAACTCCTTACAACTTCTTATTGTCCTAACTTATTCCTGAACAGTACTGAAACAAAGAAGATGATCCTTCCATCCTATCTTTCCTTGGCTCCTCCAGGAATGCCACAATGCCTCCCTCCTGATGTAGATGTTATCCACCAGTTCCACAATAGATTTTCTGTTGGCTCAAATTAATTTTCTGCACGGTTTTCCCTGAAACATTCTGCTGAGTTTGGTAACCACTACAAAACCTACAAGTGACTTATACGATACACCTATCTCTTTTGTCATTCTTCTGCTCATTTGGAATGTTTGATAATAAATATTATCTCATCGACCTTGCCTAGCTTTCCTTATTTATGCTCAGTTATGATTAATTAGTACAAACAGGTTCTCTAAACTTGAGAAATTGTACTTGTGTATTAGTTGGACATGAATAGTCTTGGAATTTACTGTTGACACTCTGGATATTACTCTAGATAACATCAACAGCTGGTGGTGGCACTTTGACATTGGAATTTGGTGTCCTAAGTCGTTTGACTAATAACACTGGTTAGTATTGGCAATATATTTTGTTTAAGGTGTCTATATCTTCTACTGTACATTTTCTAGGCAACTATGATGGCTACCCTGTATTATGAATATATGCCTACTTCATTTTTTGTAGTTTATGTTGTATTGTTGTTATCCACTTATTAGCGCATGCATTCTCTCTTTACTAAGTCCATCCTAGTTGCTTACTAAGTCCATCCTAGTTGCTACTTAGCAACATTATCTTGTGGGTGAAAACTTAGTGAATTTGTGCCATGATAATGATATCAAGAATTGCATAGGAACATCTGTGCTCAACAGTCAACATTCTGTGTATTAGATGTTCAAGATATATTTGAGACTTTGACTATCATCATTTGTTAGTTGAAGGTTATTGTGCTTGACATAAGATGTCTTCCATAATCCCCACTATTTTTGTGAGCAAGAAGTCTCTACTCTGATTTTATTTATTATTATGGGTCTGTTATCTTATGTTTGGTAATTTTGTCCATTTATCATGCTTAATAGAATATGCCCTACAAAGACCAATTTAACTTCCTTTTTAAGGATAATATTTTACTTATTCCTGGTATTTTATATCTTTACTTTTTCTCTCATGGAAGTTTTTGAGCAAGTTACCAAAAATTCAGTGCGTGGAATATGGGCACGCAGGTCAAAACTCAACCTTGTTGGTGCCCATATAAATGTCTTCACTGGTGAATGGACACAGAAGGTATCAAGCCTTGTCTTCTCATTGTGGTTTTTGTACTGTACAGTATTTTTATAGCTAGCATTTTCTTTGCTGATATTGTAGCTTCTTGGTGTACAATAAAGTACTTCATGACATTTGTGTAGGTATTCAGAACTCAGTGATGCACTACTTCTGTTTAGTAAAGGGGAAATTAATTATATGCCACTCCAAAGAGTGGCAATTGAGGATATGCCACTCCAAAGAGTTACTCCTTAATAGTTTGCTATTTTGGACTTTTACATTTAACTAAATCCAAAAAGGGATTTAATTAAATGTAAAAGTCCAAAATGGCAAAGTATTGAGGAGTAACTCTTTGGAGTGGCATATCCTCAATAACACTATTTTGGAGTGGCATATAATTAATTTCCCCAATAGTAAATTGGTATGGATGCTAAAAATCTGTGGAGTGGAATGATGTTCCTTTTACTATGCACCCAAGTGGTCCTTCATTTTGCTTCTTGAGTGGCTGTGCTAACAATTTTACTAATATAGTTGTCGTTGCATGATACATAAATGTACCAAAATGTGATTTCAACTGTCTTTGTTTATAGTTGATTCAACCATCATGTAATATTATTGTTAAAAATCCCCCTCATTGCAGGATGCAGGAATTGGCACAAGCATTGACTCATTTTATGAGTATCTTTTGAAGGTAAGGAATGTACTGTTCTACTGTCGCTTATTTTTGTACATTCCAGAACTGTAGGTGGCATGGGGTTGCCCCATGGCCATGGGTACTGTAGCAGCTTGAGCAGTGTCCATGGTAGTTCAGCACGTGGGCCTTGTCGGCTAAGGGATTGAGAAAATAAAGATATACCATATTATTATTCTTTTATTAGATTCAGACTAAAGATTACTTAAATTTTAAGTAAATCATCTCAATAAAAAGGGATACCATGTATCCATTGTCAATCAATCAAGAAATATATTAGATTAGTCTATAGACCACCTTCTGCCTACCCTGGAGTGGCGCCTTGATTGTGCTCCTTGGGTTCAGGGCCATCTAATAATTGTACTTGACAGCAAAATGATAGTTTTTATTAAAAAGAAGTGTAAAATAGAAAGTACTGAACCTATAATTGTATAGCATGAAACTCCCCGATATATATTTTTTCAAGTTATCCTTATTGTATTTTTTATAGCATGAACAAAACTAGGCTCATTATCTAGCTGGTTCTCTATTCTTTATTTTTCTTCTCAATATTTTACCTTCATGTATTTTAATAGTTATTTTCTTTGTCAACACTTAACAGGCGTATTTATTGTTTGGAGATGAAGAATACTTGTATATATTTCAAGAGGCTTACAAGGCTGCCATGCACTATCTCTACCATGATCCTTGGTAAAAATCCTATTCAATAGTGTTGAATTATAGTTAACCTGCTATGTTCAAGAACATTTAGCAAATTCACAAAGTTATTTTGTTTAGGGGCTGTTTTTTTTTCCAGTGATCATTAATATGCATGAAAAAACTAATATGGCCCACATCCATTTGTATTTATTTCCATAACACAAAACTTCTTAGCTATATACGCTCAATCCTCTTTGTTTAGCTCTGAGGTGATAATAGGATAGTTTAGGTCTGCATGTTCTTCAGCTTGTACCCTTTCAAATTTCAAATTAAATTTTCAAAATGCAATCCCAGGTATGTGGAGGTAAATATGAATTCTGGTGCTACTGTTTGGCCGCTATTCAATAGTTTGCAGGCATTCTGGCCAGGACTTCAGGTTTGGATTGTACATATTCTTCAAAGATATACTAGCTTCGCTTTACATGTTCAAGATGTTTGCTTATATTACTTAGATTTAAGGTTTTAGCCGGAGACATTGCTCCTGCCATCCGAACACATGCTGCCTTCTTCAGCGTATGGAAAAAATATGGGTTCACTCCAGAAGGGTTTAATCTCGCCACATCCACTGTTCAGGTATTGTAATGATTTTTATTCATTTTATGGGGTAAATAAACCTTAAACTTGGAGTGGAATTATCATTACTCGAGCTTTAAAAATTTAGTTAGACGACCTGTTCGTAGTAAAATTTATGAAATGGTTGACGGTTAATTATTTCATTTTTCCCTGTGAGAGTTCAGGGCACCCAAACCTAACAAAGTGGGTACACAGCACTTGTTTATGCTTGTATTAACCCCACCATTTCTTATGCTTCATAGAACGGACAAAGGAGTTATCCCTTGAGGCCTGAGTTGATTGAAAGCACATATTGGTTGTTCAAGGCTACCAGAGATCATAGGTGTGTCTTTCTTTACAAGGTGAAGATAGACTATTTCCTTTTGTGTAAACATATTAGTCTTTCAATTCCTCGCACTAGTTAAAAGAAAATCTGTGATGGCAAGATCCGAGGGATGGAAAAGGGAACCTAGCCGGCAGCAGCGTCGCGCGTGGTGCGGAAGTAGCAAATAAAAACCTATTCTTTATTTGCTTGTTTAACACGATGACTGGCTCATCCTTTATATAGGACAGCCTCTTAACAACTCAACCTAGAAAATAGTACATTAAACTAATCTTATCTCTTATCCTAACTAACTAAACCTTATCCTTCCAGCGAGCTACAGTACCAAACGCTACAGTACCCGTGGTGCTGTTCACGCTTGTCGCGTGCGTGGCCTACCCTATGCCCATTGGGCCCACGTGCACATTACAAAATCAGACTTGAGTAGGCGATGATGTGAACAAATAAAATTGCTGGTACCCATTGTCAAGCCATTTGGTTTTCAGTTACAAACGCAAAACTAGAACTTCATTGTCATGAAAAACCAGCATAATCTAGTATTTTTAATTGATGCTGGCATGCACAATTTCAATTATTTGTATTCTTTTCATTCAATCGATGTTTTTGTGCACTGCACATATGATTAGTTTTAATATTTAATTACAGGTACCTTGATGTTGGAAGGGATATACTTGCAAGCCTTCAATATGGTGCTAAATGCCCTTGCGGCTACTGCCACATATCAGATGTGGAAACCCACAAGCAGGATGACCACATGGAGAGTTTTTTCCTTTCAGAAACGGTTGGTTACATCAAACATGCCAATCTATTCTTTGCTAATACAATGTTGGTATACCCATGTTGTTTTCTGGGGACCAGATTGGGACATCTAGTCATTAACTCGGGATTATTTTAGAATGTATGACATGAGCATGTGTTGACACAACTGCGAAGTATAGCAGTACCAAATATTTGTGTTCTTATCTTGCAAGATATCCAGTATATACTAACTTGGGAGTGGACTGAAAAATAAAGCTCTTCTAAATCCTATAATATTTGCGAATATATTTATGTTTTTGCATGAATTTTAAGCATCACAG
>SPJY01013140.1:2604225-2646725 GCA_005191435.1 Raddia distichophylla
GGCATGTCACATTGCAAGCCCTGCAACACTCCGGTGGACACTCAGTCCAAGCTCTCTGCTGATGGAGCTCCTGTCTCTGACGCGACCCTCTACCGTAGTTTAGCAGGTGCTCTTCAGTATCTCACTTTCACCCGGCCAGATATCACTTATGCTGTCCAGCAGGTCTGCCTCTTCATGCATGATCCCTGGGAGCCTCACTTTGCTGCCCTGAAGCGCATCCTTCGCTACCTTCAGGGCACACTTGCGCTTGGTCTGTTCCTGCATCGCACCGAGGCTGTTGATCTCACTGTCTACTCAGATGCTGACTGGGCGGGTTGTCCTGACACTCGTAAGTCCACCTCAGGCTACGGCATGTTCCTCGGCGACAACTTGGTCTCCTGGTCCTCTAAGCGCCAGCACACTGTCTCCCGCTCCAGCGCTGAGGCAGAATACCGCGCCGTCGCCAATGGTGTGGCTGAGGCGTGCGGGCTACGGCAGCTTCTCCAGGAGCTTCACAGTCCCCTTCGTCGGGCTACCATCGTATACTGCGACAACGTCAGCGCGGTCTATCTCTCCACCAACCCAGTGCAGCACCAACGCACCAAGCATGTCGAGATCGACCTACACTTCGTCCGAGAGCGGGTGGCTCTTAGACAGGTCCGCGTTCTCCATGTCCCGACGTCATCGCAGTACGCCGACATCTTCAACAAGGGGCTGCCTACTTCGGTCTTCACCGAGTTTCAGTCCAGCCTGAACGTCCGTGCTACTGCCGTTCCGACTGCGGGGGAGTGATGGACACTTTGTTTGGTGGACACTTTGTTTTGACTGCGGGGGAGTGTGTGTGTTTGCTTTGTATCAGTCTAGACCGCTTAGTGCCGTTCAGACTACGAGGGAGTGTTAGAGTATATGGGCCTTGGGTCGAGGCCCATCTCCTGTACTCTATATATATTCCACCCTTGATCAATACAAGACATCAATTCCGCAAAACCCTAATATCCAACAAGCTGATCCCACTACTTAGTACCTTCTTGTTTATGGCCAACAGTTATCCCTCTCGCGCCCACGCACAACTACAGGATGAGAAAGGTAGCTCAAGTCGTTGCCCTAACATATAGTTGGGGAACATTTGCCATGTAATTAAGTTTTGCCTATAATCAAACTAACGAAAATTATAATATTTTAAAAATGTTAATATATAAAATTTTGAACCTGCTATATGTATAAGATTGCAAGATCAAATTTAATCTATTTTAAAAGTAGCATAAAGGAGAAATTTTTGAAAAAAAATTGAACTCTCCAAATTTGCTGATATACTCTTTTTGTAGCTCTTAACATAGAATGAATTTGATGTTGAAATTTTATATGAAACAACAAAATACATTCGCAATCTTTTGCATGATTTTTATGTCTTCTGGTTGTTTGATTGCATGGCGATCTTGCGGTTGTTCCCAACAGGTAGATAGTTTAATACACCATTTTTCTTTGGTCCATAATAATCTGACGCCAAGAACAGAGGACCATTTGACTTCATTCGATTAAAAGTTGGAGACATTAAAAAATGGATACTTCTAAAAAGACGATTTTCTCAAATTTCATTCTCCAAATTCTGACCGTCTAAGGGGGTGTTTGGTTTGAGGAGCCACCTCATCCTAAGTGGAATGGGATCATCCCATGAATTTGGCGGGATGACACCATTCCTCATTTTGAACTAATTGTTAGATGGGATGGTGATGGATGGAATCATTCCACTACTCAAACCAAACAAGTTGGGAGTCAATTCACCATCCCATTCCTCAAACCAAACACCCTCTAAATGGTCAAAGCGATGAAGAAAGTAGCATTCGATTACTTTAAATACATGAATCATGTGCAAGAGAATATATAAACAAATGGTACGAACGTGAAGTACACAAAAGCTTTAGCACTCGACAACAAAAAAATTTCGATATTAAGGTTTGGAGAAGAGACAGGTAAAGCTCCTGTAATATTTTGGGACCTCAGAGGAACACGGATATACAAATTAATTGCGAAAGCGCGTCGCCGTAGAAATATACAATGAAACATTCATACAACATAGGACCATATCAGGTGTCAATCCTCATCCATACACAAGTCCATGTGACCTGGGTTTGCAGGAGCACAAAGAGCGCAGGGCCGGTCCTAGAATTTTGGGGGCCCAGGACGAAAACTTATATGGGGATCCTTATATATCTATGTGTATACATGTATATATATAGTCTTATAAACACACGTCATTGAAAAAATTTATATTCGGTGCACAAAAGTAACTTATATGGAACACTTTAAAGTTTATAAAATGACAAACGTAGATTGTAATCATAAACACTTACAGACTTACTTAGCACTTGACATCATCTTAAAAAATTTCTTCTAACATTCCGTGATACAAAGTCATCGATTATACTATTGATATCAATATATCTCGTCCAATAACTTCTTCTCGATTCATAAAGTCGCCAAATCATTCAACCTTTCTTGAGTCATTGTTGACCTCAAATAGTTCTTCAACAATTTCAATTTTGAAAAACTTCTTTCAGCCGATGCAACAGCCACAGGCACAGTAAATAAGATTCGATAAGCAATAGAGACATTAGGACAACAATCCACTTCTCTGACATGCTCGAAAATCTCCATAGCAGACAATACACCATTGGCAAAGTGAATTTCATAATCTTTAATTCATAAATAAAATCATGTACCTCAACATGATAACACAAAGCGCTGAAAATAAAAATAAATGCATCAAAATTCAAAGGTTGAACAGAAAATAAGAGAATAGTAAATTACTAAATACTTATAGAATTAGATATTTTACCTTGGATTACTGGAACCGGATTAGCCAATTAGGCACTTAGCGGATTAGGGCACCACGTGACTCTCCAAGTCTCCGGCGTGATGGCGTTTACGTCTGCGGAATTGGGATTTGGGAATTAGGATTTAGGATTTGGGATGACCGAACGACGAAACTGTGGTATGTGAAAAAGGATTAGAGGAAGGATCATCACTCACCACGGAACGGGCAAACGGCGTCGCGAATTGGGATTTGGGAATCGCGCTCACGCCGATCAGGTTGGGGATTGGGGTTGGGGGCCTGGCCGCTGGGGACGTCGCGCCGAATCGCCGATCCGCTTGGCTTGCCCGCTTGCTGCTTGCGCCACGACTCCTCACGATTGCGACGCAGACATGCAGTTAGGCAGCCGAACCGTCGTCTCGTCTCGTCGTGCCGTCGCACGCCGCACACAATCGCATGATCGCTATCAGGATTCAGGAAAAAGGGGGCATTGCGGCTGTGCGTGGTGGGCTGGGTAAAAGCCTAAAAGGTAGCCCATGAGGATTAAGTAGTAGTACATGGGGTATATGCATATCTGAGAGGGGCCCATAACTTTTGGGGTCCCGGGGCGGCCGCCCACCCTGCCCCCCTAGGGCCGGCCCTTAAAGAGCGGTTGGTGGAGTCCTCTGAGAATATGAAGCAGAAACCACAGGGACGTCCTTTCTTATTTGAGGCTATGTGGATGAGAGATGACTGGTTTTAACCATTCTTAGAAGGTGCTTGGAAAGATTGTATTTCTCTGCATAGTACAGGTGCCCTCGCGTCTAAACTAAATGAGTTGACAAGGAAGATATCGGTTTGTAGTAAGAGGGTTTTTGGATCGGTAAGGGCTAACATGAGAAAGATTAGAGAAAGAATTGATAGACTTATAGTGAATGGGATGGATCCTAGTGATCCCTGTATTTGTAATTTGAAAGCAGATCTTTGGGAATGGTACCGAAAGGAAGAAGTTATGTGGCGACAAAGATCAAGACAATTGTGGTTTCGGGAAGGAGATGGTAATACCAATTTTTTTCATGAAAGGGCTTCCAGTCGATGCAGGAAGAACAAAATTAAACGTCTCTTGCGAGAAGATGGAACTTGGGCCGAGGATAAGGAGGATAAGAAGCTAGTGGCAGTTACATATTATGAAAAGCTTTTCCATACTGAGGGGACCCCAAGACTTCAGGAACTCTTGGATTTAATAGTGCCAAGAGTGACCCAAGAGATGAATGATCAGCTCTATGCACCAATTGAAAATGATGAGATCAAGGAAGCTTTGTTTGATATGGCACCTCTGAAGGCACCAGGTCCTGATGGACTGCCAGCTTTGTTTTTTCAGCACAATTGGGCTATTCTTAAGGAGGATATTTGTGAAGAGGTGAGGAGATTTCTAAAAGGGGAAGGTGACTGCATCCAAATAAATGAGACCAATCTGGTCTTAATTCCTAAAGTTCATAATGCAGAGGAGCTTAGTAAGTTTAGACCGATCTCTTTGTGCAATGTTATTTCTAAGATAGGTTCTAAACTTCCAGCCAATCGCCTTAAGAAGATTTTGGACGAGATTGTGCGCTCAGAGCAGAGCGCCTTTGTGCCTGGAAGGTTAATTACAGATAATGTACTCATTGCTTTTGAGTGCTTACATGCAATTAAAATGATGAAAAATCGTAAATCCCCCTATTGTGCAGTGAAGCTAGATATGATGAAAGCCTATGATCGGGTGGAATGGGATTATCTATAAGGAGTTCTCCGGAAGATGGGCTTCTATGATTCATGGGTGGACATGATAATGTGCTGTGTCAAGACAGCAAGCTTTTCCATTAAATTTAATGGTCAGCTGTCTGAAAGGTTCCTACCTTCTTGGGGTATTCGACAAGGTGATCCAATTTCACTTTATCTGTTTGTTCTTTGTGCCGAAGGCTTCTCAGCACTAATCACAAAGAAGGAAGAGGAAAATAAGATCAAAGGAATTATATTTGGAAGAATGGGAGTTTCTGTAAATCACCTTTTGTTTGCAGATGACTCTATTCTTTTTCTTGAAGCAACACAAAAGGGGCTTGAGGCGTTGGATGAAATTTTGGAAACTTATGCTTTGGGCTCAGGACAAAGGATCAACAGGCAAAAGTCAAATTTCTTTTTGTCTAGAAACAGTGCAGACTCTATAAAAGAGTTAATTCGGGCTTCTCTCCATATTGAGAATGAAGCTCATAATGAGACTTGCCTTGGTATGCCTGCACTGATGGAGTCGAGAAGAGATGGGATTTTTCAGCCGCTAATCGAGAAAGTAAAGAAGAAACTAGGTAGTTGGAATGAAAAATTCTTGTCTAGAGCTCGCAAAGAAGTACTTATTAAGTCAGTAGTGCAAGCACTACCGACTTATTATATGAATTGCTTTAAACTTCCAACTAAGACCTGTAAACAGATTGAGAGCCTAATGTCATATTTCTGGTGGGGTTCTAATGGCGCCAAGAAAATCCATTGGACAGCGTGGTACAAGCTGAAAAGGCCAAAGGAGGAGGCGGGTCTTGGGTTTAAAGATCTTATTGACTACCAAGCAATGTTGGCTAAGCAATCCTGGAGGCTTTTATGTAACCCGGATTCATTATGTGCGCACCTCCTAAAAGCCCGGTATTATCCTAACAGTGATGTTTTATCTGCATGTGTTCCATTTCAGTCTTCGCATACTTGGAAAAATATTTGCTGTGGTAGGGATCTATTGAAAACTGGTCTGATTTGGAGGATTGGTTTTTGGACAAGTACAAATATTTGGGCTGATCATTGGATTCCTAGAGAATTCAATTTTAAACCAATTGGGTCTAGTTCTACAAATGCTAAGGTGTCTGAGTTGATCGACCAGGATAGCATGCTATGGAAAGAACAAATGATTCGTGATTTGTTCCTCCCTGTGGATGCAGATGATATTTTAAATATATCTTTACCGACGAATCCTACCTTGGATGTGCAAGTTTGGGCACATTCCAAAACAGGTTTCTATACAGCCCATGCGGATTATCAATTGAGGAGAAAATTGAATACAATGAGTCAGACTCAGGGAGTAGGGACTTCGATGAATAATTATCATGATGCCTGGAAGAAATTGTGGCAGTTGGGTTTACCAGTCAGATTTTGTCATCTAATTTGGAGGATATGTCGACACAATCTCCCGGTAGGGTATGATTTGGTGGACAGGCGGACCTGCGGTCAAAGGGAAGATGACAAACATGTGTTCTTAGATTGCCCTGTAGCAGTGCTGTTATGGGAGCAACTCAACACTTTGTTACCTGTCTTTTTTCTTTCGAGCTCACTTCTAGTCTTTGGTCAGCCCTTCCACGAATGGCTTCTTCATCTGATTGTTAAGTTGCCAAAGGAAAAGCTTCAAGTCCTAGCTTTGGGATTCTTCGAATTATGGCATCGCAGAAACCAAGTGTGCTTCGGAGGTCATCCAGAGCAGATCTTTGCTATGGGCTACAAAATCAAGAAGTAATTATTTGAGGAACTAAGTGATATTCAGCAAAAACCAAAAGATAGTACACCTACTGTATAGATCGATGTTCCTACGTCAGGGATTACCTGTGTTGTAAATGCAGCCTTTCAGAGTTCGACCTCCAGATCAGTAGGAGCGGCTGTTGTCTTTAATCAAGAGCATGAACTAGTGGTGGCCAAAGTAGCTGATTTGGGGAGATCCTTCGATGCAGAGGAAGCAGAATCAAAAGCTCTATGTGAAGCCATTGACTTTGCTTCACAATTTCGTGCCGAAGCTTACCACTTCAAATCTGATTGCTCCTCCATTTTTGCTCGGATGAACTCCTCAAAGAAGGACAGGTCAAGACTGATGTTTTTACTAGAGAGAATGGGGAATCGGCTGCGACAGCTCCATGGGGCGTCGGTCAACTACTGGAGGCGAGCGGGTGTATAGAAGCAGCTCACAGGTTGGCGAAATGAGGAATAAGCAATAAGCTGTTCAGCAATTGGAGTGTTGAATGCAACGCCGTTTTTCCTTCTTGTCTGAAGACTATATTAGATGAAGGGCCGCGGGCTGGATTAGGGGTAAATGTTCTTAAATGGGCTCCTGCGTGGGCTTTCCAACCGTGTGTGGCTACTAATCAAACCTTCTGTGCAAACCATGTAATCCATATGTCTTTGCAGTAATGATTTCATAGGCGTTTGCTCCCAAAAAAAAAGGAAGCAGAATATCCTGAAAGGTGGACCAAAATCTAGTCAAAGATGTGCAGCCTCGGGTGCTGCTGCTGTTGCTGATCTACGATATAATCAATCATGCTCCTCATGTGAGCATTCTCTGAGGGTGAGATGTCATTATCGAGTCCAAGCACAAGAACGTTCAACACCTAAATATCGACGAACCTCCCCATGATCTGAAGATCCACCATGATTGTCATTAATTATCAAATAAGTTTGTGGACTAAATGGTATAAGTGTCAATAGCCTGCATTGTGGACTTTGCCGCCTATCGGAAAAAATGGTTTTATAGCATGTATACGAAGGAAACTGCATGAAACTCGCCGTTTTCGAAAAAACCAAAGACCTTTGGACTTTCCACCAAAAATGCCAAAAACTTAGAAAATTCCAAAAAGTTGGTGTTGGCTTGAAAACATCATGGAAATATGGAAAACATGTGCCGCCGGTCGAAAAAATTGGTTTTATAGCATGTATCCGAAGGAAAGTGCATGAAACTCGCCGTTTTCGAAAAAAACAAAGGCTAACCCTTTGGACATTTAATAAAAAATTCCAAAAAAAATAGAAAATTCCAAATTTGGCGTTGACTAGAAAACATCACAGAAATGTTGAAAACATGTGTGACCTATCAAAAAAATTGGTTTTATAGCATATATCCAAAGGAAACTGTATGAAACTTGTCGTTTTCGAATAAACCAAGGGCTAGCCCCTTGGACTTTCAGTCAAAAATTCTAAAAAAAAATAAGAATACTCCAAAAAGTTGGCATTGGCTAGAAAACATCATGGAAATGTTGAAAACATGTGCCACCTTTCAGAAAAATTGTTTTATAGCATGTATCCCAAGGAAACTGCTTGAAACTCGCCGTTTTCAAATACGCCAAAGGATAACCCCTTTGGACATTCCATCAATATTATGAAAAAAATTAGAAAATTCCAGAAAGTTGGCATTGACTAGAAAACATAATGGAAATGTTGAAAATATGTGCCATCAGTCGAAAAAATTGGTTTATACGACGGAAACTGCATGAAACTCGCCGTTTTCAAAAAACCAAAGGCTAACCCCTTTGGACAATCAGTTAAAAATTCAAAAAAATAGAAAACATGGGAACAAAATGGTAACCGAATTTTAAAGGTTTCAAATGGTAACATTTGGTTTTAAGAGGACATTTTGAAAATTTCTTTGTTCAAACTCTTTTTTTTAACTCAGGTGACAAGAAAAATACATTTTGAAGTTTATCCAGATAATAATGAAAATTTAAAACTTGTTTAATCTAAGGACAGAAAAGCCAAAAGTCCTTTGTTTTATTTTTTTCTTGAAACATTTTCTTGAGTACAATGAAATATTTATAAACTTTTTTCTAGCTTTATGGCAACTTGAAAAGGTAGCTCTAAGAAAACATGTTTTCCTCCCTTTTTTTTCTTTAAATCAACACAAAGATGGAATCAATTCATTTTATTTAAAGTGAAATTCTTTAGATTAAATTTTCCCAAATAGGCAATTTGTTAAAGTATGCTTTTGAAAAGGGTAAAAAGCATATATGCCACTCTAGAGTCGTCTTTGGACAGAAAAGCCTTTGTAGAGTCTCAGATATCCCAAACGCCATTATAAACAGAAGAAACGTGCATGGATGCCATTATTTGGCCAGCTGCGGGGATTTGTGCCAAATACGCAGAGAAATACGGTGCCAAATATGGTCTGATGAGTGGGGCCCACATGTCACTCTCTCTTCTTCCTCCTCCCTACCATCTCTCTCTCTCTCCGCCGTCTTTCTCTTTCTCCCTATCGGCTCTCTCCCCCTCTTTCAATCTCTCTCCCTGCCAATCTCTCTCCGCCTTTACCGGCTGGGCACGCTAGCGGCGGCGGCGCCGCCCTCCTCTGCTGTGGCCAGGTAGCACACGCAACCTCCTCCTCCGCCTACTACACCACCGGTGGCCCCCGCTCCTCCTCATCTATGACGTCAAAGGCGGCCGCGGCAGCATCCGCCTCCTCCACTGGCCATGGCACGCGGCGGCGCCTTCCTCTCCATGGCGCGCAGCAGCGCCGGTCGTCGCCGCCCTCCTCTGCTGTGGCCCCGCGTGCTGCTCCTGGATGCTGGAGCCGTTCATCGGTCCACGGCTTCGGCGTGCTGCTCCTGGAGCTGCTCACCGAAAAGGAGCTGATGCACGCCGTGCTACCCGACGAGGGCGTCGACCTCCCACAGTGGGCGCGCTCCGTGTTGCGCGATGAGTGGACGTCGGAGGTGTTTGACCCGGAGCAGCGGCCGACAATGCTGGAGGTCACGGCGCACATCCAGGAGTTCACCAGCCCGGCGCCATCTTCACTAGCGCGAACCGCCTCCATTCCGTGTCGCCGCCGTCGTCGTCCTGCCGCCGCCACCCTACGCGCACAAGCCGCCTTGGCCACCGGTCGCCGGAGCACCGCCCTCTTCCTCCGCTTGTTGCCGCCACCGAGCTACCTCGCTGCTGCGTCCAGGGACGGAGCTCGCCACAGCCGCGCCCCGCAGCGCCGAAAAAGAGGCTAGAGAGAGGAGAGTGGTGGCTGTGGAGAGGAGAGAGGCGGCTGCCGTGTTTCCCTGCCGCTGGAGAGAGAGGAGAGAGGAGCAGGGGAGAGAAGAGGGGAATGATGGGAGGAGGAAGAATAAGAGGAGAGAGGATGACATGGGGGCCCCACTGTCAGATTGTATTTAACCGCATTTTAGATTGTATTTTTCGCCCATATATTCTCAAAACTCTCCATAATGGCATCCATGCACGTTTCTTCTGTTTATAATGGCGTTTGGGATACTCGAGACTCTACAATGGCATTCCTGCCCAGAGACGACTCTAGAGTGGTATGTGTGATTTTTACCCTTTTGAAAACTTTTCCTTAAAACAAATTGTAAACCATAATTTGATGTTTAAAACATAAGCTTTTAACTTTAAACCAAAATTTAATGGTTGCAAATGTAAACTTTTAATTTTAACTTTTTTTCAAAGTATGAAATTAATTTCAAATAGATTTTGGAACAATAGACTCTTTCAAATGAAGCTTTTCTACATAAGCAAGTCATTTTTTTAAAGAAAAATCATTCCTATTTTTACAAAAAAGTTTACAAAAGAATTTGATTCTATAAGGACTGACCATTTTTAAAACCAATTATAAGGGTACTATGCTTTTGAAGACTTATACCACAAAACTGGTTGCAACCAAAATTTTCAATGTTTGAAATAGAAACACTTGGTTTTAAAAGGCTTTTCAAACTCCTTTTAAATTTTAATAATTTTTTATTTTTTTAGAAAGTTTAGACACATAGAAACATGGTTTAGAAAGTTGTTTTGCTTTTTTTTTTGAAAGTAAAAGCTCTTATTGAAGTTGGTTGATGATATAAAATAGAGTAAGTGTAACAGACTTGTGGAAAGTAAAAATTTTGGCAATAGTTATGAAAACCATTCATTTTCTTTTTGAGAAAACAAGAGCAAGCCCATACTTAGACTGGCCGCATCTAAGTATGCACTAGTATTAAAAACGGTATTTGAAAACAAGTCTCATGACAAAAACTTTTCAATTTTGCATAAAGACGATAAAATTTATTTGTGAAAACAATTCTTTTGTTTTAAATAGCTCATGAGATGTGTGGCACCGATAACAAAAACAAGATTTTAAAAGATTGTTAGCGATGCACTATATATATATTTTTTAAGATGATCATTTGAAATCAAGTTTAATACCCAAAACTTTTTAAAGCTTTTCATAAAGGAAGTAAGAATTTGTTTCGAAGATAAGATTTTTATTTCAAAAAGATACTTTGTGTAAATGATGCATGTACTCTTAAATGAATGACCTTTTAAAGAAATATTTCAAAAGGTTGTAACTGTAAAACACATTTTGTAAAAAGAAAATACCTATTTTAACAAATCCATAACAAACATTTAGGAAGAGATTTTGATCAAAAGATTCCTTTTTTTTAAATGAGGTGTGAAAGTGATCAAAAGATCCTTTTTCTTTTCAAAATGATGTGGAGGAAGAGATCAAGACTTTTTTTCCCTATAACGAGGTACGAGAGAGATCAAAAGATTTGTTTTCTTTTATAGATGAGGTGCAAGAGACTGGGAGTGAAATTAATTGTCTGTTTTTAAGAGTCCACTTATACACGACTGCTAGCCAATACGAGATAAGTGGTTTTTAGAACTCTACGATAACACGACATACGCGTGCTCGTAGATCACACCGAAAATCCGACTCACAACTAAGGACCTACAAACACAAGCATGTAAAGGCCTGAAAAAGGTTTTATAGAAAATACGTCGGCATAGGTCCATACAAAGAACTACACAGCCCATACTGACATTTTTGGTTAAATACTTAACCTAGCAACCAAACTACTTGAGCAATTAGACTGCAAAGGAGAGTTTAAATTGCTCCACTAAAAAAAAATTTAAATTTTTTTTGATCTAGCTAACATCCTATTCTTGAATTCTTCGTCTTGCTTTGGTTCCTCATCATCTTCAATCTTTCTTAATGAGGAAAGAGTGGAACTTTATAAATGAGCAAGAATAGGTGAGTAAATATGCTAAGAAGAGGGAGAAGGATAAGAAAACATGGTATACAAGAAATAGATGAGATTTTTCAAAATAAAGATTTTCTAGACAAACTAGCGTTTCCTAATCAACACTGCTTTGATACCAAAGCCTGTGGGACCCCGGTTTTAACAAATCTAAATCCCCTGTGTTAACAGTACGTGTCCCAAGGATTAGTGCATGTACCCATAGTCAAACAGTCTCATAGCACCAAACCAGCATTTTATTTAACTAGATAAAATATACATCAGAGTTCGGCAGAAGCAAAGTTGCATTAGTACAGAAATTCAGCTTCTGACTAATGTACTGGATACAATCCAAAATGTAGTGACCCATCTAGCCATAGGCACTGCTGATAGGGAAACCACTAGTAGTCTGGAGTATCCTCCTGAAAATCAACAGCGACGTCCTGCTCGTCCAGGTACTCCTGACCTGCTCATGGTAGGAATAGCCCCGCATAAAAGGCGAGGTTAGCATGTTACTGCTAGCAAGCCTCCTAGGAAGGGCCAGGTTAGGGCTTATCCTATAAGGTTATTTGGGTTTATTTGTGTAAAGCATTTTACTTAGCAGTTAAGAGCATTTTTTGAAAAAAGGTAATAGTAATAACAGAAAATCATAAATGAACAGAATGAACTGCATAATAACAACTTCTTAATATCTCTCAGAATATCCAGTATTAACTCAATAATCTACCATCGATGCCCCCACCATATCTCAGATTCTCATAATAGATGTTATGGATGATTCCATAATAATAATTCTCAAAATCGCTAACAGGTCATAGATATTCACACTATGCCTAAGTTCTCATGTCTCAATTCTCAAGGTAACCCATTCTCAAGCATTTATCAACTCTAACCAAGATCACAAAGCCACGGCCCAAGGCTAGAAATAACCATAGCCGAGTCAAGTTTATTATGGTGAAGCTATGTTGTAAGGAACCACCCAGTCGCTCTTTAACCGGGAGCGCGACCATTCGAATTGTATTTAACTCTGCAGAGGTCATACGCTTTACCCATAAGACACGACTCCTCCCCATCGAGAGTCATCATGCCAAGACTAGTCAGAAGACTAAGTACGATTTTGTCATGGTCAGCACGAGCTTCATCGCAAGTGCCCTGGGAGCTTACCTCGCGGCATTACACCGGTCACCAGGCATCCCTTACGGGATCCCACCGGTGCATGTACCATGCCAAAGCCGATGTTACTCCCCTTCTAGATCAGGCCTGTCACAAACCAGACTTGTGGTCACACGGAAATTCTTGGTTAAGATCGGTACAATCGTCGGTCCTTAGTCTCGAAGAAGCACAACCACATACCACACTCGTGCATAAAAGCACCCACCTTACTGTCTGCTCCTGATCCCACTATAGTTGGTCAATTTTTAATTAAGGTGATTCAGACCCAACCAACCCAACAGGAAGCAACTTACCATCTCACGCCGACAGCATCATTAATAACTTACCATCTTAGTGACGATATTATCATCAATCGTTACCCCCACAACCCAAGCACGGCTAAGCAGTACCCAAAAATTATTTCGGGGTCATTATTTATACCATAATCCTAGGGTCGGGTTATTTTGATGGTTGCAAAAAAAATTTATACCATAAGCAGTACAAATTTTTTTAGAATTTTTTACAACTTTTGATAGTTCGATTGCACGGTGATTGCACCGTAAGCGTGATTGCACAGCATATGTCCCCATTAACCAAATGCTAACATGCAATAGGTACATCTATTTTTAAATATCGCACGGCTAACAAAATAGCAATTTTGGATAAATGGCTAAAAAATAGGATGGCTACTGGAGACTTGCCTTCGATGTCGTTCGGGTCCTGCTGGAAAATCGGCGACGTAAGTTGTTCGATGTAAGCGGTTCGGGTCCTGCTGGAAAGTCGTTCGATGTCGCAAGGCATGGCTGCAGGGGTCTGTTCGAGGGATCATGCCCAAGATGGCTCGTACCTAGGTTCTTGTATTGCTACTATGTGATATTGCAGTTTTGTATCTTGTCGTGAACTCCTTTGACCCAGCATGACCGTTTACATGTTTTACTATTTTTTATCTCGGCCCACCGGCACATTGAGGTCTTGTACATTTCAGCTTACCGTAGCGTAGCGTAGCGTTTCAGTATAATTTATCTTTTTTATATATCCTATTTGGTGTAATAATTTGTAATGATTTTTTTCAGGTTTTTAGTAGTCCTCTTAAAGATTCTTAAACTATTTTTAAATTATTTTTTATAACATTTAAACCTCTCTTTAAAGACTCTCAAATTTTACGTAAACGCTATGCTACGCTACACTAAGCTCAATTGTACAAGGCCTGAATGGGGTGGGTGCCTATGCGAGAGTTGTAGACAGAAATGGGTATGATAAACGTGAATTTTCTCAGAATTTTTTGGGCCAGTCTGATGGGCTGCACGTCACCCCGGAAACACCTAACTGGCCACAATTTTAGCCCCCACATGACTGCTTGCACGTTTTGCTATTTTTATCTTGACCCACCAGCACATCAAATGGAGTGGGTGCCCATGCGACAGTTGTAGGAAGGAACGTGTATGACAACCATGAATTTTCTTCGAATTTTCCAGACCTGCCCGTTGGGCCCCTGAAAACACCTAACTGGCCATAATTTCAGCCCCTGCATGACCGCTTACATGTTTTGCTATTTTCATCCCGACCCCGCCAGCACATCGAATGGGGTGGGTTCCCATGCAAGACTTGTAGGGAGGTATATGTATGGGAATTATAAATTTTCTCAACATTTTTTACGCTCGCCCGATGGGCCCCGCAACGCATTCAAAACACCTAAGTGGTCACAATTTGTACGGTTGAGAAACAAATTGACTACATAAAATGTCACCGCACATAGGTAGAATTACACTGTACTAAGTGGAACCAAACAATGACATGTACGGTACACGTATCATTATCCTACTCGTGTGTCCGATCTAAACCCAACATGCCTTAGGGAATTTAAGAACATACTATAGTACACTCTATTTGAGTACACCGGGGATATTTCTCTTTCCTCGATGCGTACGGGCTTACTGCCCTGGGCCTAGTGGCCCTCTCACGATTTTTTTCTTGTTCAGCCTCTTGCTCCATGGCCTGTCTCCGTCGTTTGGCCTATTCCTATGCATGTAGCTCCTCCTGGATACACCAATGCCTTTTCTCTTGTTCCTCCTCATTCCACTGCATATTATTAAGTCATAACTCTCCTATGTGCCATCTGCCTCAGTACATGCTGCTCCTGCTCGGGAGTTTGCTCGATGTCAGGTACTCAATGAACTCGCACAAATGGAGCCTTAGCTTAAAAAAGACAACATATCAGTTCGTATAAATATATTTTTTTCATGCACATACTTATAGAATACATAACTTACCATGGTTTTTGCATGCCTCCGCATCTCCTCAGTTTGATCTTCCGTGTAGTTTAACCACATCCAATACCTCCTACCATAAGTGCATTGGACATCAACGGATTGCATGAAGTTGCAACAATCCCTACATAGACACATGGGGGCATCAATGCTTTCCGGGACAGATTCCTTCCATCCTTTCCTCGGTGTGACCAAGAAGAATACGTGAGTTTGCCATGCATAATATGGATTAGTGCGTTGACTTTTTTTTATCATGCATGGACAAAGATCAAATGGAATAAAGACTTCTCATACATGTATAGATGAAAATTAAATTGATTAATCACTTTCCATGGGTTACCTCTTACCCCCCATAGGTTATGTATAGATCTAACCAAAAGCCCTTGGGTTAAACCATATCATTGGTCTAAATAATTTATGTACTTGTTAAAATCTCCAAACATTTATCTTTTACAAATGGCTATAAGTTATAGATCATAATCTAATTAAGTGATGGATTCGTGGTTGAGTTGTGAGCGATTATGCCATTATTTATGCTAGAGTAAATTACATCGTAGGTCTCTAAACTTGTGTCACGATTCCGTTTAGGTCCACAACTTATGAAACCAGATATTTGATTACATGAACTTATGATCCTGTTTCATTTGGGTCCAAAAGTGGTTTGAATAGGATGGTTTTGCTGACCAAGCCCTCACATCACAATGCACGTGGCTCTTAGGAGATGATTTTGCCACGTACTGTTATCTCCTCTCCCTCTCTCTCTCTCTCTCTCTCTCTCTCTCTCTCTCTCTCTCTCTCTCTCTCAGTCTATTCTTACCATCTTCACATTGCTCATTCACTCATCACCGACATTGCCACCAAGCTAGGCTGCCGCATTACCGGCATCAACTCCGTCCCTGTCTACCTCACCCGGCCGTCTCCAGTCGCAGCGACTTCGCCCTCTGCCTCGCTACTCGTGGCCGGCGCACCGTTTCCTTGACTTGGCGCGGCCAACAATGTTTGGATCCGGATCAAGCGCCAGCTTGCCCATTATCGGCTCCGCCCAGTTGGATAATTACCTCTCTCCTCCTCCCCCGCTCTCTCTCTCTCTCTCTCTCTCTCTCTCTCTCCAGCCATGAAGGGTCGCGCCGCCAATGCGCCCTCTAGATAAGATCATGGAGACTTACTGCGGTTAGTGCTCCTTTGGTTTGGCATCTCCGTGTTGCATGACCATTGTGTGACGGGGCTACAAGTCTCTAGGGCAATGAGGTGGCTAGGCGGGACACCGCCGGCCCTGGTCGATGAAGACTGCACGAAGGTCCACGGAGGTTGCCCGGATTCTCCTTGATTTGATTTGTCTTAAACATGAACAAGGAGAAGAAACAGGGCGAGGTTCATCATGCTGAGCTCCTTGGACAAGGCTTGATCTTATTGTATGCTATATATGTCGAGCAAAGCGTAGGCACCGTGGTGGTGTGTTGGCAGTCATTAAAATCCAAAATTATACGCGGACATACGCCTACATCCCGGTAATTTGGGGGGGAAAATCAAGGTTTATGCTTCAATTTTATTTGAACTAATAAAGTTCCAGAAGTTTTGGTGAGATTTTATCCTCAGGAACAAATTAGGAGAAACTAGAGCTGAACCGGGCAAAAGAGCCGGTTGACCGGCCTACCCTAGGCCGGCTGACCCACTTTCATCGCCAAACCGGCTGACTTTTCTCTTTGTGATCCAAGAAGCACACAAAGGAGTCATCCAAGCCATCCACACACGTCGGTTTGATCCAGAGGCTAAGATTGCTTTGGGATGGATCCATGGGGCCACTTGGAAAGAGATTTTAAAGGCTTCAACTGTCAAAACCGACGTTGGGAGATGATCTACACTATCAATGAGGTATCCTAGGAGAAACCGAGGGCCGGGGGAGCCAAAGGTGGGCCGACCCACCCACCCTAGGTCGGCCGACCCTTTTGGATGCCCCCTTGGGTTCCCCTTCGGCTGGTGTGGAGATGGCATGTGTCCTTCTACGTGGCTGCACCTATTTGGCTCTGGTTGGGTATAAACAGGACCCCTCACCTCACTTTGTAACACACACACCATTTGGAGGAACTTCACTTTGTCATTAGCAAGGTTAGTCTTAGTAGTTTGGGAGTTAGAGTCGAGTCGAGCTACGACTCGGAGTTTCGGAAGCGTCTTCTAGAATTCGGGTAATAGCTCTTGTATCATTACCTTTCCTTGTAAGACTTTGATTTTTAATACAAATTAATTTCTTTACATAAGCTGAGCCTTTATATTCCGCATAGTTGGGAGTGTGGAATCGTTAGAGCCCTGTTTAAGTTCGTCTAATATCGAGTTTGGTTTCATGCTCAAATACGTAGGATTGCCTAAGTATTGAACTTAGATCATTCTCCAAGGATCCGAGAGGAAGTGATAAGCTCTAGTTGCAAACGTGGTGTTTGAAACTGGTTCTGACTCGGTAGACACCTAATTCAACGGTGGTGAAGTAGGTAGTAGGTGGTGACAGCCGTGCTATCCGAGTGGTATCAACTTTTGTGAAGTCCGCCCTGTTAGTCTCAGTCCAGTCGACCCAAATCGGGGGTGATCATAATTATCCGGTGTTCTTAATTGATAGCCAGTGGTAGTAAATCGGCCGAGCTCCGATGAGTTCTTAAACAATTATATCATTCATATATCCACTAGCTCAAGCTTAGTAATTAATTAAACTTATTTAGGAACCTTACACTCGTCTCATTGACCTCCCAACTATCTGAGTCTGCCTGCTTTATCTCTTATACTCCTGTGTGTATCATTTATTATCTTATTATATCATTATCCTTACCCCTGCTATTTATATTAGCTAGTATCTTAAATAGTAGAGATAAGCTTATTAACCGATAGAGATATCCTTACCCTCGTTCCCTAAGGATAAATACGATACCTTGGAATACTCCTGGGTGAAAACTATCACGATATCCGTCCACTTGCGGATTAATTCTGTAGTGCGTAAGAATCGCCAACAAGTTTTCTGACGCCGTCGCCGGGAACGCAGCAATTAAATATATCCTACTTAGGAATCTCTCCTAATTAACATACCAGCTAATTTTAGCTGGCTTACCCTGCTCTGTCTTTGTTGTGTGAAACTAGCAGAACAGTGTCTGACCGTATTCGACCTTTCGGATAATTATCATCCATACCCAGTTACGGACAGTTAGACTCAGAGTCATACCTTCGCAAGTCCGAGTCTCTGACCTTGCAATCCAAACAAACAACCCTTTTTCTCTCTGCCGGTGACACCATCATCGTCATCCGAGATGGCCGCTGAAAAGACCATCCATGAGTTCTCAGCACCATCTAGCACTAACGTCCCCATCGGACCAAACACCAATACAGGAGACGGAGGCTTCGAGCTGATGTCGGCTCTCATCAATATGGTTTAGGCAAGCCCATTCTGTGGCAATCAAACGGAGGATGCCAATGCCATCTCCAACACTTTCTGGAGATTTGTAGTACATTTACTATCAAGGGGGTACCCATCGATGATGTCCGGTTGCGCCTTTTCCCGTTCTCACTAGTGGGGAAGGCAAAGCAATGTTTCTATGCCAACAAAGATGTAGTTTCCACTTGGGAGAAGCTCTCCAATGCCTTCCTCGCCAAGAATTTCCCGTTGGGCAAAACCAATGCCCTCCGGAACAAGATTTCTAGTTTCCAACAAAACACCGATGAGTCCATTTCGGACACCTAGAAGCGACTTCAGGAATATATACTGGCCTGCCCTCATCACGGGATGCAGGACTGGTTTATTATCCAGAGCTTCTACCACGGGCTTAACCGTACGGCCCGAGAACACCTTGATGCTGCCTCCGGCGGAGCCTTCTTTTCGCTTAGTGTGAGTGCGACTCGCACTCTCATTGAGAGGATGATCTTGAGTCAGGGCTGGAATGAAGAATGTCTTCAACCACGCACAAGAGGAGTACACCTAATTGATAATATGGACATGCTCGCGCCCAAGATGGATCTTTTGATGAAGAGACTAGAATCACCAGCACCGCAAACTATCCAGTCTCTCGAATCTCGCTTGACTTGCGAGGTTTGCGTGAATCTTGGACATTCGGGCAAAAAATGCATCGAAACTCAACCAGAGGACGCCAACTTCGTCAATAATGGATTCCGTCCGCAACAATTAAATTTCACTTTGGGATGGAATTCTAGACCCAATCTCTCCTTCAACAATCGTCAACATGGAGGTAATTCTGACAATTTCAATCGTAATAGATTATCTCTAGATGAATTTATGTCAGCCCTAAGTAAGGTCAACGAAAGCATTAGTAGGAAATTTCTTACTAATGACAAGATTTAGAAGAACATAGATTCAAAACTAGAAGGATTTTCAACTGTCATGCAAAACCAAATGAGCTTTAATAAAATGCTAGAAACACAAATAGCTCAGTTAGATGCTTCAATTCCTACTTCCACTCTGAAAAAGCTTCCGGGACAACCAGAGCCTCACCCAAATGAGAGTGTTAGTGCTGTCGCGACAAGATCGGGAAAGGCCATCCGAGACCCGCCGCATTCTAACCATGTAGGAGAGCAGCACGTTACCCCTGATCTGATCACTGAGGAGAATGAGGATGTTGATGAGGCACCTCATGATGAGCAGCCAAAGACAACTTCAACGGGAGAAAACTATGGGTCCAAAACCAATCCCGCGGAGTTTTTAGATACTCCATTACTGCCTTTCCTACACCGTCAACGAAAGCCAGCTGCAGACGTGCAGTTTGGCAAGTTTGTTGAGGTAATCAAACAACTATATGTCAACATTCCGTTGCTAGATGCAATACAGGTTCATACGTACACAAGGTACTTGAAGGACATCCTCAACAATAAACACCTGTTGCCAACCGCGGTGGTCACTAAATTGACTGAGGAATGTAGTGCGGCGATCTTGAACACTCTCCCTGAGAAGAAGAAGGATCCTGGCTATCCTACTATTTCATGCTCTATTGGTGCACAAAACTTCGAGCGTGCTCTATGCGACCTGGGAGCAAGTGTTAGCATCATGCCTGAGGTAATTTATGAGAAATTAAATCATTCTACCTTGTCTCCAACTGCCATGACCTTGCAGCTCGCGGACCAATTGGTCCGCCGTCCTATTGGAATTGCTGAGGATATACCTGCGAAAATCCGGAATTTCTTGGTACCCATGGACTTTGTGGTCCTTGACATGTAGGTGGATACCAAGGCGCCTCTCATTCTTGGGAGACCGTTCTTGAGTACAGCAAATGCTACCATAGACGTTGGTGCGGGCGAAATTCAGCTCAATATCAACGGCGGGGATGAAATATTCAACTTCAAACCAAGGGTTGAGCAATGTTTTAAGGTACGTGTTCATTAAGGTAAAATTCCTAAACCCGTGCAGAACAAGATGGAGGCTATACCAAAACCTCAGGTGGATAGTCCCATCGCATCAATGAAGAAGACTCTTCAATTGCTGTCCGAACCCAACCAACGGCCATATTGGAAGAGCAATTCAAAGAAGAAAGAGGCAAAGAAGCCTCAAGAGGAGCGGAAGCAACATGCGATCAAAAATGCAAACTCGCAGAAAAAGGTCGACGCCATCCGAACAGTCTGGACGAAACAAGTATGGCATAAGAAGGAAATTCAACTAGCCACGATTTCAACTCCGGTTGCGGAAAATTCTCAAGAAAATTGAGGTATGGAG
Organism: Raddia distichophylla; assembly: GCA_005191435.1. Lineage (NCBI taxonomy): Eukaryota > Viridiplantae > Streptophyta > Magnoliopsida > Poales > Poaceae > Raddia > Raddia distichophylla. The sequence goes on from SPJY01013140.1 coordinate 2,624,866, forward strand.
ACGGTCCAGCTTGAGGACCGTGAAAAATTTTCAAGTCCTCACCGGGAGGTAAGCCTGAATTTACCCATTCGCATTCATATTTGTTTATTTCAATTTTCCATAGCATTTTTACCCTTCACTTATGCATGTAGCTTGCACTTAAAAAAAAATTTGGGCCGGCCGACCCAGCCCAGGTCGGCCGACCGCACCCAGGCCACCCAGGCCGGCCGACCCCCTCTTTTCCTCTCCACCTCTCATGTCATCTCACACCCACTACCCTACTTGCTTAGCATAGACATCTAGGCATTTAGTTTCCTGTTTGTGCATGATAATTAGTGCATTTTCTTGCATGCCTCCACAGCTATAACTTAAGGAGGCAGCTCTACGATCAATGCACCTCTCAGGAGTGATTGCATGATCTCACGCCTGCCCTCTTCACCTCTACATAATAAATCGCCTAGATCACATAGGTTGCTAATAAACGTGATTATTTTCATGACATCATAATTTTGGAAAAATTAATTTTGTGGCGGCAATCCTAAGCCCCGCAAGTACTACTAACATCTGGACAACTGACCGACTAATTTTGGACCGTTAACCCTTTATTATTTGTATATCCTTCGGGTATTCGGTCTTAACCCTACCTGCAGAAAATATGTCATGATACGGCAGATTGGCAAGAGCATTGCCAAGGGTGCCAAGGGCATCCACATAAGATTCAGTTCGTCCAGCTCCGAACGAAGCCATACGCCGACTGAGATCCTCGAGAGCCATTCTCGGGAGGATGTGTCGATGGATTCATATTATTCTGGGCACAACACCAGCTGGCCTTCCGACTCAGCCGGAACTCAAGGAGCCCACTTCGGTCAAGACCATCTGATAAGAATTCTGACCTCGGAGGATCATATCATCCTCCAAAATGCCCGGGAAGCACAAATGTTTGATGCTTTTAGGAATAGGACATTTCAGCATACTCGGGCATACAACCCGATGCTGTTGATCCAAGCTGATCTCCTAGACGACTTCACCGAAGCTTTCCACGCGGTCGACTGGACGAACTTCGTACCCATCACGGAAAAAGCATTTCCGGACCAGTGACTAGGAGTCGCGCCCATCGCCAACATGGAAAGTACTACTAGCAGCAATCCCAACAAGAGCAAGAATTGTTGGAGCACAGCACTTCCGATCAAGAGTCATGGAGGGATGCCACCTACGCTCACCAATCTGACCCTAGTGCGGGATGGGACCAATGGACCGCATCTACACATGGGTATGGTGAACAAAATCATGGAGGTCGGGGTACCCACTAGCATGAAGCTGGAAGTTCCTGACAACAAGAAGCAGGAGGATCTCATTATCCGTATGGACAAGGTCCCACTTTAGGAAGGGATGGACAATTCATATCAGCTAGATACCCTTCTTACATGGAACCATTCGCCAGAGATCTCCGGTTCGTGGGATATAGGGTGGATACCCTGGTTGATGATATGGGGCATGTTCGTGAGACATTCACCAACACACCAGATTCCACCAGGAGACTAACGTCAGCCTCCAAGCCAACACGAATGTCGTGACAGCTAACACTGACGCTTTAGCGGCATGGTTTCGGTACATGGGTTTTGACCCATCGGCTCATTGAGGTACACGTTGTCTGTCATCCCACTCGCTTCTGCTGTTGGAGCTTGCCATTTTGCCTTACCTGCTTTGCCTGCTGTCTTAACCTGCATGTACCTGCCAATTGTCCCATGTCTTGCCATTTAAAAAATTTTTGCCTGTTATTATTATCATGAATCTATCATTGGTTTAGTTAGTTAATACTAGAAAAATCATAAAAATTTGCAAAACCCAAAAATACCAAAAACATTTGCTTACCTTCAATAAAATTCAAATAAAATAGCATAAGCTTTGATTTGTACCCAATGAAATGATGCAAAATTGTTCTATCATTGTTAGGTAAATATTGGGTATACAAATTAATACTCTTTTGTACTTTATCATTCAATATATATGTTGTGATCCTACCATAATCTATACTTAGTAGGGGCTAAAATATTGGTCCAAATCTAAGTCATTGTGAGATATGATATAGCTAAGTTTAGAACTTAGGCAGCTCACACCTTTACTAAGGAAAACTCTTGGAGATTTTGATAAATACATTGGGATAAGGTCCTCACTGGTTTTTCTTCCCACCATTAGCCACTTATGGCTGTGTTGAGTTTTGTCAAAATTTGTGCCCTTAAGAAGTAGTGACCCTTCAAAGCCAATCATTTCCTTTCGTGTATCCCTTTGAGTTCTAGCCTTATTCATATCTGGCTATGCTGATTTCCACATTGGAATTAAGCATTTCTTTCTTCAGGTATTCCTTCACGATTCAAAATTAGCCAAACTCTTCAAATTTGTATACCTATCTATACAGTCTGCCCATGAGGACCCCAAAATATCCAAAAGAACTCCTTCAATTATCTTAAAAATTGAGAGGCTAAAAAAAGGGAAATTGGGAGAAAAGTTATAATCTCCCCGAAAAAATAAAAAAGAAGTTTATTGCCACTTCAAAAAATAGTTTCATGAAGAAGGATTTGCTCAAATAAAGGAGTCGTATTTAAAGACCGTTCCATAAACACAAGATCTGATGTGATGGACTCATTAATACCTCACATCCTTGCACTTGTGTTTTCTCATTCCTTTGGCGTGGATTCATTCTTTCCCTCACCCCAGAACATTAAGTTCCAATGACCGGAATGTGAAGTGGCACGATCTTTACTAGGACCAATTTTTGACTTAACAAAATTACGCAACCCAAATTTATGTTCCTACATTGAGCTCCATATAAGCCTGTAGAACATAGGATCAGTTCTGGCCTATGGCCTTGGTGAGGATTAAATACCACATGAGTGACTCGAGAGTACCATTTGTGGAACTAAATTTTGAAAAGATGGAAAACTTCGAGAACTGACCTGAACAAGGGGTAGCTAGACGATGTTCGGTCTGAGCTATTCTATCTTTCAACCACTCAAGACAAGGTGAAATATCAGAATCCCTACAGGTATAAGCACTGTTCTAAAAATCGGTATTACTCGGCGAGTACTCGCCGAGTACTCGCTACTCGCCGCCCCACCGAGTCGAGAAGGGCCAACTCGGTTGATTACTCGGTCAGACCGATTAATCGGTCAAAAACCGAGTAAAAAACAAGTAAAAACCGAGTAACGGCCGAGTAAAAACCGAGTAAAAACTTTGAGTGCTTGTTGGTTGCGATATGCGGACATTTTATGATGTTTTAGTGTATCACCTATCATATATTCATGTGATCATGTCATAAGTTGCGAACTTGCGAGTTGCGATATGTCATATGTTGCGAACTTGCGAGTTGCGATATGTCGTAAGTCGTAACGTGCACTCTACTTTGTGTTAATAGTTCATACATGTAGATTTACAAGTATCATTAAGTCATATGAAAGAAGATATGCCATCATTACGTCAATATATGTCTACTAATCCTATATTAATTTTCCGAGTAATTGGTACCGAGTAATTTTCGAGTACTCCCGAGTAATCCGAGTACTCACTACTCGGTACCTCACCGAGTCAGTACCGAGTAGCGAGTTCTTGAACCTTGGGTATAAGAGATAAAGGTTTGGGCACACTTCTACCAGTTTATGATGACAACCAAAGGAGTATTACTTTGCACACTTAATATTTGCTAAATAATGATATGGATGCAATCCTGATCCACCGGGTCCGACTTTGAGTCATTTGCTCGAGGACGAGCAAAAGTTCAAGTTGGGGTGTGTGTTGGCGGTCGTTAAAGTCCAAAATTATACGCCGACATATGCCAACATTCCGGTAATTTGGGGAAAATCAAGGGTTATGGTTGAATTTTATTTAAACTAATAAAGTTCCACAAATTTTGGTAAGATTTTGTCCCTAGGAACAAATTGGGAGATACTGGAGCTGAACCGGGTAAAAGAGCCGGTCGGCCGGCCTACCCTAGGCCGACCGACCCACTTTCATCGCCAAACTGACTGAGTTTTCTCTGGTGATCCAAGAAGCACACAAGGGAGTCATCCAAGCCATCCACACACGTCTGTTTGATCCATAGGCTAAGATTACATTGGGATGGATCCATGGGGCTACTTGGAAGGAGATTTTATCGGCTTCAACCGTCAAAACCAACGTTGGGAGATGGTCGACACCATCAATGAGGCATCCCAGGAGAAACCGAGGGCCGGGAGGAGCCAAAGGTGGGTCGGCCCACACACACCCTTGGTCGGCCGACCCCCTTGGATGCCCCTCGGGTTCCCCTTCTGCTGGTGTGGAGATGGCACGTGTCCCTCTGAATGGCTGCACCTGATTGGCTCCAGTTGGCTATAAATAGGACCCCTCACCTCACTTTGTAATGCACATGCCATTTGGAGGAACTTCACTTTGTCATTACCAATGTTAGTCTTAGTAGTTTGGGAGTTAGAGTCGAGTTGAGCTACGGCTCTGATTTTTGGAAGCGTCTTCTAGAATTCGAGTAATAGATTTTGTATCTTTATCTTTTTTTTTTGTAAGACTTTGATTTTTAATACAAGTTTATTTCTTTACATAAGCTGAGCCTTTATATTCCGCATAGTTGAGAGTGTGGAATTGTTAGAGCCCTGTTTAAGTCCGTCTGGTATCGAGTCTGGTTTCATGCTCAAATACTTAGGATTGCCTAAGTATTGAACTTAGATCGTTCTCCAAGGATCCGAAATGAAGTGATCAGCTCTAGTGGTAAACGTGGTGTTTGAAACTAGTTCTGACTCGGTAGACACATGATTCAACGGTGGTGCGGTAGGTAGTAGATGGTGATAGCCCTGCTATCCGAGTGGTATCAGATTTTGTGAAGTCCACCCGTTAGTCTCAGTCCAGTCGAGCCCAATCGGCGGTGATCATAATCATCCGGTGTTCTTAACTGATAGCGGGTGGTAGTGAATCGGCCGAGCTCTGAGGAGTTCTTAAATAATTCTATCATTCATATATCTACTAGCTCAAGCTTAGTAATTAATTGAACTTATTTAGGAACCTTACACTCGCCTCGTTGACCTCCCAACTATCTGAGTCTGTCTGCTTTATCTCTTACACTCCTGTGTTTGTCATTTATTATCTTATTATATCATTATCCTTACCCCTACTATTTATATTAGCGGGTATCTTAAATAGTAGAGATAAGTTTATTAACCGATAGAGATATCTTTACCCTCGTTCCCTGAGGATAAATACGATACCTTGGAATACTCCCGGGTGAAAACTACCGCGATATCCGTCCGCTTGCAGATTAATTCTGTAGTGCGTATCAATCGCCAACATGGTGCGCCACCCATTGTCACCGCCACACAGAATGAACGTCCGGTCGAAGTCGTGCGCGACGCGGTCGGCAGCATCGCCCCGATGATCAACGCCGGAGACCACCACCCTGGCGACATGACCCCTCGGCAGATGAGGTCAGCGCACACAAGGTGGAGCCCCCTCGGTGAGACCGTATGGGTGTATGACGGCATGGCGATGTAGTCACCTCCGCGAGCACGAGAGAGATGGGCTGATTTCTCATCGGTGAAGGAAAGAGAACTAGAGAGGAAGATGGGGAAAGAAGAGAGCAACATGATGACACTTGAGCCCTGTATTAAAAATAAATAAAAGAAAACAAAAATGCCACATTTTTTTGTGGTGGCAAAAACCCTCCTAGTGTGCAAGACATGGAAGTCAAAGCATCAAACCACCCTCTTCAAACCACTTTTGGACCCTAAATGAAACAACAACGCAAGTTCGTGGATCCAAATATCTAGTTTTATAAGTTATGGACCTAAACGGAATCACGGGACAAATTTAAGGGCCTACGATGTAATGTACTCTTTATCTTGAGCTGCCAACTTTGCAGACAAAAGCGAAAACTACCCTCCTCCCCTCGACGTAGATGTCAATCTTCTACGCAAGATGTGCTTAAGCAGGCCATCTGTTGGTGTTTACTTACTAATTGATCTTTGCTAGTGGGTGCTCTTGAAGTTGAACATACGATGTGAATAGATTTTGCCCCATATATCTCATAGATGTAATCCGTACTATGGACTAATTTCTCCTGCCATTCTGAATGCAACGCACTTCATTTAACGGTTTAACTTGGGTCGAGCTGCTTGCTTGCCTGTGATGTTTCTTGTTGCTGGTACTTAGTACGTACATCAGTACATGCTGCACTGATCATCTATTTTGGCCTGTGTTGATGCAATTTCATTTCATGCTGGATTGTCCTGTGCAACTAACATGTGCTCTGTTCTTGTTCTATCATCCTTGCTAGTCGTCGTTCGATTTGACTGATTAACTACATTGATGTTCCCTGCCGGCTGGTTTTGATCATATCATGTATAAACTGCGAAGTCCATTGGTATTATTATCTGCCCATATATTTTCCACTAAATGGTCCTATGCAATCTTGCAGGCTCTCTATATAATCTTTTTTTTCCTTTTGTATGAGGCTGCCTACAATCATCGGGCATCAAGCTGCGAAGGCCGATCTGATGTTGATAGTCATGGCGCGGGAGCATGTCAGCGCTTTGGAACCATGCAACACCATGTGGCTTACATTTGCGCCAGCTTGACTCCAGATTGATCAGATCACAAACATTTACAGCATATATCAAAGCTTATTCGAATTACAGCATTTGTTCAGATATGACTCGCACCCCTCAGCACTGTCTACATGAGCCAAGTAAGTTCAAACATTACTGATATTCAGGAAAATTTTGCTTCGAGTATCTCTGCATGAGTGAATAGCTGCTACAACAGAGGGGCTAATAACAACAACTCTGCACTCAAGTAACTGAACGAAACAAATCATGATATCACACACCAGTTATTTATTTAGTAGGTCAGCAGTATCACATCACTTGCAGTTACCATGACCATTACTTACATTACCCAATCAAAGCATACTCACACTGTCAGTCGTCACACATACAGCAAGGCAAGGGAAGCATGAGAGTTGAAAGAAACCCACACAAATCCAACTCCTGAGCACAGGCAGCACAACGCTGCGCTCAAGAGCACGCAATGCTGGATAAATAACCACACACATGCACACCTGCAGAAATAGTTGAGAATTAACCACACACACGCACACGCACACGCGCACACGCAAACAAGGCGAAGAAGAGCTGCTGGCAGCAGCAATGGCCCTCTCAGGGGGTCCTACACAAGGATAGGATGATTTGGATTTTCTTCCATAGCCCTTTTTATGCTTGCCAGGTCGCAGTCGCCGGTGATCTCAACCTCTTTCAAGCTTCGAAGCGTTTCGACTCCGGGAAGAGAGAGAGCAGCAGCTTGCGCCTTCTCCGGGTCCGGGAGGCTCCAGACTATCTTGCCCAGCTTAGAAGCCGCACCTTTCTCAAATTGGATGTGGATGATGTCTGCGCCCTCGACGACAAGAAACTCGAGGCTTCTGAACTCCTTCGTCTTCAGGGTGAGCTTGTTGTCGTGGTGCGTGTACCCGTTGCGCCGGAGCCTGACGCAACGCAGGCTGGCGAGCTTGCCGAGGGTCCGAAAGTCGTTGTCCTGCAAGTAGGTGTCACACAGAGTTCCATGAAGCTCCTTGGTCCAGGTGATGCTGAAGCTGGACAGAGCTCTGGGAGGTGAGAATGTACTGTCAGTGTACATGTTCAGGTCGTCTGGATCAGCATCTTTTCTTTTGGAGCGAAGAACACCACCATCCTTCACAGTCTCGATACGGATTGACAAGGAGATCAGAGTTCCATGAAGCTTCCCGACCACCCGAAGCAAAGCTTTCAGAAGACGCGCTTCATCGCCATGGACAGCAACGCCCAGCTTGCTCAGCTGCTCCAGCCGACCAGCACCGGCCAGCTCTTCCTCATCATCTGTACTCTGGCCGGAGACTTCAACATGGGACAGTGTCTGCATGCTCGGCATCTCCTCGATTCCACGAGGCATGTGAATGGTGGAGAAGGACCCATCAGGTCCAGGATGGCCGCCGGCGAGCAGATGCAGGAGCTTCGGGAGCGCGGTGATCCTCGCGGGGAGCGCGCGCACCTTGGTCTGCCTGATGTCAAGCGTCTCCAGATACCGGAGCTTGTCCATCTCCTTGGGAAGCTCGGCGGCGTCCGTGTTCCTCAGGCTCAGGAACTTGAGGAGGCACAGGTTGGTGCAGATGTTCTTCAACCTGCGCTTCGTCAACCCCTTGCAGTCTTCCAGGTCCAGCACCTTGACTGATCCCAGCTTGCCGGACGGAAGCAGCTGGCTGAGAAGTTGCAAGGCGTCATCTTGGCCAGACAGCTTGTGCTCTCCGTCTCTGCAGCAGGTGAGCCTGAGCCAGGGGTTGTGCTGCTTCTCGAGCAGTCCTTCTGACTGCAGCAGCTTGACACCGGGGGAGTAAAGGGCCCCTACTTTTTCTCTTTGATCAATACAAGGTAGCTCTCCTGTCCGTTTGTTTAAAAAAACAACATTGTAGAAAATTCCCGGCGGCAGATCGACTGCGCGCCTTCCGAAATTCCTTTCTAAACCTTATGGTTGTTAGAATAATAAGCACTTTATTGATGAAGTTAATTCCTAAAATAACAATAAACAATACTACACACATAATAGGTAAATCATAGATTGCGAATAGCAGCATGTTTAAACTTGGATGTGCAAAACACATATGCTAAGCTCCGATTTACACAGATCACTCCGGCGAAGGTTGATGTTGTTTCAGATTTCGTCTCAGGTTAGATCGGAAGCAATGAGCAATCGCGCTGAGCGCAACCCAAAAAATTTGATCGCACCTAACATGTACAGGTTCTTCAGTGGAACGTGGTTTCAGAGACACTGCGCTCCCACGCATCGGTGACATGCCGATGCGTGGGATGGAGAAGCCTGGGGACGCGCAGCACCAAGGACGAATGGCTTGCTCCACTACCAGCGAATAGGACTTCACAAATGGTTGGAAACCCCCTCACTACAGGAAACGTCAACAGTCTCGAGTGCCAAAACCGTCGAACAAAGCGCACAAGCCGTCTGTTTCGTTTATAGCCGTCGATACTAAACAGCCGTAGTGCTCACTATCGACGGCCCTGTTATGGCCGTCGAGACAAAGCGTAGTGTATCGACGGGTCGGTGATGGTCGTCGATTGAAGTTTGGGCACTCGAGACTATATCCTTTTCCTGTAGTGCCTCTAGCAGCAGTTTTAAAACCGCTTGTAAGCAACCGCGAGTGATGCTGGCGGGAGCATCACAAGCGGTTTTAAAACCGCTTGTAGTGATGTCTAAAAAGGGAAGAATATTTGGAGAGGTTGGATTCAAACCCAAGACCTCGTGACCCACACCTCACATTGCTAGCCACCCCATCCGCGCGTGCTCTCTGATAAGATGAGGCAAGCAGTCCTTTTAGCAATTCGAAAAATGGGAGAAGGGGTTCGTGTCCCCAACCGCTTCTAAAGGCCCTCTCCTGGCTCGTGGCTATTGAACCGCTTGTGATGCACTATTAGAAGGGGTTCATAATGAACCGCTGCTGCCATTTGTAATGCCCATTTCTCTAGTAGTGCTCGTTGCGCCTCGTTGATCGGTTTCACTAGGGTTTAGATGTGCGTGATCTGAAGGGTCGTGACCCCCCTTATATAGGGTGGCTGGGCTCGGTTAGTTGATACAAAAAGATAGGAACCGTCTCGCCCACGATGCGTTTCGTATGCGCATGGATACGGTTTTCTAAAATCGTCCATGGAATAAGTCTATGATTTCACAAAAAATAAAACATGAATTTAATGGGATAAGTCACAGTCATGTGGGAAATCATGCACAAATACGCGAATTACACACGCATGACTTTGTATGTGGCCATAACACAGTTCTTTTGTCTCATACATTCATGAGAGGGTTAGAGCTCCACCTTATAAAGTGGTGCTTCTCCCCTCCAACTTTTATAATGTGGTACTAAACTTCCCAACACCATTCATTATGAATGGGCGGCCTTTGAGATCTATTGGAATTTTTGAATATTAAATGGGCCGAGCCCATACATTTCTAACGGTGGTTACCCAGGTAGGTAAAACTATAAAAGAGGGTTAGCACGCTTGACAGTCAGAAAATCGCCTGCGTCAAAATCGCAAAAGAAATGGCTCGCTCCCTTCCTCCTCGGTAGACCAGGTATATGCTATCTACAACGAAAGCTTAAGTTGGCACCGTTGGATCGTGGTACAAAAGGTACAGATCTTGTGTGGAACAAGAGATATCGTGGTATATAAAAAGATTGTGTTTTCTTGTTACTTTATACTGGGTTGTGTAAGGATCGGATCTAAAGTGGTACCTCTTGGTACCTGGTACCACATGGTACCTTTCAAAGGAAGGTAAAAACTCTCAAAACATAAAGCATATAGTATACTTCAGATATGATACCATCTGGTACCAAACCAAACTGCATCTTCTTTGGAGGATACTCATACTACGACTTTTGTTAAAGATACTAAGAAGCTCTTGATTCCCCACTTCAAACCTCAAAGTTTTCCCTTCTTGTATCAGCATAGCTCTTTTATAAATACCCCGAGTGCCTAGGCGGCGAGTAGATTTTTCTGATATATAGTGATATCCCTCTTTTTGGAGCTTCTGTTGTAAAACCAGCATCTTGTAGGATCGGTGGCGCTAAATACCCCTAATTTAAGCGTAAATACGCTAAATAGAACTAAACAGCGGAAGAACTAATTAAAACAGTACTAAATGAGTGCAAAACAGTAAGTAAAACAATCGCGCGATGAGAGAGAACGAATACCGAAATCATCAATCTTTATTGCACGTTGACGCCATGTGGTTCCTTTATATCAAAGCACAAAACCCTCTAAAATCACCTTTAATCTCTCTCTAATCACCTCTAATCCCCTCTAGAATTGATCTAATTTTCGTAGCCGTCATTAACATCTTGGAAACCGTAAAACTCTGCTAAACCCGAGCCTCTCGGGTCCTATTTATACACAAATTAATTCTAATCCGTCTCGGCCTCAATTCCTATTCAATTCGGCCCGAACTCTGCCTTCCACGCGCGCCTCGGCCCACGGTTTGCTCTGCACCGCCTCGGCCCACGCTGGTCGGCTCCTGCCCCCTGTGGGCCGCGCTCGCCTCCCGCGCGCGCTCCCGCTCGGGACGCCATCCTCCGTCGCCGACCGCCAACTGGGCCTCTGCCAACGCCGCCCACGCGCGCTCCCTCTTGGGCCGCGCGCCCCGCACCGGCTAGGCCGGCTCCTCCACACCCAGCACCGGCCCGACTGCCCGCCCTAGGCCGCTTCCTTCAGCCGCCAGCCTCACCTGGCCCACCTCCCGCCTGGGCCGCCTTCGTCTTCTCCCGCGCCGGGCCGCCTCCGACTGGGCCGCCTGCCCCCTCGCGCCCTCCGCCTGCGAGCGCCCAAGGCCTCACCGATGCCGGCGCCCCGTCCATGGGCTGGGCCGAGCCGATCCGGCTCTCCATTTCTTTTTTTTCTTTTTCTCCTTTCCCTTTTTCTTCTTTTCCTTTTCTTCCTTTTCTTTCTCTTTTCTTTTTCTTCTTTCCTACAAATTCAATCATACACACACACATACACACACACACACACAAATCTCACCGAAAATATTAGTCCAAAGTTAGTCCAATAAATAAATTGGAAAATCACTTCATCACACAAATATTCAAAATATTCACTCAACAATCTCCCCCTTGATGAGTGATTTGACAATACGCCCCTTTCAATTCAATTTCACTTCCTTTTTTTATGCTCTCCCCCCAACACATGCTCTTCTTTTTATCTCTTTTATGCTCTCCCCCTCAACACATGCACTTGCACAAAAACAGGCTCTAAACACACACATGCACACATGCACTTACTCTAGCACTTATGCAAACTCACTCTCCCCCTTTGGCAAAACATACATCGAGGACACACACAGATGAACCATGCAAATATGCCATGAGATGCACACCTACCAAGCATTACACATTATTCAAGGTGAACACAAATATTACAACAAATCATCTCCACACTTCAAAATTCATGAACTGCCCCATAGTCAAGCATCAACTACCAGTTTTTGAGCAAAAAGTTTATAATAAAACAATAAGTTCATGGACATGTAAATACGAACAATTAGGCAATTAATACATAATATATAGAAAATATGCCCATGTGAGAAAGATACTATATTTGAGCAAAAAACAAAAATACCAGACTCACGATTATCTGTCCAAGAATTTTTTTCATATATCATTTTTCATCTCATCTCATTTTCTTATATTTCTCATTTTTTTTGTTTTCCCTATATGGCAAGTTTGAGCTTGCATCTTTTTATTGCAGGTATGACAAGGTTGAGCTAGTTTCTTTTACTAATTCGCAAGCACATGCTCACATTTTTTAATTTGCCCTGCATTTTTTTCGCTTGCCAAGAACTCATCATGATCATCTAGCTTATATAAAAAATTGCTCAAAAATAGTACTCAGAATCACATTAGCAATTTTAAATTTTGAAAAATAACCCTCATGTCAAATTTACTAAATCCAATTGATTATTATAAACTCATAAACAATCTACTCTCACCAGTGAGAAATCAACTCAACTATGTTGGCTTTGTCAATAAATAATGTCATCTGAAAGTTCAATGCCATAAACATAAGTATTCAACAAGTATAATAAGTAATGCTTGTACTATATGAGACAATGCAAATACTATTCTACATGATGTTATTGAAGTGCATGAGACCCAATTCACCTATCAAACGAGCAAAATCTACGATGAAACACGTATAGGCACCCAAACTTGAGAAGTGTTATTGCTGTTTTTTACTGAATTTTCAGGAATCCAAGCAGTTTTGACACCAGTTTTATGAGAAAAACTTCCTATTTGTTGACCATATTGTGTAAAGTCAAAAGGCACAAATTTTCTTTGATTTACAACTCTATTCACACCAAAATGAGAATTGTAGTGATTACACGAAGTATAACAGTTTCTAGCATAGTGACCAAATTTTCCACAATTATAGCAACTCACACGATGAAAATTATCCTAATATTTTGGATCCAAATTAGCATAACAATTCACTTTCATATGTCCAAATTTTCCATAGCCAAAGCATCTCACATGTTTCTTTTCATTCAACCTTTCAATCATCACATTATCACGTGCATGCAAAAGAATAGGTTTTTCTTTAATCATACGTTTATGAACATCGTTATCCTTATTATAACCTACACCCTCCTTCAAAAATGAGCATTTAGAAGTATCCAAGATCATGTTCAAATTTTTCTGACCATTTGTCATCTTTTCTAAACTGGCTTTCAAGTAACCGTTTTGTTTAGCAAGATCAGGACAACGATTACAAATAAGACCATGAGGACGTTTTTCAAGTTCAATCAATTTCTTTCTAATCCCAGTAAGATTTTCACAAGCGAATTCTTTTGCCAAAACATTAACTTGTGTTTCCAAAGTGGAAGAATCATTTTTCTCTAAAAACTTTTTCAAGGAAACCACATCCTTTTCTAAAGCAATGCAATTTTCACATGAGGAAACACTAGATTTCAACAAAGCATTTTCACTCTTATAAAATTCACAAGCATCACAAGTAGCACTCTGAAGATCAACAATTTTTCTTTTTAATTTTACACATGAATCACAATTTTCAGTCCTTTTAGTAGACAACAACTGTAGTTTTTCATTTTCTAATTTCAATTCTTTTGCACTTTTTCAACAATTTATTACATGTTTTTTCTTGTAATTCAAAAAACTTCACGAGTTTCAGAATCGCTTACCTCATCTATTTCTTCATCTTTATTGTCTTCATCATCAAATGATCCAAAGCACGCTTGCCTTCCAACAAGACAAATGTTAGCTATGTCGTCATCCTCGCCAAGAGTAGCCAAGGGATTATGGTCGTCCTCGTCATCATCTGAAAGATCAACCTCCTTCACCATGTTCAATAATGCTTTTTGAAGTGTCTTCTTCATCTCGGAACCTGCAAATTTTTTCTTTCTAAAAGGACTAGAATTTTTGTTAGCATTAGCAATTTTTGGACACTCACTTTGATAATGACCAAGTTCTTTGCAATTGAAGCACTTTACAAGATCCTTTTTATTTTTACCAAACTTAGTTTTCATGACGCTTAAATTTTTTTGGGAAAGACTAGCAAGTTCAACCAAATTCATGTCATCAACACTTTTTTCAGTTTCTTTTTAAGAGTCCTTTTGTTTAAATTTATCAACAGTGGCAAGAGCAATGGGAACATCACGAGCATTAAAATCCATCTGGCTAAGTCCCATCTCATAAATTTTCAAAGAATAAAGCAAAGTATCCAATTTCAATTTACTCAAGTTCTTAGATTCAGTTATTGCAGTTACTTTAAAGTGCCACACTTTTGGATCTAACGACCTAAGAAGTTTCCTGCTTTGATCTTCTTGAGAAATAGCCTTACCTAGTGATGTAAGCTTACCAACCAATTCACTAAATCGAGCAGAAAAATCGTTAATGTTCTCTCCAGGTTTCATAGCAAATAGTTCATATTCACGAGTAAACAACTCAATCTTAGCATTTTTAACATCATTAGTGCCCTCGTGAGTAATTCTTAACGATTCCCAGATTTCATGCGCAGTTTTCAAATTAGAAATTTTATTAAACTCATCCTTTGACAAAGCACCATAAAAATAACTTATTGCTTTTTGATTGAGAGTAAAAAGATCCTTTTGATCCTTAGTGGTAATATTTTCAGGCTTGAAATACATGGTTTCTACCACTTCCCATAATTCATAGCTTTGAGATTGCAAAAAGGATTGCATGCGAACCTTCCAATACGGGTAATCATCACCATTAAAAACAGGAGGTTTAGTCATGGAGAAAGCGCTAAATTGCGACATCGCTCCTAATCACAAGATTAGACCAAGAGCGAACCCGCTCTGATACCAATTGTAGGATCGGTGGCGCTAAATACCCCTAATTTAAGCCTAAATACGCTAAATAGCACTAAACAGCGGAAGAACTAATTAAAACAGTACTAAATGAGTGCAAAACAGTAAGTAAAACGATCACGAGATGAGAGAGAACGAATACCGAAACCACCGATCTTTATTGCACGTTGACGCCACGTGGTTTCTTTACATCAAAGCACAAAACCCTCCAAAATCACCTTTAATCTCTCTAATCACCTCTAATCCCCTCTCGAATTGATCTAATTTTTGTAGCCGTCATTAACTTCTTGGAAACCCTAAAACTTTGCTAAACCCGAGCCTCTCGGGTCCTATTTATACACAAATTAATTCTAATCCGTCTCGGGCTCAATTCCTATTCAATTCGGCCCGAACAGTGCCTTCCACGCTCACCTCGGCCCACGGAATGCTCCGCGCCGCCTCGGCCCACGCTGGTCGGCTCGTGCCCCCTGTGGGTCACGCTCGCCTCCCGCGCGCGCTCCCGCTCGGGCCGCCGTCCTCCGTCGCCGACCACCGACTGGGCCTCTGCCGACGCCGCCCGCGCGCGCTCCCACCTAGGCCGCACGCCCCGCATCTGCCAGGCCGGCTCCTCCACGCCCCGCACCATCCCGACTGCCCGCGCTGGGCCGCTTCCTTCAGCCGCCAGCCTCACCTGGGCCGCCTCCCGCCTGGGCCGCCTTCATCTTCTCTCGCGCCGGGCCGCCTCCGACTGGGCCGCTTGCCCCCTCGCGCCCTCC
Source organism: Raddia distichophylla (assembly GCA_005191435.1). Classification (NCBI taxonomy): domain Eukaryota; kingdom Viridiplantae; phylum Streptophyta; class Magnoliopsida; order Poales; family Poaceae; genus Raddia; species Raddia distichophylla. The sequence goes on from SPJY01013140.1 coordinate 2,640,510, forward strand.
GCCTGCGCGCGCCCGAGGCCTCACCCGACGCCGACGCCCCGTCCATGGGTCGGGCCGGGCCGAGCCGATCCGGCTCTCCTTTTCTTTCTTTTCTTTTTCTCCTTTCCCTTTTTCTTCTTTTCCTTTTCAGAATTGGGACTCCCCGGTGCCTAGGCTCCCCACCTTATCATCATTGGATTGCATCAAGATTTGACAATTCAAAGACATATTGATATGGAAAAGTAAGGTATTAATGACGCAATTTGAATTTGAATGTGTAGCTAGCCATCTCATTGGTATGGTTCATTCAAATGAAGGTGCTACTAAATGTTATTAAATGTTGATTGATGCAAATCAGAGGGTGCAAACATGGGGAGCCCAGGCCTCAGGGAGTCCCAGTTATTTTTACTATATTGCTATAGATAGCACGGATCTCCCCGTGCTATAGACCGGTTTTGGAGATTCTAGGATCAAAACGAAAGATCCGAAACGTCAATCTTGTTCATCTCCATGAAATCAAACTACATGCCAAATTTCAAATTTTTTAGAATTTGTTTACTATTTGTTTCGTATTTTTGAAAACTGGACTTATTGGAGGGTGCAAAGCTAATTAGATCTACGATTTTCAAAAATACGAAACAGATAGTAAAAAAAATCTAAAAAATTTAAAATTTGGCGTGTGGTTTGATTTCATGGAGATGAACAAGATTGACAGTTTGGATCTTTCGTTTTGGTTCTAGAATTTTGAAAACCGGTCTATAGCACGAGGAGATCCGTGCTATCTATAGCACAATATGACATCTATATATATATATCCAAATCTCACTGAAAATATTAGTCCAAAGTTAATCCAATAAATAAATTGAAAAATCACTTCATCACACGAATATTCAAAATATTCACTCAACACATCTCTTCCATCAAGTAGCCTCAACCGGGCCACAGTAGGGGAAATGAGCCCCTTTGCCCCAACACTCCGAAGCACATCCTCTACGCCACATTTCCTTATGCGATAAAAACATTCTATGGTTTTGGCCCTACTTGGCAAGAGAGCTATAACAACCACATTCTCTACCTCTTTTTGTCGATAAATATAAACATCATATAACCACAAAGCTTATTTCCAACGCATATGATCAGTAAGCAACTAATAAGACAACAAAACTATAGATGCATTGCATATCCCACTCTCATCCTACCGTGCACCAGTGTGTCAGACCTTAATTAGCTATCCTATTTATAGTAAGTCACAACTTTATGCCATGCGACAAATCAATTTCACCAATACACCCATATAACGGACCCAACACCCACTCCAATACCAACTATTACACCCTGGGTATTCATATACCCGGATGTGACCCCGCTTACACAAATTACCTACTGTAACATCCCAATTTTAAAAAATTTTGGTGAAAAGACATTATTCTTAAGACATAAAGCCATTGTGAATTTTGGAAGAACTGTTTTCCTATTTTAACATATTTATTTAGTTATTTAAGGTTAAAAGGAATTATTTTGGAGGCTGGCGAATCTCCGAATATTGATTCTTTTGGGCCTTGCCAAATTAATTTGCCTTCTCCAAATTTTAAATATTAGTTTCCCTATTTTCAAAATAGTTATTTCCCTATTTTGTCCTGAAGGAATTAATTTGGAGGCTGCAGACTTCAAATATAAATCCTTTTGGCTTTATAAAAATAATTTGATTTACAAATTTTAAATAATATTTCCCTATTGATTTGAGCTTCTAAATATTTTATTTTGGGAAAGTAATTGCGGAAAGTTTATAAAATTATTTTTATTGGACTCTAGATGTCCCAGAGTGTTTCCCTAGTTTTGAAATATTGGTTTCCTTTCGGAAAAGAATATTTTGATAAAAAAATGAATTAAGTGACATTTTAAATATTGAAAATAATATTTTATTTTTTTAGAAAATGATTTCTGGAATTTATTTTGAAGGGGATATTTATTTTGGTTTATGCAAAAACTCTTAATAACAATTGCCTAAAACCCTGTTCTTTCTGAAAAAAATGGTTTTTTATATTTTTAAAAACAATTACGCAAAAATGGCTGGCTGTTTGGTGTTTAAGCAAAAATAGGCGCCGGTCGCCCTCTGGATGGGCGATCTCCCATCGGTCGCCGTCTAGATGGGCGATCGGATGGTGGTCAGCGGTGGGACGGGTGCAGTCGCCCGTTGGAAGGGCGACAGGGGTGCGGTCGCCCGTTGAAAGGGCGACAAGTGCGATCCCTAGGTACCTTTGCTCAGTAAATAATTTCTATAAAATGAACCGTTGCTCAGATTGAAAAGTTGTCTACATGACAATTGTGCGCTAGGAAAGTATCTACAACTTTCATGTTGACCCCAAGCTCAGCTGAGCAGATCTTCTGCCCCAAAAGTTGATTGTACCGAGTTCGGCTCTGCACATTTCCAGTACATTCCCCAGAAACAGCACCTCAGTAAATAATTTTTATAAAATCAACCGTACCTCGGATTAGAAAGTTGTCGACATAACAATTGTGCGCCAGGAAATTATATACAACTTTCATGTTTACCGCAAGCTCAGCCGAGCAGATCTTGTGCCCCAAAAGTTGTTCGTACCGAGTTCGGCTCTGCACATTTCCAGTACATTCCGCAGAAATAGCACCGCAATAAATAATTTCTATAAAATCAACCGTAACTCGGATTGGAAAGTTTTCTATACGAAACTTGTGCACCAAGAAATTATCTACAACTTTAATATAAAAAACCATTTTTTCATTCTTTCTCCTATTCTTCCCCGAGCTGGGCCTCAGTTCGGCCCAAACCCAGCCCCTCCCCCTCTCTCTTTTGCTTTGGCTGACGGGTGGACCCCACCTCCACCTCAACCTTTCCCTTCTCCTTCTCCTTTCCTTTTTTCTCCCCCTTCTTTCCTTTCTTTCTCCTCCATCCCCGGGGAGAACGCGCAGGGGTGACGCGGTCGCCGCCCTCCCTGGCTTCTGCGACACGGCGCCCGTATAGGCCTCCAATTAGCGCTGCCGCCCCTCCTCGGCAAAACCCTAACTCTAACCGCTCCTTTTTAAAGGCCGCCGCACCTTGCCTCGGGTTCTCTTTTGCCTACGCGCCGCCGGTCGTCTACAGTGAACCACCTCGCAATTCGACCTCCCCCGAGCGTCACCGGAGTTCCCCCTCGCTTCCCCAAGCCGTGCCATCGAAGGATACGAGCCCGAGCCGCCGCAATTCCACGCCTGAGACGGAGAAGACATCGCCACCGCCATGGCCAATTGCGTCCTCACCCTTTCTCCTTAGCATCCACAGATCCGCGAACGGAGCACTCCGAACCACCTTTGTCTTCCGTCTTCGGAACGGCGCCGCACCGGAGCTCTCGCCGCCGCGCCGCTGTGAGCCTCGCCGCCGGAGCCCCAGGTTGATTTGGCCCCGCCAACCTACTCCCTTGAGCTCTGCGCAGCTGACCGGCGTCCCACCTCGACCCCCCGTGCCGCCGGCAAGGCCGCCGACGAGGCCACCTTCGCCGCGCCGCCGTTCCCGGCCACAGTGGCCGTCGCCGCCGTCCTGGCTCCCTCCGACCCTGCCTCCGGGTTTGCCCGCGCCCCGCGCCGCTCTTCGGCTGCTCGCCCTGTCCAGCCGCGCCGCCCGTCGCCGCCAGCGGTGCCGTCCCGAGCGTCCCGCGCCTCCTTCCCCTGCTCTGGGAGGTGAGCAGCGCCCCTCCCCTCAGCCAAAGGCCAACGCCCCTCTCCTTGCTAGGCATCAGTGGGCCACCTTTGTGCGGGCCGACTCTGCCGAACAGGCCCAAGGACCTCTGGACCCTTCTTCTTTTTATTTCTATATTAGCTTTAGCATTATATCTTTTGCAAATCATCTCTAAAAATTATGAAATCAGTCTCTAAAATTACATAAACATATGTACTACTGTTTTAAATATTTAAAGTATTATTTTGTCTCTATTTGTGGTTATTTGCATTTTATTTAGAATTTATTGGAGTTATTTCTATCGTATTAGATACGAGGTTTGCGGGAGGAGATCAAGATCAGCAGCTCGAGTATCTTCAACCGGGAGACGAAGGCCGCTTGTGCCTTGCCGCCCGCAAAAGAAAGAAGGCCCAAAAAGATGCCCACTCTCCTAGTAGCTCTCGCTTCAAGAGCAAGCGTCCTCGTGACCATGGGACTGCCTTTCCCTCTCGCCCACGTGTTCCATGGGTTCCTTCCTGTCCTGCTCCACCACCACCTCCACCAGCTCGCTCCCAAGCTCCACCTACATCTCCACCAAATAAAGACCTATCTGCCATAAAATGCTTTGCCTGCCAACAGTTGGGACACTACGCCAGCTCGTGCCCCAACAAAACCCCAGATTCCAAAATCAATGCTGCTGCTCCGCGACCCCCCAGCTTCAGGAATGGGTCAGGACACCTGCAAAGTCTGCACCTCCCGTTGGGCGTGGCCGTGTGAACCACGTCACGGCAGAAGATGCCCACGCCGACCCCAATGTGGTGATGCATAAGTTCCTTGTAAATGCAGTACCTGCAACTGCTCTTTTTGATTCGGGTGCCACTCATTCATTCATTATATCATCTTTTGTCAAAAAGCATGATTTAAAAAGTGGTGCTCTAGAGCAACCTATGATAATTAAATCCCTTGCAAAGTCATGAGAACTGCCATGGTCTGTCCTGGAGCTAAAATAAAAATCCAAGGCACTAAGTTTCTAGCAGACCTTATAATTATTGATTCCAAGGGAATCGAAGTAATATTGAGCATGGATTGGTTAACAAGATATAAAGGGCAATTGATTGTGCATCTAAAACAGTTAAATTAACTAATGATGCTAGGCAAGAAGTTCAATTCATTGCCAACCTCTATCCAAAGGATCTAATCACCCTTAACAAAATGGAAGCCTCCACAATTGGATCCATACCCATTGTGAGGGAATGTCCCGATGTGTTTTCGGAGGAATTGTTGGGAATGCCGCCGGACAGGGATGTTGAGTTTGTCATCGACTTAGTCCCTAGAACAGCTCCCATATCTCAAAGGCCTTATCGCCTTTCTACCAATTTAATGGCCGAACTAAAGAAACAAATAGAAGAATTGCAAGAAAAAGGTTTCATCCACCCCAAGTGCTTCGCCTTGGGGCGCTCCTGTCATTTTTGTGAAAAGAAATATGGGTCCCTGAGGATGTGTGGGTTACCGCTCACCCAATGAGGTGACTATTAAAAATAAATACCCACTTCCTCGAATCAACGATCTCTTTGAACAACTAAAAGGAGCTTATGTCTTCTCTAAAATCAACTTGAGATCCGGTTATCACCAAGTTAAAATAAAGAAGTCTGATATTCCCAAAACTGCCTTCACAACAGGATATGGACTCTATGAGTTCACTGTCCTGTCTTTTGGACTCACAAATGCACAAACGTACTTCATGAACTGATGGGCGCGGACGCGGGGTCCCGATCTTCTGGTGAGAGATGGTAAGGATAACTCGGTAGGTGTCACGGAGAGCTAAACGATCCGGCTTCCAAACCCCACAAAGGAACTGGAAATCCAGTCGATCGCTAAACCACCACAACGATTGTTATCGACCGAACCAGAGGCACGATCGACCTGTCCACGAAGGACGGTTCCTGCAAGCAACCGAAGAACGAGCAAGAACACAAGATAAGCAATCTGAATTGCGAATATATATTAAGGATAACGGGGTTCAGAAACTTGGTCCTGTTGGTCTAGCCGACACAAGAAGAACAAGGCGAAATCTCACACGACAGTGACGAAATCAACTAAACAAAACCCAACCAAGACGTAGCACAGCGTGGGACTTATATAGGGTGGCGGCCAGAGAAGGGGTGCCCAAACAGGTGCCCACACGTACTCAACCCTAACTCTAGGGGTACACGGGCTTTGGGCCCAAAAATATGGCGACGCAGCGCCGGACAGTTTCTGTCCGTCAGATTACACACGACTTTTCCTCAGCGACTTGGCCCCGTGGCACAACGAAACGGCCGTTTTCACGAGTTTCGGCCCTGTTTTCGGCCATTTTCTGGAGTTCGGCGCCGTGACCTGCCGGAAGCCGTGTCCGTCATGTTTCTGGGCCGTTCCACGTGTCCCAGACCGTTTTCCCCCGAAAGTCATGAAACGCCCGTTTTCACTACACACGACTTTTCCTCAGCGACTTGGCCCCGTGGCACAACGAAACGGCCGTTTTCACGAGTTTCGGCCCTGTTTTCGGCCATTTTCTGGAGTTCGGCGCCGTG
>SPJY01013140.1:2654225-2682215 GCA_005191435.1 Raddia distichophylla
TTTGGGTGTGAACTAGCATGAGTGTACGGTGTACCCCTCCCAAAAAAAAACTAACTGCAGACCTTGCAAGCAAAGTAGTGTTCCTCGCACATTGTTTAGGCAGACATGTTAAGGTTGGCATTATTCTTATTCTCGTGAGCAAGAATCTTCCAAATCAACACTTAAAAGGCCGGGACGGAGAGTTCCACTGCCCTGGGCATCATGACTACGTACTGTCAAATACACAGTAGTACTACTTTGGCATGTATATGTGGGTCGATCTGGCTGTATCTGGTATGCATACATGTCGCGTTCGATGCATTTTATTCCCAAATGCAATGCAAGATCTTGTCGTCACATGTACGGAGGCCACGCATACGCACGGCGGCGATCGGCGTCCATCGCCTGCATGCGTACGTCGTGAGTACTAGATTTTAACCACTGTTCGGTACCTGCTGTCTTTATTGTTGGCTTTTGTTCGTAAATAAAGCCATGTCTGCCTCTTTCGCCTCCCCTGCATGCCTGTAGGTGATGAGGCGCCTCCGGCCTCTCCTATCCGAATGCGTGTGCCTTGGGAACACGTATAATGCAGTTGTGTGATGCTTGCACAAAGAAAAATGTTCGGAACAACGTTGTCGCGGATCATCAGATCTATTTCTTTTTTCTAAGCGGTAGACTAGGCATAGAGAAGTTATAATACCCGTATCTCTTCTCAGATGCACGATTGATGGAACACATGAGACAAATGATGTATAGGCGGAGCTTCTGGCCTCTTTCTTCCTTATTCATCATAGATGTATATGGGTGTTGTTTACACATAGGTAGAACCCTTTAGGGATATATTTTGTATGAACTCAAAATCCTAATCAAGGTGAGGGTTTCTTAACGCTTCCCCTTTGGCGAATAGCGCGACCAACTCATACCTCCTAAAACTCCCAAAAAAATTAGTGGAAAAAATATGGAGAAAGACCACGTAATGCCACAATTTGCAATTTGCACATTGTGACCTCGTTAAAAACTTTATGTGAGAAACTTCAAAAAAAAAAATCACCAAGGGAAAAGAGTATAACTTGTGTCTTCACAATAGGAATCATGATCTTCTGGATCTAGATTCTATCAAATCTTTTGCAAGGGCTAACATTAGATATGTGCTCCCCTGAATCCTTGCAAAACTATCTCAATATGGTAAAATATCTTCTAGAAGTATATACACATAGAGATCTAGCAAACAAGTTGCATATTGATGCAAGGAGTATTTCTGTAACTTTCACCTCAACTTGTTTCTAGGATACGAGGTTAGTGCACATAGCCTATAGAGGTGGATAACTCTTCAGAGGTATGTTTGCTATGAGCCCACACAAACCCTAATCAGCGCTAGGATCTTTAGTAGGAAATGTCTAAAATCACCGTGTGGCTTCCGCGTGAGATACATGGTCGTGGTTTGTTTCCATGTTGCCATTATCACTCGTTTACATCGCCTTCGCCTTATAGAGAAATAGCACACAATACATATAGCCAAATGATGAGTGGCACGATACAGCACAATCCGATCAGGCAAGACCTAGCATAATATGGTTTTGGAGGCATGCCATGTTGTACCAGCCCATGGGCTTATCAAACATCCCAGACGCCGCACAAGTAGGTTCAATCGCGTTGTGCCAGACTGGCTAGCCCGCTTGCCAAAAAAAACTACAAGTTCATCGACCAATAGGGGTTAAAATATGGCTAGCCCGCGTGCCAAAAAAACTACAAGTTCATCGACCAATAGGGGATAAATCATGTTTCGTACCACCCCCGACTTCTAAAAAACCCATTCGAATTTGTGTGTATGGATATCCTGGTCGTTTTTTCTTTCTTTGTTTTGGTAAATGTGAAAACGAGGCGAAAACAATATGGTTGATTTTTTTAATCATTTTTTGCTTTCCCGTTTTTGGACGAGATACCCTGTTTGTACCCACACATGATATCCCGTTTCAGATAATCCAATGAATGGACCCTAGCCAACCATGTCACCCACAATAATCTAGTACATGGTGAACAGGCGGTTGACTTGTGTGTTGTGGACCTATGGTCTTGCACTATTGTACTCTTGCCATCTTATAGACCCTATGGTATAAAATACAATTACTTATGTATTGATAATGTTGCTTTGTCAAGATGATTGGGGCAGCACATGAAGTCACATTCCTTGGTTCTACGGGTTGCCATTTCCATTTCTCCATTTTAGATCCCAACCATTATCGACATGTTTTCGTTTGAATTGGTTTGTTTCCAATATCATGTAACTCCCATGTCCGTTCTTCATGTTTGTAGCCTTTCCATTTTTGAGTTTGTTTCATTATAACATGTAAAAGTAAAAATAGGAGAGGGCTTATCCTGACTGATCCTATTTGATTTCATCTCTATTGACCAAGCCATTGGATCTACAACGTTGGTACCTAGTACCTACCAAGGCTTCCCGACACAAACCTTCGTCTTTGGTGTCCCTTTTGTGTTATGATATTGTGGTCAATGGAGGTCAGATCATCATCATCAGCTCTGGTACCTCAACTACATGTGACACACCCGCATGATGCAAGCCACTTCAACCAACAACCTATGAGAAAATTAATAGAAACACAAATCTATGGAAAAAATAAACCTAAAAATGGGTTTGAGCTAGACAAAATAAAGCGCTTTGAGAATCCCCACACCGAGGAGGCCGGAGACGGGCGGCAACTGGCGGGCGGCGGCGGCGCAGCTGGACGGGGCGGCGGCGGTGTCGGGCGAAGAAAAACAGAAGGGTGCCCCCGCGCGCGTGTCTGTAAAGAGCCCTGACGCGCCAGGCGGGGTGGCGCGTCAAGGTGGGACCCACGCCCGTCCGCGCTGGCGGCCATTGACCGGGGCCGCCAGCGTGGCACCTCTGCCGCGCCATATGCATGGGCGCGGCAGAGTGGGGATGACGCGCCAGGCGCCGTGGCGCGGCCAAAAGGGTTAGATCTGAAAAAAAAAATTTCCGAGGGGTTAAAATTAAAATTATTTTTTAAAAAGGGTTAAAATATAAATTTTTTTGAGGAAGTAAGCACCATCAAGGCAACTAAAGATATAATGTAAAAAGTATAAAAATGGAACCTTAGAATCCACACAAATATTACTTCATTGGAATTTTTCTTGACATATCGTCATGTTTTCCGATTAGTTTTTCTTGAAATAGTTCAATATACTCCCTTAATTTTTATAGAACACATTTTTTTAGTAATCTGAATCTAATTATCTGCATCAGTATCTAAATCCGAAAAACATGTTGTGATGGTGAAAAAAACATGCAACGCCTATTGTGTGCTACTCAGGCCCGGCCCAGACCCTGTGCGGGCTGTGCGACAGCAAAGGGCCCCCAAACTAATAGGGCCCCTAAATTGGCCCAATTAATACAGTAAGTATATATCTATAATTTTGTTTTATATTTTAGAATACATGGAGTACTAGTTATGAATATTTTGTTTCTCTAAATTTTAAAGATTTTTTATAAGTTAAAAAAGAAGTGCATGATTTTGAATTTCTCTCTTATAATGTTGTATTTTGAGGCCTATTTGTAACTTTATTATATTTTCGCACCGGGGCCTCCAAATTGTAGCACTGGCCCTGGTGCTACTGCGTGCTGCTACGTGCGACGACGGACATCGCCCTCTACGCAACAACGATGAGGCACGCAGCTACAAGCGACAATGCGAAGACGACGAACTTTTTTATATACTTGTGTGCATTTTTTACATAGGATTGTACTCACTTAGTGAAGAATCATCATCAACTATTTTTGGGGTGCTTTTTTTAGCTAAAATGCCCGTGCATCCAAAAATTGCCTTGACGGAGATGGTAGGTGACTGCAATGCATGCTTGAATACACTAGCTCATGGTTAGCCTAAAGGTAAATGGTAAGCAGTCGGTCACCCTTCGTTTAGCATTTAGACGGTTTAAACGGTGTTTACACGGAATTAAACGGAGTAAATGGTTTCTATTTATATTGATAAAAATAGCACATATTTTAAATTAAAATTGAAATTTTTGAGGTATAACAGACTAGGAGTAATGCAATATAGTAATTATCATAAGCAGATAGCGGTGATACTATATTAATACTAGTAGTATAGGAGATTGAAATAGAAATTACACCAGTATTGGACTATTGGTATAGCACAAGAGCATATGAAGTATTACTGCTAGAGTGCTAGTACATCATAAGGATTGAAATCACAACTTCACATCACATATTAAAACCAGAAAGCAATATTGCACAAAGTAAAATTGAAAACACATATAATATAGCAGTACCTAGGCGTGACGTGGGGCCCACATGCTCGAGAGCGACGGCGTGGGGGCGGGCCAGAGTCTAGGAGGGAGGTGAGAGCACAAGAGTTTAGCTGGCGTGAGCGGAGCATGGGAGTGGCATGAACAGATTAAAAATTCTATTGCCTTATATATCCTAAACGGTCTGTTTAATAACGTTTAGCTCGTTTAATCCCGTTCCGTTTAGTCCGTTTAGTCCGTTTAATCCCGTTTTTTACCGTTTAAACCGGTCAACCGTTTAATTCACCGTTTAGGAGCTAAATTGCACGGTGTTCGCTTGAACACCGTTTAAATGGCCGTTTAGGCTGTTTAGGCGAACACTGCACTAGCTATGAGTAATATTTGTATCCAAATCATACAATATATAAGTCTGTATTCGTTCCGACTATTTGAATCTGACCACTACCCGAATTTTGGTAATATGAATCCAATCCACATCCGAAATCTGGGGTATCCGAATCCGATCCATCGACACCCCTATGAAGTATTTAAAAAATAGTTCTCCACTTTGATCAACTACTCCACCGATAGATTCTATGAATTAATTTCCATTGGTGATTCTGCGGATCCATTTTTATATTTTGTGATTTATATTTGATTACAAAGGGTTCTTATTTATTTAAGCAGGTGTACCGTGTCAATTAGTGTTAGTTCAATTAGCTATTTAGGTATACCGTATTAATTAGTGTTCGCTCAGTTAGCTATTTAACTGGGCAGGGAATAGCTAGTGGGCTTTGCTACCTGTGCTGATAGGAAGGCCCATGTGCTAAGTCTGTAAACACGAAGAATATTGCGATTCCATTACAGCAAAACGTGCTTACGCTTACTAGTTATATGCAAATTCAAAAGCAAAAGAAATAATACAAAAAGGCGGCGATGAAGAACAATCACAATAATAAAAATAATCTCATACATAGGGAGGTAGGTTTGTACGCTCTTTAACATCTCAATAACTAGCTGATTCATCTCATACATCTCATGCAGCGCTGGGCTTCATGGCTGTTATTACATACCATATAACAATAGAAAGCAATATTGCCGACATGTTTATCATCTCATACATCTCATGCAGCGCTGGGCTTCATGGCTGCTATTCCAGACCGTATAACAATAGAAAACAATATTGCCGACATGTTTAGCTGGTTGCACAGCTTGCTGCATTGCTGTCCCCACCGGATTTGGGGATCTACATCTTTGGTCTCTTCTTTGTAGGCGTCGTGCTGCTTGCAGCATTGCTGCCCCCACTGGATTTTGGGAGCTTCACATTTTTTATCTGTTCTTTGTAGGCGTTGTGCTGCTTCCTGCGTTGCTGCCCCCACCGGATTTGGGGGCCTACATCTATGGTCTCTTCTTTGCAGGCGTCCTGCTGCTTGCAGCACGGCTCCCGATTGATATTGGGAGCTTCACATTTGGTCCGTTGCTGCCCTGCTTTGTAGGTTGAGCTACCAGTCACAAGAGCGCCCATCTTATCACCTTAAAATTTTAAAAGCAAATTTAAACCAAGTTCATGCTATGGCATTGATGGATAATAAGAGTTAATTACAGGAAAAAAAATAAGTTACCCCTATTCCTGTTGTGGGCTGCTTGGAAGAGACGGGTGCCTGGGCGACGAGGTACAAACGGTGGTAGAGGTGGCTTCCAGGGAGCCGTGATGGGTAGGCATCGAGACAGCGACGCGCCAGCCAGGGCTCCAGTAGGCGTTGCTTGAGAGAAGAGAGATAAGAGAGAGTAGAGTTTGATGGCAATTGCTTGCTGTTCTTTAAATATAGATACTACCTTACAATCTTTAGCTAAGGAAATAATTCTCAAATTGCTGAAATTAAGGAAACTGAAAGTTTGGAAACTAATTCAAGTACAGCTTAGTCCTAGTCACCAGCGCTGATCCTCAGCGGTGGCCTATCCTTCTTCCTTTTTGCTCGTGTTGCACACCTATGCTAGTAGTAGACATTGCACCCCCAACTCTGAAAACAAACTGAATAGAATCCTTATGCTGTGCTAACACCGCGCCGCATTACACCCAGCAAGCAAGCCCATGCTGAATGCCAATAAATGCAACACATTCAGCCAACGTGTTAGCAGACGAGCAGCGCCTTAGCCTATTCAGCACGCACTGGCAACACCGCACAGTGCCTTGGGCCCTGTTCTCTTTAGCTTTTCTTTTTTTTTCTTTTCTTTTTCTAGCGTATACGAAAATCGTCAAAACACATTGGGTTTTGCAGTTCGATCTTTTTTTTGACTCGAAGGTACAAGTCAAACAAACAGCAAAAGGCAAAGCGTTCGACAATTTTCATATATGCCAAGAAAAAGAGAAGAATAGAAAAAAGCAAAGCCGAAGAGAACAGGGCCTTAGCCTATTAGAAAGATCTGGCCCACCGGAAAACAGAATTAGGGGCACTAGGCAGCCAACCTATTTTCGCTATTTTTCTCATACCCCCACAATTTTCAATATTATTAACAATTATGATCTCCCTCCCTATCGGTATTTCACTTCCTATATTCACCATTGCACTTCCTATATATTAACCCTCACCAACATCCTGCACCACGACCATCCCCAAATCCTAGTAATAGGCCGAACTTACAATGCAGTTTTGGGACACTAGAAAAAAGTTTAGGAAGGGCAGGAGGAAGAAGGTGAAGTGACTCTACTGTTGAGCTCTAATGCACCGCACCCTTCACCGGATCTATGCGGCATCAAGGCCAAAACCATGACGTAAAAAAAAACACCCCAAAACCGCTTTGTCGTAAAAGATCTGGTTGTGGAGTTCAAGATAATCTATACCTTATTCCATGCTAACAACACAGCTATAATGTAATCCTACATGCTTATTATTGAGCAATCCTACATGCTTATTACTGATTTCAGCGCTTAACCTATGTGCACATAACATGCACATGTCAATATTCTCTAATGAGCCAACTCTACCATGGCACATATATAATTAACCCATAAAGAAATCATATTAGATAAACTCGGTAGGGCATTCGGCAGGGCAGCAAGTACCTGTTTTCTGCCCATATGGCATTGCAATCTTTGCTTTCTTATCACAAGCAGGTGTCTTAAAGGCGTTTTCAGCCACTCTCTTGCCAGTCTCAGGCTACAATGAAAAAACAAGCAAACAACACACGAGAGTCAGATGTGAAGCTGTATTTTGGCAATAGCCTCAACTATGGGACATATTGTCAATTTTCTCTTTCTTAAAGGGTACACCACATGCATGTGCACACAGAACCCAAGAAACTCTTGACAAACAAACAAACAAAGATGTTACATGAGGCTAGGGTACACAAGATGCACGTGAATCAGCTGACGTTGAAGATGCATATAGAGAAAAGTACAACTACCAAACACACACCTTTTTAGGAGTTTCATCTTCCTGCTCTTCATCCATTTTATCAATACAATCATCTTCACAACTGAACTCATCCTCACTCATGTCCTGGAAAAAGTTAAACGGTTTTAAAAGATCCATACCAAATGTGGCACATCATCAAAATGTAGTCCACATACCACTTTGGATCTAATCACAACAAAAACACACCACTCAGGACCTAATCATAACAAATGAGCAATCCAACTTCATGTACATGTACCTAAAATGAATTATCACGAGGATGAGAGCATACATATGGTTTAATCACCAATAAACTTACATGGTTGTCATCAGATGAGTCGTCATCATTCCCAGCCTTATCACCGTGAACGATGTTCTTGTCCATTTTACCAACCTCAAGAGGAGCCTTTCGCTTGTTTTTCCCTTAAAAACAGAAACATGTACATGTGGCCCATAGTTCAACTGGCAGCAAGATTCAAGGGCCAGTAGCACAAATGGTCTAAAGAGTAAAAATGCAACCAATAACTGGGGAAATTACATACCATGGATGCAACTGTTGCCCGTTGTAGGTCTCTCAGTTTCCTCTTCATCTGAAATGAGGATAAAGTATGATACTCTCAGATCTGAGCTGGCCTCCACTTTGTCAAGTTGGGGAATAAGGATACAATGCAAAAGAGCACAAATACATCCAAATTGCCTGGCACATTTAATGCTAAAAACAACCACAGTAAAAAAAAAATGAAACCTGCTGCCTCTCCAAACCTGCGGGGGGTCGCACAGGTGTTCCAGAAACTTGCAGTAGGGCATGTATTTGTCGAAGTCGCAGCAGTCGCATTTGATCTTGATCTGAGCGATAATGTTGTCCAGCAAACGGCAGTAGGAGATGCATGCCTTTTCGTGGCGGTTGGTGAGAGGAAGTTGAGCTAGGAAAAAAACAAAACTTTGGCCCCGTGAACGCTTTGCACCGTGAACGCTTTGCCCCCGATAATGTCAGGCCGGAGGGCTTGGCGGCAATATTGGCAGTCGAGTAGCACCTGCTTCATCCTGAATTTAAACACATTCATCTCCTGCAATTGAATCAAATTAAGTGTCGTGGAGAAGCAATAGAGAAAAGAAGAAACATCTATGGCCGGGAGAGCACGGATCCGGCAGCACCCATGCCGGATCTGCGTTGACGTTGAAGACAACAGCTCCTCTGGGGATCCGATGAAGACAACGGGGACGGAGGGGGCGGTGGGTCGGAGTTGGCCGGGGGATCGACGACGACGACGTGGAGCGGTTAGGAGGAGACGAGGAAGGAGGGCGGGGCGGCGGCGCACTCACCGGAGATGAAGACTCGAGGAGGAGGCAGCGCAGGGATGGCCGAAGAGAAGCAGGAGGGCGAGGGCGACGGCGGCGCGATGGAGTCAGGAGCGAAGCCGCGAGGTGAGGGTTAGGGTTAAGGCCGTGGTCGTGGGGGTAGGGCTGGGGCTGGGCACCAACCGCACTTACAGCGACGGACCGTCCCGTGCGTTCGATGCAGATGTCTACAGATTGACCGGACCCGCCGGATCTAGAGCTGGCCAAACGGGCCGGGCCAAATGGGACTAACCGGGCTGGCCCACACTGTTCATCCAACCGGGCCGGCCCGGTTCGGTTCGTATAGTGACGGGCCGGTCCGGTTCTGTTTCGGCACGTTCGTTCGTCACTGTAGCATATTTATTTAATTAAATATATTCATTTATATATATTTCTAATGATATATAGTGTATCTACGCAATTTATAGTGTATTTTTGTAAAATATGATGGCTTTTTCTTAATTTATTTAGATTTTTTAATTAAAATAAACCGACCTATATAGAATCGAGCCGGCCCGGTTCGGTTCGGTTACTGTGCGAACCGAACCTGGCCCCGACCTGATTAGACCCGGCCCCTCAACATCTATGGTTACATTTCAATTTTAGGGTCGAGATCCCCCTTACAAACCTAACTCTCTCCTCTACTTATCTCCACCCCCTGCCCCTCCCCTTTCCACGCCACCCCTAGATCCCGAACCCTCTCTCTCTCCATCCTCGATCCCCCACTGTCTCTCTCGACTCGATCCCCTACTCCATCCCCGATCCCCCCTCTCTCCCGACTCGACTCCTCCCTAGTCCAAGACCGGTGAGGCGGCGAACTTCTCTCCTGGTTGTCCTATGGCGGCGAGCTTCCCCGAGGCGATGGCGCGGCGCCACACGAAGTGTGGCGGCAGCAGGTTCTTCATCGAGGCGCGCCGTGGCGGGTTCCTCCCCGACCAGAGGTGGCGTCCCTACTCAGGATCCCCACGGCGACGGCACCCCCCAGAGCGCCTTCCCCACGGTGGCACGGCGGGCTTCCCCACGAGTGAGTTCAACTGCTGCTCTCCCTCTTCTCGGGTGGGGGCCATCCGGGTCCCTGTTGGGCCGAGTCGGGTCCGGGTTGGGGCAGGCTTAAGGGATACCCGATGATGGTCGGGTCGGGTCGAGGATCGATCCGACCCCGACCCGACCCATCTAGACCTCTAGTTCGATGGAGCCAGCTCACGCGTGTTATATATTACACGTAAACAGTAGATGCAGAAATAGTAGATAGTATGTTGAGGGAAAAATCTCTTTATTGCTTCTCTTGGATGATTATAATAGAATATCTCTTTATTGCTTCTCTAATTTTTTCAATGACAAATGTTTTCACAGAAGCCCAAGCCCGTTAAAAAATGAAGCCCAATGTCTTGTCCAATTTTTTTAATTAAAAATGTTTTCACAAAAGCCTGAGCCCGACCTGAAATTTGCATTGTGCTTTTCAAGCCCAAGTCCGAACCAGTGGCCAAGCCTTACGTGGCAGGGAAAAATCAAGCCTGGTACAAGCTAGGCTACAGCCATAACGTGTGTTGGATTGCCCGGACGTAGCTTATGTTTGTTTGAAACAATTGTATGGATAGGGAATGCAATCTTAGTGGTTCCGTTGAAATCACTCGACACCAGTACTACACTGAGCATCCACAGAAGGAGCCGTAAAAATCTGTAGCAGACTTTTTAAGAGAGAGCCTACAAGAAGATGTAAAACACTGTAATGTTTGCTTGTATCACTAAGTTCTATTTACCGTTTGAAAAATCAAATAAAAGAACGTGATTAGAGAAGATCATGGTACTCTAATGTAGGGTGCACGAGCAACCAACAATCCAGAAGGCATGAAGTCGGGACTGGTAAAAACACCAACCCTTGTGTGTATACGGAATACTCCCAAGGATCAATGGCTACCTCACTAACACCACCATCCCCACTTGCAGCAGCTTATTAGAATGCTTGCAAGGCACAGAAGCTAAGAGAAACCACACAGAACTTAGCACGCACTCTACCATGCTCATCTTGCTTGAGCATGTAATTCCCACACATTTCAACATGCACCTTAGGTTATGTGTGCTTGGGAGTGTTCCAGTTTTGCTTCCTAGGAGGAAATGATCTACCATAGGTGTTGTATCTTGGTGCACCAAAGTTGCTGTACCTCCGGGAACCATTCCAAGAGTTTCTAGGAGCACCATACCAAGTGTAGTTATACCTAGGAGGACCTTGCCGATTGTTGTTGCGCCTAGGATAAACATTCCAATTGTTCTGGTATTTGGGGGGACCTTGCCAGTCATTGTACCTAAGTGGTTGCCATGTGGAGTTATTGTGCCTAGGTGGTCCTTGCCATGTGTTGTGCCCATTTTGATTCCTAGGAGCATTATTTCTAGTGTTCAAGTTTTTATGCCTAGAGTTGTTATTTTGGTTGTTGCTCTTGGGTTGGGCATGAAGAGAGTTTTGCCCTTTCATAGGTGCTCTAGGACCATTCTTCCTCTTTTCTTGGACTTCTTCGGAAGGATGAAGTCCAAGCCACCCTTTTGGAAGGGTTTCTTTTCATCCTGGAGCATCTTGTTCAAGGCAATGCTCCTCTCATAACACTTTTTAAGACCCTTATCAAATTTATCAAGTTTGGCCTTAAGTTTAGCATTCTCTGTAGCAAGTTCTCTAGCAGCTAAGGCACCTTTGCAATGATGAGGATCACATACGCTAGTATGACTAGAGGAACCACTAGAGTTAGAAGCAACAATAGTAGCATCAACAAAACCATCACAGTTAGTAGACACGTCAAGATCATGGCACATTCTGTGGAGAGATCAACACTAGCTGGAGCTATAGCAACAGGAGCAACAATTTTGGCACAAGCATCATTAACAGCATCAACAGGAATGGCACCAGGCAATGCATCAGAAGCAGCATTTTTAGCAACAAGCAATTCATGTTTTTTCCTAAGTTCATGATACGTAACAATTTGAACATCTATGGATTCATTCAAAGCCCTATTCTCTTCTTCAAGCACATTTAGTTAGGGATGAGCATGGTCCGACCCAGACTGGACCGTATCCGGACCATGTGATCCAAAACAAATTTGTGGGTCGATGGGTCGACCCTAATTCAATTTTGTGGATCGAAGGCCGGACCAATGGGTCTTGCGGGTCGGACCATTTTTCTTGCTGCATATTGCATTGCAACCGTACAGGATAGGAAGCAATTGAAAATTTTGAATACACTTTTAAAGGATGACCAAATTAGCATTTCTTTTACCACAATAGACAGAGTAGCTATCAGATCTGTAGTCATTCAAGAATCAGCAACGACGAAAAATGCATTCCTCGTCCACAATCATTTAAAAATTTCAAATGCTTGGGATTGTGCTGGAAATATACAAACCAACCAAATTAGTCAACCAACCAAACCAAATTAGTACAAACCAACCAGATTAGTCAAGGTAGAACCTGAAGAAACAAAATCCAATTGCATGCATCATTGGATTGAGCGCAGGCAGGGACCATGCAAGCTACTGCAGATCTAGCCATGGTTGATGCTTCAAAGCCCTTTCCTAACCCTCAACACTCAACAGTCAGCAAGGTTGATAGCTCAACAAAGTGGAGCTAAAGGAAACGCAAAAAGAGCGGCGGCGCTGAGATGGGACGGTGAGAGCCAGGAAGCAGGCGAAGCAGACGGAAGGGACGATGTAGGCTGAGGTGGCGGAAGAAACGCACATCATGAGCGGCGGCGGCAGGGGCGGAGATGAGGGACTCAGAGACATCGTGTGGGCGTTGGGTGCTAGGCTGTTATGCGACCCCTGTGTTGTGCGAAGAAAAAAGGGCCGAATCACCGGATCCTTTGGCTCAGCTAGATACGATTCCATTTTGGAACTACAAAATTTCGGGCCGACCCACCGGTCCATTATGGTTTTTTGCCGGAGTCGGGTCGATGGATCAGTGGGTCGGACCGGACCACACTCATCCCTACATTTAGTCTCTTAGTCATATCTTTACTAGGACCTAACAAGATATTATGCTTATTTTCTAAGTACTCATGCTTAGATACAAGATCATCATATTTGGCAGCCATAGCATCAAGGGACTCCTGAAGCATATTGGATCTCAAGACAACCTTTTGTGCATAATCAACAGCTTGTTGCACATAAGCAGCCATTTTAAGCATTTTATCACGGTGTCAGAATCTGTCTAAGTCTGAGTCACTCACCTCATTGTCAGCAGGCTTGATTTGGTCAGGTGTGGGACCAGTGGTTTTGTCAATCTCTAATCCTAGAGGAGACTCTGTGGTTTTCCAAACATCATAGCTAAGTGACTTGAGGTAGGCAATCATGCGTAGCTTCCAATAAGCAAAGTGTGTTCCATCAAACAAAGGAATTCTATTAGAGGCTACACTACCCCCGTCGGCCATCTCGAAGCGATGAAGTTTGAACTCGAGATCCTAGCTCTGATACCAATTGAAGGGATCTCAGGCCAAGAGGGGGGTGAATCAGCTCTTTTTCAAATTTTAATTCAATTGCTCTTGGAGGATTAGTCAATTTAATGACCCAATCTAGCGGATAAAGCCTACAGGTCTAGTAGCGAAAGTGAGCACGTTCACAGGGCACAAGAACAGGAGCACAGTAGATTGACTACTAGGTGGCTCGAAGACATACACATGCAATCACAAAGTTCAAGCTTTAGTGCGGAAAGTAAGGAGTGAAGGCAAAGAGGCGTCACCGAGGTGTTTTCCGAAGTTCGGAGCAAGCTCCTACGCCTCCGTTGAGTAAACTTCCAATGAACGGAAGCCGGGATGTTCTCATCCCTAGTCCTCAATTCACTCACGGTAGCTCTTCACCAAAACATGGCAGGTGGGCTCTAAACCCTCACATAGTGGCGAGCGCTCCCACAGGCAGACGCTCTCACACCCCACCGGCACCCGCAAAAGGTCACCGACCACCTCGCAAGATGGATTTTGCACCACCGACCGCCTCGCACCCGCACAAGGTCGCAAGACGGATTTGACGGCTCCCCGTATGGAGAAAGGGCACCTGCACAAGGTCGCCCCTCGGTCTTCACAGATGAAGAGGAAGCATCCCCAACTCAAGGGCGGTGACCGTCCACACGGACGGGTTTCGTTGATGAAGACGTACGGTTGATGAAGACGACTCGGTGTTGAACTCCTTTCGGCGGTAGGATCCCAAAGAGCACAAAGACCGGAGACCAACACCTTACCACACCTCTTCCACCATGGATCTAGGCCAAAGACTCCATGGGAGAGGGACGAGCTTGGGACGGATGGATGAGGCTAGGGGGATGCACTTCTCTTCTTCTTCCACACTCCTCCCTCTCTCTCACACCTTCCCTCTCTCTCTCAAGCACTCATGGGGGCTCTAGGTGGGAGGCACCCCATGGGAGAAACTCTCTAGGATGGGGATGGCTTTGGGTGGCTGCAAATGAGGCTTCCTCAACTCATCCACGAGCTGGGCACCCTCTTTTATAGAACCCAATGGAAACAACTCGCTAGAAGACACGATAACACGCGAGAACTCAACAGATCTGTAAATTCGAGGTTCTGGTCGTACGTGTTCGATGGCTGGTCAGACGCGTCCGATGAGCACTTGGCTCATACGGGCTGGCTGAGGTGGCACGGTTTAGAACGGCCCGTCGGACGCATCCGATGAACTGATCAGACGCGTCTGATGCGGTGGGATGGCGTCCGGTGTCATTGCATACACAGCAGAAGCTAGGTTTCTCGTGCTCGTCGGGCACGTCCGATGCCCTGTCGAACGTGTCTGACAGGGAGGATCGTCCAAGGGATTTAGCGCGGGTTGCATGCTCATCGGATGCGTCCGATGCTCCGTCGGACGCATTCGACGTTGGACGCATCCGATAGGAGGGGTTGTTTTCTGGGACATAGGCGCAGGCAGGCCGAGGGCTGGTCGGACGTGTCCGATGGCGATCGGACGGTGTCCGACGGCCCTGAAATTTTTAGGCCTAAGGCATTAAACCCCTCTCACACCCTCTTGTCATCATGCCTAGGGTTTTGGGTGCCTTTTGGAGTTTTGTGGACTTGACGGGAACTTTGGAAGGCTCGGGCGGGAAGTTTTTGCACCCACGCAAATATTTGGCTTAGGTTACTTCAACACTACGAAACCTCGGACATCTGAACCACTCCGGAACCCTCTCGAATCTCACCACCCGACCTGTCAGGAACTCTCTCGAATGGACTCAGACGATGCTCAGTGGGACCCTGCAACCAGAGAGAAGATAGACACAGGCTAGTTGGACCTAGCTAACACGCACACAAGAAAAATAGAAGAACTAGTAAAAGACCCTTAGCCTTGATGCGGTCCGTCTTGGCCTAGTTGGCATCAATTGCCAAAATCATCAAGCCCATGGGAGCTTGAGCTTTCACAGTGCGAATCCTGTCTTGTTTAGAAGAGAGAGGTCACAATGCTCAGTGAGAGGGTCAAGAATCTTCAGGGCAAGGGAGAGGCTAGTGCAGCTCAGGGGGAGTCTAGACTTGTCTCATGTGATTTTTGCCCCCAGCTTTATTAGGAGTGCGAGTACCTTGTGACTCTTGAGAAGTTTGTTGGTGGCAAAAGGAAGCTGAACCTAATTCTAGACAAGTCCAAGATATCCAGGGGGAGAGACTTAGGCTTTGATTAGCTAGAGCATATTAGGAACCACCCTGCTAGAGTGATTGGGTTTGTACCTGATGGCACGGAGATAGTGTACTCTGAGGGTCATCCTAAGGAGAAGGATCGAGGATGAAGGTGACTAGCACCAACCTGAAGCACTCCACATATGTAGCCATGGCGATCTCTTGTTTTGGACTTAGTGTACAGCAGCGACAAGGGGACGAGCTCCACATATGGACGCGGCTGTGTGGCCAGCAGAAGACCATGAAGTCCAGTGGCATGTCATGGGGTGCAAGCCAACATATGCACTCCAGGTGTTTGACGAAATGACAAGAGAGCACCAATGCCTTTGATGCACGCCAAGTATTCGAGTGATTGCCGAAAAGTTGATCAGGGGTGTGATGGAAAAGGAAAATGCATCGAGCCCATTCACCCCCCTCTTGGCTTGCCATAGTTCTGGTGGTCTAACAATAAGCCTTCTGGACGAGGTCAACCTTGTTTGCGCGTGGTTGATAACCAACAAAGCGGTGGTGTAGTGATTGCTAGGCCGATCCTTGCGTGGTCGAAAGCCAGATTGTTAACGTCGAGTCTCCACAAATCGACGTATCCTCTACCTGATGGAAGATCGAGCGCCGTGTCCCCATCATAGTGGTGTTTGAAAAAAAAAAATTAAATTCTTCAATCTATTGATCGTATTTTTAAAATATTGTGGGGCAACTACTAAGAGCTTTTAGAAAAATATGAAACTAAACAAAATAACTTCTCAAATTCTCATTTACAAACTCTCGAAATCCACTTATTTAAGCAGATATGGATTTACGGAATGGCTCGAGAACAGCCTCTTAACTATACTTGCATGAGCACAGGAGTTTGAGTATAATAACTAGTCAGAAGTGGCATACATCTATACTTCTCATAGCAGTAGATGGATTTGTGTGGTACGTGGGCTTCCTCTATCGCGGATGGGCCTGCACGCGCGCATGGACGGACGCAGACGCGGAGCGCGGCCTGTGACTGATCGCTTAGGTACAAATGCACGCGGTACGTGGGCTTCCTCTATCGCGGAGCGCATGAGCCCACCCGCGGTGCGTTTTAACCTGGAATTTTTAATTTTTTTATATTTATTTTTATTCGTTTATGCAAAATTATATGTCGGATTGAAATTTAGACACAAATAGACGCCGGTCGCACTTTGGGCGCACGATAGTTTGCCTCTCGCACTTTGGGCGCACGACATGTTGCTGAGTGTACGTAGCAGGAGAGGTCGGGCACCAATCGTGCAACCAGCACGACAGGGCCGCGGCTACAATGCACGGCTACAGTAACTTCTAGAGTGTTTAAACTTCTTATATCTATTAACACTTCATACTATATCCAACTTACACGAAGCAAATTTTAAAATTCATGTAAAATCCTAAAGAACCCATTTTTGAAACTTTCAATTTTTAAATTTTTTTGAATTTTAAATTTTGAATTTACACTTGAATTTGTATTTTAAATTTGAATATTTGAATATTGAATTTCGAAAATTCTAAGTTTTAAAAATGGGTTCTTTAGGATTTTACATGAATTTTAAAATTTTTTTCGTGTAAATTGGATATGGTATGAAATATTAAACTTCCAATTTTTGAATTTTGAATTTGCATGAAAATTTGAAGTTTAATATTTCATACCATATTCAATTTACACGAAACAAATTTTGAAATTCATGTAAAATCCTAAAGAACCCATTTTTAAAACTTAGAATTTTCGAAATTCAATATTCAAATATTCAAATTTAAAATACAAATTCAAGTGTAAATTCAAAATTTAAAATTCAAAAAAATTTAAAAATTGAAAGTTTCAAAAATGGGTTCTTTAGGATTTTACATGAATTTTAAAATTTGCTTCGTGTAAGTTGGATATAGTATGAAGTGTTAATAGATATAAGAAGTTAAACTCTCTAGAGGTTAATGTAGCCGTGCGCTGTAGCCGCGACCCTGTCCTGTTGTGCGCCCAAAGTGCGAGAGGCAACCTATCGTGCGTCCAAAGCGCGCGTCTATTTGTGTCTAAATTTCAATCCGATATATCATATAATTTTGTATAAACGAATAAAAATAAATATAAAAAAATTAAAAATTCCTAATGCACGCGGTGCGTTTTAACCTGCAACTGCAGGTTGCGGGGCGGCTTGCGAGGGCGATGGCGACGGATTCACCAGAGAAGCTCTCCGGCGGCGAGGAAGGGTATAACGACGATCTGTGCCAGCTTGCAGACGTGGCGCTGCAGGAGAAGTCACGGATCCTGAAGGATTCCCTCGACCGGGGCTGCGGCCGCCGCCTCCCCGACGGTGGCGAGAAGGTCCGCCGCAGGCTAGGCGCTATCCGTCGAGAGCTCGCTCGCCGTCAGGCCGCTTGCTCGGCCCAGCCTTCGTCCTCTTCCCGGCCACCGACCCCGCGCCTACCTGGTCGCCACCGCGGGCCAGTGAGACATTCTTCCGGGAGTATTCATTCTCTTGGTGTGCTAGAGCGTGCGTTAACGATTCGATCTTTGCCTGGTTTGCTGCTATTTGGGGGCGCCTGATCTGTCTAGGGTATCGATTGGAGAAGCTGGGGAACATTTGGGGGTTTCAAGATTCCGTTCGAAAAAAATGCCCGCAAGTCGTATGCACTTGTCTTGATTCAGTAATCAATTGTGTGAGAGCTCCAAGTTTTCATCTTGGGCGGTGGGCGCCTGATGGATTATTAAAAATGTGAAATCCACGTTAAAACTCTTACCAGCCATTTTTCTCTTTCTTATATGTTCTTGCTATTATCAAAGACTCCTCGCCGCGAAGGCGTCACTCTGCCTTTTGTGTTGCAAAGGCAGAGGATTTGGATCGCATTGGCATCGCCATTGCCTTCCTCGGACCCCTCAGAGGAGCTTGGGTCCTGTTGTCTTCACCGTCAGCGCAGATCCGGCATGGAGGAGCTTCAGTGCTGCCGGATCCGTGCTCTCCCACAGATGCTTCTTCTTCTTGTTCTACCTATTGCTTCGCCACGTCACTTAATTTGATTGAATCGCAGGAGATGAATGCTATGTTAAAACTCAAGATGAACCAGGGGCTACTCGACTGCTCGTATTGCCACCTTCCCCTCCGGCCTCCCGCGGCCGCAGGCGAAGGAGCGTTCATGGTGGGTGAGATGCAAAGTTCCCTTTGATTTCCTTTCCTACCTCAACATCTTCTCTTATTCCCCCCCTTCTCTTGCTTGCTCGCAGTGCTCCGCCGGTCACATCTTTTGTGGACGAAATCGATGTATCCTCGTCCACGGAGGGGCATGTCGTGGTAAGAACACCTCCTGCAAGGTGCTTTTCGACACCGTCAGTCACTTCAAGGTCAAATGCCACTGCGGCCAATACATTCCCTACTGCACGTTTCTGGACCACCAGCACGAGTGCCCGTGGTCTCTGAAACACCAGCGCGAGTCGTCTGCCAAATCATCCGCTCCTCCTCCCATGAGGAAGTGCATCCTTGAGAATAGCTGCCTTCTCTGTGCACACTGCAAGGCTCCTCTCCGACCTCCCCTTTTCAGGGTGAGCTCAGCTCTGATGCACTTTGATTTGATTCTGGTGTCTGTTGTTGACTTCATGCTAGCCTACCCTTGTTGCCGCAGCATTGCTCTCGTGATCTTGTCGTTTGTGGCAACTGCTACGGTGGTAATGTCGCCACCTACCGTCACTGCACTCAGCTCGAGTACCTGGTCCAAGGTTTGATGTTGAAATGCGTGGAATGCAAGCAGTACCTTCCATTCTCCACGCTAGCTTTGCAACGGGTGGAGGATTGCCCATTCAAGCATAAATTGCAAGGGATCGCCCCAGGCGCGAGTGCCCCAAAAAATTGTGGTAATTGTGCCTCCCATACATGCCTTCCGTTTGTGCTACTTGCCCTTACATGTTTTCCTTTTCAAGGGAAAAACAAACGAAAAGCTTCCATTGAGGTTGGTGAAGTGGAGGTTGGGAATGAGGACGACTCATGTGATGATAACCATGTAAGTTCATTGGTGACTAAATTATTTGTATGCTCTCATCCGATAATTCATCTTAGCTACTGTTGGCTAACATGGCTCACACGAAACCTTCTATACACACACACACACATAGACATACATGTTATAACAGGTTCTAGGTTCTAGGTTCTACCTTGCTGCTGGTTATACAGGACTTTCTAGATACTCCTACATCAACTTAGCTACTAAGTAAAAATATCTAACATAGGGAATGATGACGACTCATCTGATGACATCCCCGTAAGTTTATTGGTGATTAAACCATTTATTTATGTGCTCTCATCCTCATTTATTTATTTTTGATAGGGACAAGCACGCTGAGGTGGCAGATGATGGACTGGATGCGGATGGAGAGGAGCCCTATGGGTCTGCCTAATCTAGCATGACATGCCTCCTTTTGTTGCTTATGGATAGCCACAACATCCATCTTCTGTTGTTCTTTTGCACTTCAGCTTCAATGAAGCATGACATATGTAAATATCAGTGGCAGTATGGCCTTACTGTTATGGTTGTCTTTTGGTACTTTAGCCCTGTTGCATATGTTTTTCTTTTGACGGGAAAGAAAGCAAGAATTATGAGGATGGAATAAATCCTGCGGCTGCTGTCCCATCCAGGTTAATATTTGTTGGAGTAAAATGCCGCATGAAGAAATAGAATTTAAAAGGTGAAGCCAAGTATCCTGGTGGGCTACTTGTTTGCATGTATTAGCATAACACAAGTAGTACTACTATTACTTTATCATATATATATGGCTAGTTTTGTGAGCTATTTGGTTTGGTCCTTTTGTTAGCCGAGTCCAACACGTAATACGGCCTACATGTACGTTTTATTTTAGTTGGTCCTGTTTGGGTGAGTCGGAGTAGGAGTCCACGCGTCCTGTGCCTGCGAGCATGTATATGGCCTAGGGCCGGCCGTGTAAAACAGATTAGATTGGATATTATTGTTGCCGTGTGTTTTCGTCGAGGGTTCTCCCCACGAACATCGAGAGGGCATCGCCTCTCATCTACCTCTTGCCGATCCCCCGAGGATTGTGTGGAGTGCGTGATCGAGCTGCTGCAGCCAGAGTACACCTTGGATTCCTGCCGGAATTCTCGTCTTCTGATCGTGGTTCGTCGTGGCCGCGGGTGGAAGGATTCTTCTAGGGTTTGGATTGCATCTACTGTAAGCCAATCCCACCTATCATTGCTATTGCTTGATATTAGTGATTAATAGATCGGACGTACCTTTTCTGCTGATCTATATATATACTGAGTTCAGCGTTTATTGCTTGGCCTTCATCGTTCCGTGGCCCTAATTCTTGCTTGTCGTGTGCGATGGATCCAACGGAATTATTTTTGAGTTGACTATTTGTCTCGTGAGGCACCTTTGCTAAATCCAGATTATTTATGTGCTTTGTGACACCGATACTCATCTTGGTCAGAAGAGGGAACTTACTATTCTAGCAGTTGGCTACTATTGCGAGTCATATTATATTCTCTGTTGTTGCTGGCGTGGGTGATAGCAGATCACTATTTTATTCCCCAACAGCAGCGTGCTATTATTTATATTGAATTACTCACCGTTGTGTTCCTATAAGCACAATTATTTGAAAGAAAATTACTTTCAGTTATTGTTAGTACCGTGATAGATTCGGAAAATATCGGGCACCATAGGCGTGTCCTTATCAAAGTTGGATTGCTGATTTGTTATGATTAGGTCCTGAGTGGTGTGTTCTTCTGCTAGCCTCTCTTCATTATAACTGGACCAAATCTCTTCTCACTTCAAAGGCTTGGCCCATTGCTATGCAGGATTTCTCCTCGAACCGGAAGCAGTTCCATCTCCCTTTCAGTGGGCCTCCTGAAGCAGAGGTGGTGGAAAAGGATAGCCTTATTCAGGCCCAACATGAGCCGTCCACTGGAAATGGTATCTTTCTTGGTGAGATTGCTTCCACTCCTGAGATATCTTTTTGACCACAATTCTCTTCTCAAGCTCCCCAAAAAAGGAAAAAAGCTAAGGCAGTCACTCCTTTCTCCATGTCTGCAGTAAGGCGCAGGGACAGGCTTAAGAAGCTAAACGATGGTTTCAAGTGAGGTGCTCCTACTGAACTACGCGATTCCACACCTTCAGCCCTACGCTTATCCTCTTTTAGAACTCTGTGCACTGATTTTTGTAGAGTTGGATCTCTCTCTCATTACTGATGCTGCCCTGTCAGATGACTCGGCCTTTTGTTAAGAAGCATGGTCACAAGAAGTCAAAGGCTGATAGGGACAAGCACGCTGAGGTGGCAGATGATGGACTGGATGCGGATGGAGAGGAGCCCTATGGGTCTGCCTAAGCTAGCATGACATGCCTCCTTTTTTTGCTTATGGATAGCCACAACATCCATCTTCTGTTGTTCTTTTGCACTTCAGCTTCAATGAAGCATGACATATGTAAATATCAGTGGCAGTATGGCCTTACTGTTATGGTTGTCTTTTGGTACTTTAGCCCTGTTGCATATGTATGTAACAGTTTGACTGCTTTCTATACTTGGTTTACCAATGCATCATATATGGAAAGTTATGAGTTGGAATGTTAGAGGTATGAATTGCCCCAAGAAGCTTCTGGCAATTAGAGAACATATTTTGAATAGTAAATGTGTTATCATTTGTATCCAAGAAACAAAAAAGGAGCATTTGGTTATCACTTTCATAAAAAAGTGTTGCCCTCCCAGATTTGATCAATTTGCTTTCCAGCCTTCTGTTGGTGCTTCAGGTGGTTTGCTCACCATTTGGGTTGGAGCAGCTTTTGATGGTCATATTGTTCAGAGTTCAGCTTTTGTCCTTTCTGTTTACCTTACTAGCAAAGTCACTGCTTGCTGCTGGACTCTCTATAATATTTACGGTTCTTGTGATAGGGCCAAGAAAGTTGATCTCATTCAATGGTTGCATGACCTTGTCTTATCTAGTACAGATTTAGCTCTGCTCACTGGGGATTTCAACCTTATTCGTGATAGTACAGATAGAAATAGAGGTGGAGGAAACTGGCAGGATTCGCTTGACTTTAATAATTGCCATTAATACTTCTGGTCTCATTGAAATGGTTACAATCGTCACTTCACTCCTTTGGAAATGACCGTGGTGGATCCAAAGGAGGATTTGGTCTTCAAGGGTTTTCGCTATTCAAACTTGTACCTTCCGAACTTTCATTCGAAGTCCTTATACCTCTCGACTTGCCTTCTCATCAAAGTCTCACATGGATAGCTTTAGCATAAACGTCTTGGACGCGTAGGAATGAAAAATTTGAACAAGGTTTTCAAACGTATCATCTCATAGCTATTGGGAACGAATCAAATCAGATGGTTCTATTTCTCAACCTTTCTGACTTGTGCTCCTAAGGAACCAAGGCCGAAAGGATTGAAAAAGTCAGTCAATCACAACCACTGATGAAGGATTCCTCGAAAAGTTAAGGATTAACAGTTCTTTTTCGAAATCGATTTCAAAAAAGAATGGATTGGGTTTTATACATACGCGAGGAAGGTAATCAAAAAAGAAAGAAGACGAGTTCTTTCTTTTTTCACTTAGGAGCCGTGCGAGATGAAAGTTTCATGCATGGTTTTGCAAGTCCTGTGTGGAAATGCCCGCCGAAGAAAAAATCTATCTGATAGTTTCTCAGCCAATAACGAATTTTCGAAACAAAAAAAAGAATTCTCTTGTTTTTTATTAACATTAAGAAAAAGAATAGAACTAAAAAGGAGTTGACCATATAATTTTTAATCCTATGCACTCAGCCTTCCCGTGCACTCATGTAATCCAGGCATCAAGACCGATCGATCTCAATCCAACGATTTGTACAAGCCTCGGTGGAAATTTACATTTAGCCCCCGCCTCCCTCACTTACACCGGAATATTTGTGGAAACACCCCTACCCCTCTATTACCTATCGGCTCCGCTTGATCCCCTTCCTCTCAATGTCGTCTTCCTCGCAGGTATGTGAGTCACGCATCTTTTCCAATAGGAATCATCGCAAATTGATTGTTCTAGATTTTTCGAAAAATATTTTACTGACTGCTGCGTAGTTGGATGTTTCTGGACAGATTAGTAAGAAGTCAAGAACTTGATCTCTTGCCTCTCATATGGTTGCAAAGTGTGTATCAAATCATATTAGCAACCTCAACGCATTATAGACCAACAATAACCAGCAAGAAATCACCAATATTAATTTCCAAACAAGAGCTCCAAAAAAGAAAACGAAAACAAGAAGAATTAGGAGCAAATCAACACAAGATATTCATGGAGAAGAATTATTTCATTGCATATAAGTTGGGGGGTTACAAACCACACTCCATGTGGTCACGCCACCCAAAACACACCAACTCACCCTCTCTATTTCTGAAATTTTCAGCTCTAAGGGGATGAGGAGGAGGTGCTCTCCTCCCCTCTATTTATAGCCCAAGGGTGAGATGCCCTAAACCCTGGAGCCCATCTCCACCCTTCATTTGAGAATGAGTGGTGTACAACTCACACACTAACAACACACTCCTGCAGAGGAATATTCTCCACATATTCCTTCAGTAAATATCCTCACAGTTTCCTCGGTCGAAAGCCCACGTCTAGGTCCACCGGTCAGAACCCGCTTCGCCACTAGGTTACCGACGCCGCAGCCGCCAGCTGCCTCGGATTCCTTGCCATGGCTAAGCTTCTCGAGTACACCACTGTTGGTGATTCTTATGCCTATTAGAGTTTTAATCCACAAGCGCATGGATACTGCAGTAGCTTTCACCCTAGAGTATTCCTAAGATATCGATTTCCCACGAGGAACGAGAATTTTCTATTTTCTAGACTTATTTACACGGATGGATATGAAAATGGTGATATGGAACAACAATGGGATAAATGTATTTTGGATTAAAAGGCTCTTCGGACACCAGTCAGAAAGGTTCAAGTTCTATTCTTGTTTAATTTGTGACTCTGAATTGGAGCTCGGACATTCACTACCACCCGCTATCCTGAATTGGAATCCCAAATGGTTATGATCATTCCGATAGGGCTCAACTGGTCTGCAACTAACGGGACGGATTTCACAAAGTCTAAGCCGGATAATAGGGCTGTCACCACCTATTACCTAGCACACGTCCGTTGAAGCAGGTGCCTACCGGCTACTAACTAGTCCAAACACCACGTTTGTACCTAGTAGTAATACGTACCAAGGACGTCACTTCAATGCGCACCCCTACTACCTTTTATACTAATCTCTAGGTGGACAATTAAATACAAAGATCTTAGCACTCAACAATAGTACGGGCCTAATACCAACAGAGACAAAATAAATAGAATGAACTTGATAATTAGATAAAATGAGATTGAGTGTTACCAAAAGAAGACGGAAGCAGAACTCGTATCCGAGTTCAGCTTTGGAGCTCTAGTGAGGGATACCGATACTCCGGCTCCTCCCCTACACAAACTCTCCTCTCTCTCCTACTCTACTTGAGAGTATCACAACTCTACTTACTTGCTCTCACTTGTGTTGCTCTTTGTTGTTCATCTTTAAATGAAGGAGATCACCTCCTTTTATAGGCCAACGTGACCAATAGGGAGTTGCCACGAGTTGGGACACATATCATCTCTTCCCCCTCCAAAGGAGAATCCAATGGGCATCTCCAACTGGGTCGGCCGACCCACTTTTGCCTCATGTCGCCGTCCAATTTTGCTGGGATGCCTTTTAGATGGTGATGATTGCCTCCCCAGGTCGGTTTATCAAATTGACACCGACAAGTTAGGATTCCAATAGAATCCTATGCTCATTTGTGTAGGAACTGGGTCCATTGGATCAAACCGACTGCAACAGAGGGTGGAGATGTCTTCAGTTTGTGCTTCTAGGCCACTTGGTAGAAGTTGGAGCCGGATCGGTGACGTTTATGGGTCGGCCAGCCTAGGATGGGTCGGCCGATCCACTCAATTGCCCTGCTCGGGCCCATTTTCGCTCAGTGGGTCCCTGCATGCAAAATCTCACCAAAACTTGTGGAACTTTGTAAATTTGCACAATTTTAGTTCATGTTCCATTCATTTCACCAAATGTTGACGGTCATAATCATATTAATTGTTATCAAATTTGACCGTCAACACACCCCCACACTTAGGTCTTTGCTCGTCCTCGAGTAAAGGTTAATTTCAAAACTAATAACTCTGTCAGGATAAAAGTAGACAAGCATAAAAATTATTCTAAGGTTTTCTCAAATTGTTAGGATTTGAAGTGTCTACTAACCTCATCTTATAAATGTTGGCAAATGGAATAGACATATGAATAAATAATCTTACCGAGGATCAATGCTCCCAGAGTTTTTGTTCTTTGAAAGAATTCATGGCCCTCTTCTTAGGTGAAACACTCTTGGTCACTCAAAGAAGTGTTTACCCTCACCAAGGCCAAGATAGCCACTCATCCTACATCTAATGCTTATGTGTAGCTCGGGAAGGATAGATAATGTGGTCATGTCACACTTTTGTCAGGTTAAAGTTAGATCCTAATGAAGATAATGTTATTCCTATTTACAATCATACGAGAATTCATGTCCAAGGGTGAGGGAGAGAATGAACTCACGCCAAAGGAATAAGAAGAAATACAAGTGCAAGGATGTGTGGTACAGATGAGTCCAACACATCGATCTTATATTTATGGAGTGATGGTTTTCCTCATAAAAATCCATTTTCCAAAACCTCTTTGTTCCTTTTTGTAAAGGCTTAAAATGCCTGAATAGATTATATTTCTATTTTTTTTTATGGAGAGCTTGATCTCCCTTTTCTTTTTCTCTTTTTTGTTTCATCGAGGCTGAGATTGATCTCCTTTTCTCTCTCTTTTGCCTTTAACATAATAAGAACTTTTTAGAAAATTTTGACAAATGGATATTTTATTTTGGAGGACCATCACATAGGTACGTATGGTGGCACCGGACGAGATAATTGGCTAACTTTTTGATGGGGTTGGAATATCTGGCGAGGGTTGACGCTTAATTCCAAGGCGGAAATTAGCGTTGCCGGATATGAAAGGCTAGCAATCAAAAAGGGTACGCGAAAGGAAATGATTGGATCAAATAACATCTCTTAAGAGGATTCAAATTCTAACCCAACTTAGCATGATCAATGACTATTATGAGGCTTGTATGGATCATGATAAATATATGGTTGTGGTAGGTAATGAAAAGTCACTCTAAGCATCAAGAGCCAGTTTTTAATGAAAACCTCTGAGTAACAACTAACCTTAGGTAAGAAAATTAATAAGCATTATATATCTCATGAGCCAACAATTTAGATGTGGTTATTCCTAATAAAGCTTTCCCACAATTATTGAGCCTAACCAAAGAATAGAAATTATGCAAGTCAAAATTTACCGGACATTGTTATAGTTTCGAAATCATTGCATTCTCAGTATCCAAATTTTTGTTTAATTATTTACCAACATTATATGAGCAAGTGACAGAGATAAATATCAACAATAAGGCATAGGGAACATACCAGAATTTTTTGGAGCCGAGTGGGCGAAGATGGCTGGTCGGCCGACCTAAGGGAGGCCGGTCGGTCTGGCTGGGTCGGCCGGCCCGGGGTGGGTCGGCCGGCCTGGCTCCGTGCCCGGCTGGGTCCAATTTTTTTTTCCAGTATGTACATCTCTCTCTGTACTTTGCATTTCTCATATGTATGTTAGCAACAAAGTCAATCGGTGCAAAAAATTGCACCAGTCGAGGCATGCACTTAAACAATCGATTCTTTATTTCCTTGAGAAGCTAAGCAAACATGGGCGCTGACGGCGTGTTCTTCACCCAACCACGGTGAATCACACCCCTATCAGATTTTTATCTTGCTAGCCGATCAGCCCAAGCTCAGTTCGATTCGAGCGTTGGGCACGACAAGGAGCGACGCGCAGAGTTTACCTAGGTTCGGACCCCCTGCGGGTAATAGTCCTACTCCTGCCGAGCCTTAGCTCTTTTCGTGTTGTGGTTGTATGGAAAGTGATTATGGAATGTTTCGAACCCCCTCTCCCTTCTCTCTCCTCCCCTTTTATACAAGCCTCGAACTGGCGGAGAGAGCCGAGGGGGTAGGTAGTTCAGTACTCTCAGTACACTGATAAGACACGAGGGACGGGACAAGAGAGACGAAAACGTGCTGCTACTGTGCCGTATGGCGCTGCCCACGCGTGCTTCGCAAGTGGCTTCTGACCCGTGTGAACACGCCAGTGAGACTGCGGGCGGGGCCCAGCTTGCTCCTTCCGACGCGGGCGGCTAGCCTGATGATGGCAAACTCTCTCTCTGCCGGTCAATTCCGCTGCGCCACAGTGACAGTTGATCAGACCTGCAGATGTCACTGTGGCGGTAATCATCTCTTCACCTGTTTATCCGTGCGTAATGTCGCATTGAATTCG
>SPJY01013140.1:2687928-2752987 GCA_005191435.1 Raddia distichophylla
GCGAATGTGGTATCGTTTTGCTAGCCACTCATTGCCCCCAAGATTAAAGTCTGAAATGATGGAATTCCACTGTAACTCAAATTCCTCCTCAGTTTCTGATCCCCATACACAAGATTTCAATCGCGTCCAAAATGTAGGTTCCTCTCTAGTTGATGGCCCAACCTTCTCATGAAATTTTTCCATGATATGCCACATGCACAACCTGTGGGCTGATTCTGGCATGATTTTACTAATAGCAGCTTTCATGCTAGCATCTTCGTCTGTTATGATAAATCTAGGTGCTATTCCCCCCATCAAATCTAGGAAGGTCTTAAACAACCATATGTATGACTCAATCTTTTCATTTGCTAAGAATACGGCTCCAAAAAAACACTCTGTAAATGACGATTTACTCCGGTGAATAGTGCAAAGATCATGTCATATTGGTTTGTACTGTATGTTGAATCAAATGATACTACATCACCAAAATGACTATAGTTTTTTCTACTTGTAGCATCGGCCCAAAACACAGATACCAACCTACCTTGTTCGTTTACTACAAAATCAAAGAAAAATGCTGCATTTACTTCCTTCTCTTTCTCTCAAGTTATGCAATAAACATTTGCGCATCCGCATTCTTAATTTTTTTTTTCTTAAGTCACGATAATATTTTTGCAAATCTCTTCTCGTGCACCTGACATTCTGAAAACCACCATCACTGGCATGTAGGAGCCTATATGTTTGAGAGGTGCCTATGCTGGCTTTGTGGCAAGTAAACAATGTACTCTTTGCCCTCTCACTAACTGTACGATTGGATCTTAAAGATGAATTTTATCAGGTGACACAAGCCCATGGCTGTGATGCTCAACCATGGAAGCTATCCTATATTTATTATCACTAGTCAACTTCATGAAGATATGCGCATCACATCCACATCTAGTTTGCTTCATATTATGGGCCTTTTTTGCACAGAAGGATCAACAATCTCCTTACCATTATTAGATTTATATCCTTGTCTTGAGCACATATAACGCTTTTGCTGAACCACGCTGCTCAATATCTTCTGCTGCCCAATACAAACTGAGAAACCGACCTTAAGCGCATATGACTTGTAGAACTCCTCCACTGCCTTTAAGTCTTCAAATGTCATCCCCACAATAGGTTTCACTTCATCCTCGCACTCGGGTATAAATGATGAACACTGCAACATCACACAATAGCAAAATTAATTGACTGACACAATAGCAATTGAACATAAGTTCCTAAAAAATGCTAATGCTTACATTAACAGGAATGCTAGTTCTTTTTTTTGGAGTATTGAATATGTCCCCAATTCTTGTAGATGATATCGCCTGCCCAATTGAACTGGTGCAATCTTCCATATAGGCATTATAGGGCGCATGCTTGCTGGCCATGGGAGATGGCTCCACAGCCATGGACATACACACCGCTGCCACCAAACCATTATCATCCATTGGGGGTAGCTCCATGGTGCAATCTGACGAGGACATAGGCGGCGGCGCAGACGGAGGGGACTCGGGACGGCGACCCAGATTGGTTGTGGACGACGACGGAGGGATGGCGACGCAGTGAACCTGAGGGGCAGCGGAGGGAGACATAGTCGGCGACGCCATAGGAATCACGGGATGGGAGCAGATCGCAGTGGGCTGCGGCGTCAATGACGGCAAAGGGGACTCGGGATGGTCACCCATATTGGAGCAGATCACGTCGACGGCCGCGGAGGGGACTCACATCGGTGGATGGAGCAGGACGCGGTGGGAGAAGAAGACCCCTCTGGAGAAGAAGGGGACTCACGTCGACGCCTCACTTGAGGAGAGAATGGCTCGAGCCCGCTGGAGCCAGCCCGATTCCTCTTGCAGGAGGGCGCTTTTGCAAAAATATGCCGCAGCCGTTGGATCTATTCTATGCGGTGCAGATACCCTGATTGCATGAGTGCACGGGGAAGGCTGAGTGCATAGGATACGTTGCCTTCTTCTTTTTCCCTTTTGAATACACTAGCCGCGACCGCGCGCCCCTGGCGCGCCCTAAACCTCGCGACGCGCCGCGCGCCCAGCCTGGGGAAAAAAAGCATGAAAACGAAGCGGAGCCGGGAATCGAACCGCGGGCGGCTGGCTGAGAGCTGGCTCAACTGGCCGGCTTGGCTCAGCTAGCCAGCCGGCCAAGCCGCCCGCGCTGCCGAGAGAAGGACGAAAGAAATCGTTTTATAGATAGACAAACGAATGGACGGTTGGATCTCCTGGCGCACGCGATCGGACGGCTGCGGTGACGGGGCGACGTGGGCTTCGTGAGGCTGGGAGGCGCCACATGGCGAGTGTCGGTACATAAGGTACCGGGGTGTCCTCTCCACCTCGCCCAGAAGGGCATAGAAGATGGCGTCATCCTGAAGGACCAAGAAGACCGGGTCTAGTTCCGAGTGGACTGGCGGGCACGCGGGCCCCATCGCTCGGAACTGGGCCCCAAGGCGCAGCGCTCTCGGCGAGCAGGCGGGCGACCAGACCCGCGCGCCGGGAGACCGGGCGAGCCCTCTACGCGCCAGGTGGGCGATCGGGCCCACCGTGCGGGCGAGCCCTCCGTACCAGGCGGGCGACCGGGCCCACCATGCGGGCGACCAGCGCCCCGACAAGGACACGCGGCGCGCCGGGCGAGCAGGGCATGTAGCAGCTCGGCGACCAGGATACGTGGCAGATCAGCGGGCAGGCGGGCGATCAGGACCCGCACCGTATCGACGACCACGTGAGCAGCTGGCAGGGTTGGCGGGACTCTGGGCCCCACCTGCCACCGATGGGACGCGACAAGGCAGCAGGACGTGCGTAGCAGGCGGCTACGACAGCACGGCATTTATTGTATATCTGCCAGTACAGTGATCATGTAATAGGCTTTCTATGTCTCAACCTTTCTGACTTGTGCTCCTATGGAACCAAGGTCGAAAGGATTGAAAAAGTCAGTCAATCACAACCACTGATGAAGGATTCCTTGAAAAGTTAAGGATTAGCAATTCTTTTTCGAAATCGATTTCGAAAAAGAATGGAATGGGTCTTATACATACGCGAGGAAGGTAATAAAAAAAGAAAGAAGACGAGTTCTTTCTTTTTTCACTTAGGAGCCGTGTGAGATGAAAGTCTCATGCATGGTTTTGCAAGTCCTGTATGGAAATGCCCGCCGAAGAGAAAATCTATCTGATAGTTTCTCCGCCAATATCGAATTTTAGAAAGAAAAAACAAGAATTTTCTTTTTTTATTAACATAAAGAAAAAAGAATAGAACTAAAAAGGAGTTGGCAATATAATCTTTAATCCTATGCACTTAGCCTTCCCCGTGCACTCATGCAATCCAAGCATCAGGACCGATCAATCTCAATCCAACGATTTGTATAAACCTCGGTGGAAATTTACATTTAGCCGCCCGCCTCCCTCACTTACACCGGAATATTTGTGGAAACACCCCTGCCCCTCTATTACCTATCGGCTCGGCTCGATCCCCTTCCTCTCCATGTCGTCTTCCTCGCAGGAGGTCGGCGCCACCGCCGCCGCTGCTCCGCCATCGGCGCTCCCTGCTGCTTCGATCTCGTTGCTCCCCGACTTGACGCCCACCTCGACGGTCTGTCCCACATCGGCCACCAGCGTGCCCCCTCCCCTTTGGTGATGTGCTTCTTAGCATAACCCTAGAACGAGAATTTTTGAATTAGGTCAGTTTTCAGCTTTTTATCACTGATGATGTGCTTCTTATCACTGAGGAGCTTCTAGATTGGAGGCATCACCACCATTTCCCCAAGATCCAGGTCAGTGTTGAAATTTTTTTTGTCATTGTGACTCTTCCTGCTAGTGAACATTTTTGAATCTTCTTATCGTGGCCTCTTATCATCGATGTGTTTGAATTTTCTTATTTATGCAGGAATGAAGGTTCTCATGCATGAAAAAGTGATGCGGCTCATCTCCTGTTAAAAGTCCACAGCCAAGAAACATTATGGAAGAAGAGGCCACCTGAAGCCTAAGTCCATAGAAAACTAAGATTCTGGAAGATGAAAATACTTGATGTATGCCAAAGTCCATAAAGCAAGTATTTGGAAGATACTTATAGTTAATGTATGCACTGATATATTCAAGTTGAGCTCTCGCCATCGCAGTGCAGTCAAAGGAAAATTGTAGTGCTATTTTGTGCAGTTCAAATTTAACCATATGTAAGATTGAACTGATTTATAATTTTTGTGAAATGAAATTGAGATATGGAT
The DNA here is from genome assembly GCA_005191435.1 of Raddia distichophylla. Lineage (NCBI taxonomy): Eukaryota > Viridiplantae > Streptophyta > Magnoliopsida > Poales > Poaceae > Raddia > Raddia distichophylla. Next base: position 2,692,156 of record SPJY01013140.1, read on the forward strand.
TCAATGTTTCACAGTTGTTAACTTGCATTAGATTGAGTTGTGCTTTTCTTGATGAATAATGCCCAAGGCTTCTGATGTTTAACCACAAGAAGAAAAATTGTAGAAAAGCAAGTGACTTGGTCTTTGGACAGTGGATATAACGCTTTGACCTTACTTCGCAGAAATATAACATGAACAAAAGACTGACATGTCAGTTTTGAGAAGCGCACAAAAGGACTACACCTGCATTGTTAGAACATTTCAATACAGGCAGTGGATAAAACACTTTGAACTTAATTTACATAAACCTAACATGCACAAAAGGACTACTTCTGCATCAGAATACTTCAATTCTGATAATCTCGCGTTAGAACTGATATATGAAACAAAATAAAAAAATTGTATAGCTACCTAGTCATTCCTTATTTGGACAATTTATAGCATCATGAAGAACCATTTGTTTGCAAATCTTGCACGTGCGTGGCACTCGTTCTTTGCCTCTTGGTTTATAGCCTTGCTTCGCTTGATTCTCTTGCTTCTCCCCTTTGAATGAATATCCGTTGGTGGATGTATTTGAACTTCTTTAGGGATTTTGAAACCAATGAAAGTCTCATATTCCTCCTGTTTTTTGTGCTTAGCAACGGGCACCATTTGCTCCAAAGGCGCCTCCAAATTGAGAACACTCGATAGTAAGAAGTCCATGCCTTCATTTGAGTGATTGGCTGTTTGAATTAAATCCTCCAACTTGTTGTGTATATCTGCGATTTTTTCTCATAGCTGCCTCTAAGGAGTCAATGGGTTTCTCATCTGGTACGTTTCCATGCTCATCGTACACACTTTCTCTAACAAAAAAAAAGTTAAATTCAGTCAATTAATTGTTGAACTACTGAGAATAATAAATAAGTTAAGTATTTACCTTTTACACCTTTTTTCCCATCTTTTCATAATGTAGTTGAGAGGTAACTCACTTATTTTTTCACCTCTCAACACTAGAATAATGTGTCGGCAAGGAATACCTTTCGACTCTAATAACTTGCATGAACAATTGGCTAGCATGCTTGTTGTGTTGCACTGAACCTCTCTATCTTTAATGGACTCATCGCTGATAGTCACATTTTTTGTATTGTCAGTTTCTGTAATGCTCCGAACAGAACAATGATCTTTGGCAGAAATCAGTTATTCTTAAAATTTCATAAACACCTCATGTGTGCATATTATACTAGCTTGTTTCTCCATGGTCCACTCAACAATTGAGGAGGAGTATGTATGCTTATGTTGTCTGCATGCAACTCTTCTTGCCATTGGCACTCCAATGCAGTGTCAAACCTGAGCCAAAACTCTACGAAAGACAAGTTGCGATGAATGAAACGATTAAAAAATGAATTTGCACTCTCTGACCTTGATGTGGTCCTGATAATGCTTGCTAGAGATATATCCATGAAATATGCATCCATGATTGGCGAATGTGGTATCGTTTTGCTAGCCACTCATTGCCCCAAAGATTAAAGTATGAAATGATAGAATTCCACTGTAACTCAAATTCCTGCTCAGTTTCTGATCCCCAAACACAAGATTTCAATCACGTCCAAAATTTAGGTTCCTCTCTAGTTGATGGCCCAACCTTCTCATGAACTTTTTCCATGATATGCTACATGCACAACCTGTGGGCTGATTCTGGCATGATTTTACTAATAGCACCTTTCATGCTAGCATCTTCGTCTATTATGATAAGTCTAGGTGCTATTCCCCCATCGATACTAGGAAGGTCTTAAACAACCATATGTATGACTCAATCTTTTCATTTGCTAAGAATGCGGCTTAAAAAAACACTCTGTAAATGATGATTTACTCCAGTGAATGGTGCAAAGATCAAGTCATATTGGTTTGTAGTGTATGTTGAATCAAATGATACTACATTACCAAAATGACTATAGTTTTTTCTACTTGTAGCATCGGCCTACCAACCTGCCTTGTTTGTCTACTACAAAATCAAAGAAAAATGCTGCATTTACTTCCTTCTTTCTCTCAAGTTGTGCAATAAACATTTGCGCATCCGCATTCTTAATTTTTTTCTTAAGTCATGATAATAATTTTGCAAATCTCTTCTCGTGCACCAGACATTCTGAAAACCACCATCACTGACATGTAGGACCTGTTTGGTTCGTAACCCTCACTGTCCATGCCAATGAATGGTCATGACCAATTGATGGCATGACCTTTCGTTGGCAGTTTTTGAGTCGTTTGGTTCAAAGCCAATTAAGGGCAGCCAAATTTTGGTAAAACAGGTGGTATGTTTGGTTGAATACCAATTGAAAATGTGCTATTGTTCTTTCGGTCAAATAAAAATCATATAAACTCGTATAAAATTTAATAAATTCAAAAAAATGTAAATAAAATTGATTTTAAAATGCAAACATATTAGGTCATAAAAAATAAAAAAAAAACATTCCAAAAATAAAAAAATGAATTACAAAATGCAAAAATAAATAAATGTAAAATATATAAAAATGGGTTGGTTAGAATTTTGTATGAATTATAAAATTTGTTTCACATAATTTGGACACCGTATGAAGTAGATATGAAAATTAGAAAAACAAATCGATTTCAAATCAACCGACCGCACACTGCTAGTCGTTGCTTGCTGGCTGCTTGCTCGTGTGACACTGCACGTGGGCCACGCGTATATGGTGCGCCGTGCCAAGGAATTGGCGGCCGATTCCAGCGCCATTGCCATTGCGTCTCGCCCAGTACAAATTCCAGGGCACGCCAAATTTTCTTGCCATCTTGCCTTTAAATAGTTGCAATCCAAATGATAGCCAAATCCCCATGGCAGTCAATTTTTTGGCATGGCAAATCATGGCTACAGACCAAACACGCCTGTAGGATCCTATATGCTTGAGAGGTGCCTATGCTGGCTTTGTGGCAAGTAAACAATGTACCCTTTGCCTTATCACTAACTGTACGATTAGATCTTAAAAGATGAATTTTATCTGGTGACACAAGTCCATGGCTATGATGCTCAACCATGGAAGCTATCCTATATTTATTATCACTAGTCAACGTCACGAAGATATGAACATCACATTCACATCTAGTTTCCATCATATTATGGGCCTTTTTATTCATGGAAGGGTCAACTATCTCCTTACCATTATTGGGTTTATATCCTTGTCTTGAGCGCATATAACGCTTTTGCTGAACCACACTGTTCAAAATCTTCTACTGCCCAATACAAACTGAGAAACCGACCTTACGCGCGTATGACTTGTAAAACTCCCCCGCTGCCTTTAAATCTTCAAATATCATCCCCACAATAGGTTTCACTCCATCCTCGCACTCGGGTATAAATGATGAACACTGCAACATCACACAATAGAACATAAGTTCCTGAAAAATACTAATACTTACATTAACAGGAAAACTAGTTCTTTTTTTTTGGAGTATTGAATATGTCCCCAATTCTTGTAGATGATACCTCCTGCCCAAATGAACTGGTGCAATCTTACACATAGGCATTATAGGGCGCAGGCTTGCTGGCCATGGGAGATGGCTCCAAAGCCATGGACATACACACCGCTGCCACCAAACCATTATCGTCCATTGGGGGTAGCTCCATGGAGCAATTTTGACGAGGACATAGGCGGCGATGCCGACGGAGGGGACTCGGGACGGTGACCCAGATTAGTTGTGAACGACGACGAAGGGATGGAGACGTAGTGAACCTGAGGGGCAGCGGAGGGAGACATAGTCGGCGACGCCATAGGAATCGCAGGATGGGAGCAGATCGTAGTGGGCGGCGGTGTCAATGACGGCAAAGGGGACTCGGGACGGTGACCCATATTGGAGCAGATCACGTCGACGACAGTAGAGGGGACTCATGTTGGTGGATGGAGCAGGTCGCAGTGGGAGAAGAAGAGGCAACGCAACAGACGCTCGCTCGGGGAGAGGACAGCTCGAGCCCGCGGGAGCCAGCCCGATTTGTCTTGCAGGAGGGTGCTTTTGCAAAAATATGCCATAGCCGTTGGATCTATTCTTTGCGGTGGAGATACCCTAGGTGCATGAGTGCACGGGGAAGGCTGAGTGCATAGGATACGTTTTGTTCTTGGCATCAAGGATTTGAAATTTGAGGACAAGCTGTGCAGTGCCTGTCAGGCCGGCAAGCAAGTGGGAACTATACATGCATCCAAGACTGCCATGCCGACTTCACGATCTTTTGAGTTTTTGCGCATGGATCTTTTCAGACCGACTACATATGTGGGCATAGGGGCAACCTCTATTGCCTTGTGATAGTCGATGACTATTCACTGTATACTTGGGTCTTCTTTTTGCCCGGTAAGACTCCTGTTGGTGACATTTTTAAATCTTTTGCAAAAAGAGCTCAAAACAAGTTTGATTGCAAAATAAAAGATGTGCTAAGTTGCAATGGGACCGAATTTACTAACACTATTGAAAGCTTTTGTGATGAGTGTGGCATAGGACATGAATTCTCTGTAGCCTACACCCCACAACTGTTAGGCATTGTTGAGAGAATTGATTGAGATGGTCTGCACAATGCTGAATGAGTATGTGTCAGGACCCGGTGGACAAAATTGTGCCCCTCTGTGTTTTACCGCACTAGTCCGAAGGATCATCGCTAGTGCACACAGTCTCAAAACAGAAAGATACTTTGCCATTAATTAAAGTTCGAATACATATGCCTAAGCTTCATTATATTCTTAGAAATCCCCAGTTGCGAAGAGCTCCTTGCTCCCTTGGGATGGTTCTCCAACTAAAAGTTTTTGAAAAGAAAAATAAATGCAAGAAATGTGAGTACAATTGTACTCCACATTAGTGGAGCTAAAAAAGTAGCTAGAGGAGCTAGAAAGTAAGGGGTTTATACGTGAAAGTGTGTCACCATGGGGTGCCCCTATTCTCCTTGTGGACAAAAAGGATGGTGGCATACGGTTGTGCACTGAATATCGTGAATTAAACTAGGTGAAACCCCGCGTGTTGCTGCGGCAACGCCGAAGCGGATGTGCAAAAACCATATCTCATACGTATGTATCAGTAGCATTTCATTTTTAGCGGACCTTTTGCAATATATGATGAAAGGTAAACTGCAGAGATTGCTTCAATTAGTAGGCTGTATAACAGTTAAAAAACCAACGCATATAATTAAGGTCTTCTTTGATGCAACATAAGGGACATTGTTACTTTAAATGTGGAAGCAGCAAAAAATCACTGCGTAATACTCACTGGATTAAAAGAAGATAGCAGTGGAGTTTTTATAAAATAATGATTGACGACAAACCTATATCTGGTTGTAATGCAGGCTTTAGATTCCATATTAAAAGAGTCAAATGCACCTAAATTAGACATGCATAAATTCAGTAATATAGCAGACGATATTATTGTTGTTTATAGTAACAACAATGGAACCCATCGGTTCAAAGGGGAAACAAAATTCCTATTTCAACAACGTAGTTACCTTTCTCTGAGCTCAACAGATTGGTAACTTCTGAAACGAAAAAGATGGACGCGTTGCTATGTTCCGGGCATTGAGATGAAGGTTGTCCAACAGTCCAAACATTTCAAAAGGAACCATTTTATATAACTAAACTCACCGAAAATAATATTTTAATATGCAATGAGACAACATATTTTGAAGAAATGTATCCTATAGTTGCAGGCATTATCTATTTTACCATTGCATTCAAACCAAATATATATCGCTCAACTAATTTTAGTAAAACATACAGACACATTGCCATTTGTCATGCACAAAGCAACCTTTTCTTTTGAGGTTGTTGCTTCAACTTGAGATGCATCAATTGTAAGAAAACCTAAGTAGCTATAATTCTCTCCAGTAGACAACAGCTTGCAAAGCACATCATGTTTGGCTCTTGATGATGGGACTAAAGAAAAATCCGCAGGATTCTTGTAGGGTCAATACCATCTAAATGTAATACAACAACATGGTAAGAAGGATTTCAATATTAGAAACATATATGGTTATTAAGTAAAGCCACTATATCTTGGTCTACATAAGAACGATGTGGATGAATCGACAAACATGGATGCATGGAACTTTTATAAATTTGTAATTACTATTTGTACAGACTGTTTTATTTATATTTAATGCTATATATACTTGATACTGGGTTATTTGCCCACAGTTTTCCCTTAAAACAATGTATGCATGAACCACTAAGAGAAAGTGTTGGCTAAATTTCATTACATAAATCCATAATGTCGTTGCAACCTTGCATAGAAAAGGCAAAATCCTTTTTTTTTGGGTCATTTATATGATCTTGTGTGGAAAGAGGATGTCCTAATCAGTGTACATGGTCGTAAATTTCGTCTCCTAGTGATCAGCAAGTAGGCTAAGCAGACAACAGAAGTTTAAATGTGGGAGAAAAGTATTGACTTGTCTGTTTCATATTTTAGATTGTGATCAGAAAATACCATTGTCAATAGTAAGAAAGCATAAGATGGACCTTTTTGGTCAGATCGCGTGCCTTTCGTCTCGGGGAATCCTCATTTATAGTGCTAGAAATTAAGGACAACTCCTGAACTTTGATGTCTGCAATAGCAAATTATCATCCAGACGATTTACTTTTTTTTGGCACCAATCAAAATAAAGGTGATCACCACCTGGTCTAGCATGATTATGGAAACAAACAGAAATGATACACCACATCCCTTTAACAATACGACATTTGAGAAATAAATTATTCACAGTTTCAACTTGGTTACAGAAATGATAGATTGAAACATTGGATTTTCCTAACCATTGTTGTTTCCCCATGTTCTCTTGTAAGGAAATGCAGTTTTCTCCAGAGATCATAGGAAGATTTTAATTTTTAATGGAACTTTTGGTATTCTTACAAAATCTACTTTTATGAGTTATGGATAGGAGCCTCAAAATGTTTGTAAAATAACTTGACAGTAAACAGCATGTTTGAGTCCCAATTCCACACACCAACATCTTTAGAAGTACACATCTAGATTCCCAGCGAAAAAATCTAACAAAAAAATTTGAAAATTTTTTCCTTTACCACCTCCCAACAGGAGGGAGAGGGAGGAGAGAGAGGGGAGGGGGCGCGACAGGGGCCAGGGGCGGCTCGGTGACGGCCGGCGCGGAGAGAGAGGGGGGCGATGAGGCGGCGGCCGGCGGCGGCAGCCTGATGCGGCGGCGAGTCGGCACAGCGGCGGGGCGGCAGGGCTCACGCGGCGGCGGGGTCGGCACAGAGGAGGCGCGGCGTGGCGGAGGCCCCCGCGGGGAGGAGGAGGGGAGGCGGCGCGGTGGAGGCGGAGGGAGGCGCGTGGAGGCGAAGGCGGTGGAGGGGAGGCCGGCGCGGTGGAGGGGAGGGCGGAAGAGGCGCGGTGGAGGCGGTGGAGGAGGAGGCCGTCGCCGGCGGCGACGACACCGAGGCGGCGGCACCGGTGGCGACGCGGGGGAGGAGGAGGCGGCGCGGGGAGGCGGAGGCTGGCGCGGGGGAGGAGGGGAGGTGGAGGAAGAGGGCGACGGGAGAGACGGAGAGAGAAGCAGGGGAGGAAGAAGGGGGAGGTGGCAGGGGAGGAGGGGACCTGGGTTTTAGCTCTCTCCCCTTATCCTCTGGTGTCCCCCCCCCCCCCCCCCCTCTCTCTCTCTCTCTCTCTCCCCCTTCATTCGTATGAGGCAATGAGGTACGGGAAGGCCATGGGCGGTCGAAGGTGGCATTGGCGCCTGGTCACAAGAAGGGAGGGAGAAAGTTGGAGCTTGTGTGGGAATTGGATGTTTTTGAGAGGAGAAATGTGTATGCACTTGTACAAATAGGTCTCAAACCTATCTTAGCCATTGGTTGCATACTGGGATGCATGCACCACCCTACCTTCTTTCTCGTGGTATTTAAAAAAACACTCGAGAAATTTTTAGAAAAAACGATCAAGTCTTTCTTCCGATCCTCCTCCTCCCCCTCCAATGTCCTTTGTATCAATGTACACCATCACCCTCGTAGGCCGCCACAATGGTTGTCCACTTGTCCGTGTCGCATGTTGTTGTTCTCTAAAAAAAGTGACTACCATCGATCACCACCGAAAAGAACTAGACTAGCATCTTTGCTAGGCTAGCAATGACACTCGATCCACGAGGCATTGTCCGAGTGCGTCAATGCAACAACCGAAGAGAAGAGGCAATGAGCAACCTCTCCAAGCAAAAACCACGTAGGGGTCTCCAACTCTCGATACCGACTCGATCATAATCTCTCCATCCATTCAAATGATTTTCAATTGGTTTTATCAACATCACATTGTTTCTCGTTTTCTATTGTTGAAACCAAGACGAGAGAGCGACAATTGTCAAGCAACCACCCGATCGAGATGAGACCGTCAACACTGGAAGATATTTGTCAAACAAATAGGGGAAGATATTTGTATTGCCGGCCATAAGTGGTGGCCATAGATCATCTCCCTTCCCCGCCGGTGCTCGACTGGCTCATGTCGCTGCTTCCCGGAGACGACGGCTGGCTGCGGCTGTCGAGGAAGGTGTGCGTGGTCGGCGCCGGCATGGCCGGGCTGGCGGCGGCGCGGGAGCTTCGCCGGGAGGGCCACGCCTTGACGGTGCTGGAGCAGAATGCCGACGTCGGCGGGCAGTGGCTGTACGACCCTGACGTCGACGCCGGCGACCCGCTTGGCAAGGCGGCGCCGGTGAGGGTGCACAGCGGCATCTACGCCTCCCTCCGGCTGCTCAGCGCCCGCGAGGTCATGGGCTTCTCCGACTATCAGTTCCTGCCCGGGCAAGGCCGCCGCCGCCGCCGCGACCCGCGCCGTTTCCCCGGCCACCGCGAGGTGTTCCACTACCTCAAGGACTTCGCCGACGAGTTCAACCTCATGGACGTCGTCAGGCTCAACACCATGGTCCTGCGCGTCGCCATGGATCTTGCCGCCGGCGACGGCGACAGCGAGGTGCCGAAGTGGGTGGTGACATCCATACACGTCGGCGAGGAGAGGGAGGAGGTGTTCGACGCTGTCGTGGTGGCCACCGGCCACTACTCGCAGCCATGGCTGCCCAGCATCGAAGGTATATAGGTAGCTAATAACTCTGTTTCTCCGGCGATGTGTCTTGTTTGTGAGCTCGAATTTGATCAGGAATGGAGGGATGGCGGCGGCGGCAGCTGCACAGCCACTCGTACCGCGTCCCGGAAACCTTCCGCGGCGAGGTGGTGGTGATCGTCGGGTGCGGCAACAGCGGCAAGGAGATCGCGCTGGACCTCTGCGGCGTCGCCAAGGAGATGCACCTCTCCGCCAAGTCGCCGGAGGAGGCCGCGACACCGGCGATGTCCAAGATGCTCGCCAACCACGCGAACATCCGCCTGCGCCCGCAGATCAAGCGCCTGCGCGACGACGGCGAGGTGGTGTTCGCCGACGGCAGCACTGCCTTCGCCGACACCGTCATGTACTGCACCGGGTACACCTACTCGTTCCCCTTCCTGGACACGGGCGGCGCCGTCACCGTCGACGACAACCGCGTGGGGCCGCTGTTCGAGCACGTCTTCCCGCCGTCGCTGGCGCCGTGGCTCTCCTTCGTCGGCATCCAGATCAAGACGATAGTGCCGTGGTTCTTCGAGGCACAGGCGAGGTGGGTGGCGCAGGTGCTGTCCGGCCGGCGGGCGCTGCCGCCGGAGGCGGAGATGGTGCGGTGGGTGGAGGAGCTGTACGGCGCCATGGAGCTCGCCGGCGTGCCCAAGAAGCACACCCACGACATGCGGGGCATCGAGCCTCTGGTACGCGCGCCCCGCACATCGGCATGATCCTATCATGATATCATCTCATCAAGCATTCTAGCATTGATAATGGTGGTTTTGATGGAGCTGCATTCCGCCATGATCGACAGTATGAGTTCGGGGAGAAGTACTGCGACTTCCCGCGCATCGAGGGTTGGAAGAGGGAGCTGCTCGTCTCCGTCATCCGGAACATGATGGAGGACGTGGAGACCTTCCGCGACGGCGGCGGCGGCGACGACGACAGCGACAACGTTCGCGACGGCCTGCAGAGATGGCATGCCCTATCTTGTGCTGCACCGGTCATGGAGGAATAAAGAGAAAAGGCCCTTGACCCAGATTGTTGCTGGAATGAACTGGAGGCATTGCTCTCCACGATGATTTGGTGTTGCTCTCCACGATGCTTGTTTGTAGTTACAAATTAACTACCACCCCTCAAATTCCTCAATGCTTCGTTTATTCGCTAGCCGAGTGCATTGCAAAAAATATAATAAAAAAACAATATATGTGTGCTTTATATTGTGTTATATTCTATTCTATTTCTGAAAAATAAAGTACAGCCTACTAATACAAAGATGCTAGATAAAATACGATGATTTCATATATTTTGAGTTAACGGAAGGCTTTGTAAAATGTAATGCATCAAAATAATTGTCGTCTGGTGACTAACTGGGGGGTCACCACCGGCAATGATTATATATGGGGCGATGCACAAGATCCAAACTCGATGGTACAAGGATTTATACAGGTTCAGACCCTCATGGCAGAGGTAATACCCTACGTCCTATGCTCTGGGATTATATGGGGTATAGGTGTACAAGATGATGATCAACCTGGGAGATGATCAAGCTGTAGATGTGTGATTCCCTGCCGAACTATGGACCCTTACCCCTTTTATATAGTGGAGGGGTGGGGTTACAAGGAAGAGTCCTAATCGGTTACGAGGTAGGATTCCTATCTCTATCCTCTAGTAGTTATCCGGGATTACAAGTATACCTTCCCTATTAATTAGGGATAGGCTTCTATCTTCATGTCTTTCCTTGCCGAGAAGTCTTATAGAGTCCGAGTGGTATACGTTATTATCCACCCGATTTGATCCATCCCCTGTCGGATGGTCTTTTAGACCCGCCGTGTGGATACCCGGGGTCTATGTTTTGCACAGGCACAAAACATGACGACGGGACAAAGCGTGGCCGCGGAGCAGCTAGGAGAAGAAACTGACATTGTTACTGGTATTTTTCCTATACTTCCCTCTATTTGTATTGTCCTATTTGATCCCGGTGCTACCCATTCCTTCATTTCTAGAGAGTTTGCCACCGAGAATAAACTACACTGTGAACCGTTAAGCAAACCAATGTGGGTTAGCACACCTGCTGGAATAATAGAAGTAATAAGAAAGGGGCAAACTATTTTAATTAAGGAAATTCCCTATACCACTAGACTCCATGTCGTACCATTAGTAGGGTTAGATGTAATTCTTGGTATGGATTGGTTAGCTTCTAACGCCGTACTATTAAATTGTGAGCATAAAACGGCATTGATAAAAACTCCTGATGGGTCCCGAACCATCTGTCAAGGACAATGGTCAAAAAACAAGATTTCGTCACCCTCTCTTGCTGCTACATCTGTTAATGAGATCACAAAAATTTCGGTGGTCTGTGAGTTTCAAGATGTCTCCCCTGACGAACTTCCGGGTATGCCCCCTGACCGAGATGTGGAATTCTCAATCAATTTAATCCCCAGAGCTACACCGATATCAAAAAGGCCATACCGTATGAATCCAACTGAATTAGTGGAGCTAAAAAAGTAGCTAGAGGAGCTAGAAAGTAAGGGGTTTATATGTGAAAGTGTGTTATCATGGGGTTCCCCTGTTCTCCTTGTGGACAAAAAGGATGGTGGCATATGGTTGTGCACTGACTATCGTGAATTAAATAAAATGACCATCAAAAATAAATATCCTCTTCCTCGCATTGATGACCTGTTTGATCAACTCAAGGGTGTGTTTTCAAAAATTGACCTTCCATCTGGATGCCATCAGATCAAAATCAAGCCTGAAGATATCGAGGAAACTGCTTTTGTATCTCGGTATGGACATTATGAATATACCGTGGTATCTTTTGGTCTTACCAATGCCTCGGCAGTATTCATGAACCTAATGAATAAGCTCTTCATGAAATTTTTAGATAAATTCGTTATCGTATTCATCGACGATATCTTGGTATTTTCCGAAAATCCGGAAGAGCATGAGCGACACCTAAGGATAGTCCTACAAATTCTGAGAGAAGAGCTTATTCAGAATACTGCCGTGTCAAAGAAGTCATTGGGGTGATCTTGATCGAAAAAGCGTCGGGCTCCTATTCACCCCCCCCCCCCTCTAGTCGCCGATCTCGGTCCTTCAACTTTGTTAAGCCAAAATTCACATTTGTTGATACCGGCTAACCCAGAACCTACCGCGCAACATCCTCAGTCGCCAGCCCATGCCTGGGCCCACCGGACTGACCAGCTTCGCCACCATAGTTACCGACGCCACAGCCTCCAGCTGCCTCGGACTCCTTGACATGGCGAGGCTTCTCGAGTACACCACCCGTGTGACCGCCAGGTCATCGAACCCGGTCGTCTGCACGCATCCGGACGCACCAGCCTCCAGCTGTCCCCGCGATGCGTCCGCCACGTACCCGCCGATACCTCCATCACATAGGTGAAGCTTTCCGAGTACACCACCTCATGTGACCGCCAGGTCACCGAATCCGGTCGCTTGCACGCCCCCGGACGCACCAGCCTCCAGCTGTCCCCGCGAAGCGTCAGTCACGTACCCACCGGTACCTGCATCACAGAGGTGAACACATACCAAAACCATACACCTTACCTCTCCTGCAAGGTTAGCACAACATAAGATCATCCACAAGAAAGCTCAACATCAACACGTGTCACACTGACACGACCCCACCGGACAACGTTCAGTCTCGCTCAACAATGCGAAAACCCGACACAACTCGACGTGTTCAGTCGGCATCGGACACCGTCCGCCAGGCACTCAACTCGTGCCTGTTTCACCAAATGCTACTCAAAGCACTTCAAAATCACATCAAAATCAAACCCGTCACATATATTCATCACAACACAAGGGGACCCACCACATGGGTCTCAACAAAAGTATCCTTCCTAGGCCATATTATCTCTAGTAAAGGAGTGGAAGTAGATCCGAAAAGATCGAGTCCATTAAATCATGGGAGCGTTCGACGAGCCCATCTCAAATTAGGAGCTTTCTAGGTTTGGCCGGTTATTACCGTAGGTTCATTAAAGGCTTTTCTCAAATAGCATCTCCACTCACAAAACTGTTGCGAAAGGACCACAAATACATTTGGATTGATACCTGTGAAATTAGTTTCCAAAAATTGAAACAGCTATTAACCGAAGCACCCATCCTGGTACAACCCAAAGATGGAGTTGAATATGTGGTGTACTGTAATGCATCTAAATCTGGTCTACGGAGTGTGTTGATGCAAAATGATAAGGTCATAGCCTATGCATTTAGACAATTAAGGCCACATGAAATCAATTACCCGACTCATGATCTCGAACTGGGTGATGTTGTCTTTGCCCTGAAAATATGGAGGTATTACCTTTTTGGATCCAAGTGCACTATTTACAGTGACCATAAAAGCCTCAAGTACATATTTACGGCAAAGAAGGTGGTTAGAGCTACTTAAAGATTACGATTTGACAATCAACTATCATCCGGGTAAAGCTAACGTAGTAGCGGATGCCCTTAGTCGCAAATTATATTACAATCATCTATCTCTGAAAGATATTAACCCTAAGTTAATCCGTGAGCTCCAGATGATGGATATTCAATTAATCTTTCCTTCGGATATATCCCTTCTCGCTACAACCTCCGTTCAGCCCGAACTAATTGATCAAATTAAAGAAAACCAAGCCAACGATTCATTCATTTCAGAGGAGACAAAAAGAATTAAGTCTGGAGAGCTATCCGGATTTGAGTTACAGAAGGACAATATTCTCAGACTCCATAACAGAATATGTGTTCCGAATGTTCCTGAAATCCGAGCCATAATCCTAAAAGAAGCTCATGATACCTTGTACTCCATGCACCCGGGTAGCACAAAAATGTATAGAGATATCAAAGGAACATACTGGTGGCGAGGTATGAAGAGAGATATCGTAGAGTAGGTTAGTAAGTGCGATACTTGCCAGAAGATGAAAACTGAACATCAAAATCCTGTCGGTTATTTCAACCACTAAAAACCCCTGACCGGAAGTCGGAGGATATCTGCATGGATTTTATTACCGGGTTACCTTTGACGAAGACTAAGAAGGATGCAATCTGGGTAATATTGGATAGATTAACTAAATCCTCTCGCTTTATCGCCGTTAGCCAAAAATATTCCATTCCTAAATTAGTTGATCTCTATATAGACTGGATTGTCGCATTACATGGGGTTCCAAAAATCATCACATCTGATCGTGGTTCGGTGTTCACTTCCAAGTTTTCGAAAAGTCTCTAGTCCGCTCTCAGGACCGGATTTAATTTTAGTACGTCCTATCATCCACAAACTGATGGCCAAACCGAGCGGGTGAATCAAATTTTAAAAGACATGCTAAGTGGGTGTGCATTGAATTTTGGAAGCTCTTGGGACAAACATCTCTCTTTAGCAGAATTTGCTTATAATAATAGCTATCAATCAAGCATCCAAGGCCCCTTACGAAGTTTTATATGGAAGAAGATGTAGATCCCCAATCTGTTGGTATGAAGTTGGCGAAAAATCCCTATTAGGGCCAGATATCGTCCAACAAAATGAAGAGAAGGTGAAGCTTATTCAAGAGAGGCTTCGCATTGCCCAGAGTAGGCAAAAGAGCTACGCAGATAAACATCGAATAGATCTTAAATTTCAAGAGGGTGATTATGTATACTTGAGAGTATCCCCGATCAAAGGAGTCCGTCGTTTCGGTATCAATGGAAAACTAAGTCCTCGCTATGTAGGACCATTCCGTATATTAAAACTAGAAGGGCTGTCTGCATATCAGCTCGAACTACCCAATTATCTCTCTCAAATTCATAATGTCTTCCATGTCTCACAACTCCGAAGATGTCTGCAAGAAGAATTGCATCAACTCCCCACTATCCGCATTCCTATCCAACTGATCTTACGTATGAAGAGCTACCTTTAAAAATTTTGGCCATAGAAGAGAAGTTACGGAATAAATCCATTCGCTACTGCAAAATGCAATGGAAAAATCATCCAACTAGAGAAGCCACGTGGGAGAGGGAAGATGATCTATGGGAGCAACATCTGTCACTATTTAAGAAGGTGATTTCGGGGACGAAATCCTTTTTAAGGAGGGGAGGATGAAACACACCGTTACGATAACCACATGTTAACTCGTATATGAACTCATTCTCATATGCAAAGCCACAATTGTCACACAAATGATAAGATTAAAAATTCCGAACAATAAAATTTCTATTCCACAACTGTCCCGCATACAAGCATCATTCCTTACAATAACCAGAATCGAGGCACATTACAAGATAATAATTATATACATACATACATATATATATATACACACACACATACATATATATATATATATATATTACAAATTTCTTTCTTCTTTCTTCTTTTCTTTTCTCCTCATATCTTTCCTATCAAATGTTTCAGGTTTTTATTTCGGTCCAAGTCTTCGTCAAGCCATCTCCAGACTCCAACCGTCCTCCAGTTTATCTGCACAGCACGAGCACACAAAATAAATTATAATACGATAAAGTTAATAAATTCAAGATCAAATAATTAGCCAACTAAAAATTTAACTAGAATTAATGAAAATGTCTAGGCCGTCAAAGTTCCTGTAGCAAGGTGATCATCGGGACACCAGTCCATCCGGGGCCAGCCGGTCTCCATCACAGCTACCTTTTCATCACTCGGCAAAGAATACAAACATGTGAATTAAATAAGTCCATGTACAACCAATGGTAAAAATTGAATGCACAAGGGGCTGAATGAAATAAACCCAAGAGTGTGGCACACAGACCAACCAATAATTTTTGTCACAGTCCACATCAACACTAGGTTCCTAAAACAGCAGCAATAGCACATCAACCAAAGCCCAACAGCAGAGCAACATGCTAGCCAGCAGGTTCAATTGCAGCCCCTAAGCCCATAAGAATTTGACCACACAAGCAGCCACATTAGGGTCAGCCATAATGGATCCTTACCCCAAAAAACCAGGCACCAGCACCTAGTTTCCAAATCAGGAAACCACCCCAAATGGGGGGTATTTACCAGCCGCAAGGCGGGAGGGGCCTTCAGGTAGAAGCCCCAGAACCACATCACATCAAGGTAAGTCCAGCCAAAGTATAGGTAGACAGTGGAGAAAGGAGAGAGCAGGATAATTTACCTTACCAAAAACTATGAAGACGACTAAATCAAACTAGCTAAAAAAATTATCCAAAAATTGAATTTAGCATTTGAATGTAATTATCGGTGCATGTGCATATGCGTAGGATGTGCTAGCCATTCGTAAAGCGCATGTTTGTAATTATCGGGAGACGGAGTATTAATGTGTGAAACGCATGTTTGCTCCCGGATACACACAAATTTACAAGCACGAGCTTAATTATGTGTGGTGATCTCACCATTCAAAGCGCTCCGCCACTGTGAACACAGAGCCCACACTGAAAATACATAGTTTTCTTGTACCAATATATAAAAAAATTATCCTCATATAATTGTTATTTTTAAAAAATTGCATTATGGCCTAGTTTCTATATTTTATTAACCAAATATAATAGTTTTTCTTATGTTAAACACGCCACACATACCTAATGCATACCAACAGGTTTATCAAGTGATGCTAGGTTGTGGAACAAGAAAGATTTTCATGAATAAATGCAAAGATTCGACACATGTGTCAGCTACACATACTATGTGATTCAGAACTGTTTCTTAGCATCACAACTTATAAGTGATGCTACTTTGTGTTGGAGTAGATATGTACTTTGAGTTTTCTGCATCACAAGCTATATATGATGCTAAGTACGTGTTTCAATAGACTAGTTATGTTGTAGTGATAATCGAGGCACATTACAAGATAATAATTATATATATACATACATGCATGCATGCATGCATGCATACATACATATACACATACATATGTGTATATACACACACACACATATATATATATATATATTACAAATTTCTTTCTTCTTTCTTCTTTTCTTTTCTCCTCATATCTTTCCTATCAAATGTTCCAGGGTTTTATTTCGGTACGAGTCTTCGTCAAGCCATCTCCAGACTCCAACCGTCCTCTAGTTTATCTGCACAGCACGAGCACACAAAATAAATTATAATACGATAAAGTAAATAAATTCAAGATCAAAGAATTAGCCAACTAAAAATTTAACTAGAATTAATGAAAATGGCTAGGCTGTCAAAGTTCCTGTAGCAAGGTGATCATCGGGACACCAGTCCATCCGGGGCCAGCCGGTCTCCATCACAGCTACCTTTTCATCACTCGGCAAAGAATACAAACATGTGAATTAAATAAGTCCATGTACAACCAATGGTAAAAATTGAATGCACAAGGGGCTGAATGAAATAAACCCAAGAGTGTGGCACACAGACCAACCAATAATTTTTGTCACAGTCCACATCAACACTAGGTTCCTAAAACAGCAGCAATAGCACATCAACCAAAGCCCAACAGCAGAGCAACATGCTAGCCAGCAGGTTCAATTGCAGCCCCTAAGCCCATAAGAATTTGACCACACAAGCAGCCACATTAGGGTCAGCCATAATGGATCCTTACCCCAAAAAACCAGGCACCAGCACCTAGTTTCCAAATCAGGAAACCACCCCAAATGGGGGGTATTTACCAGCCGCAAGGCGGGAGGGGCCTTCAGGTAGAAGCCCCAGAACCACATCACATCAAGGTAAGTCCAGCCAAAGTATAGGTAGACAGTGGAGAAAGGAGAGAGCAGGAAGGGAACCGAAGGGTGCCATGGCTGCTGCTGTCCCCTTGCAGATGCAAGCATTCATGAGCTAAGAAAGGAAGGGAAGGGGAAGGGGAAGGGGAAGCAAGGCAACCCAGGGGGAGCAGTGGAGACAACAGTGGACTGGGGTTCATCACCAACCACAGTAAGAGCAGCTGCACTCCCAGATCATGCTATTTGATCATGCTATTTTTGGCAATAAAGTGCACCTACATCACCTTGTCCCACATGCACACAATTGCATTGCATGGGAATGAACATTCTTATGATTTTAGCATATGCATGTCACACCTAATAGCAGCACATCAGCCACAGAAAACACATGCATGTCCAGATCATGAACATCTCCATAGTGGGAGAATGCAAGTACCACAGTAGGCTCACATGCACATCCTTTACTAGCCGCAGCGACAACCATCTCTAAGATTGTAGCCTGTGCCGATGCTCTTAGGCGACATGGGGCATCGCCAAAGCTCGCAGGCACAGGCACCATTCATGTATGCAGTAGCAACGCAATGGAAGGCAGTAGATAACCAAAGCCAAAGCCATTTTGCCCTACGGTTGCCGATCGGAAATTCTAGTGATCTACTCAATCTCCCCGGCGATGTTTCAATCAATAGAACTACAACCGAGACCATCGAGTAGGTAAATAGCTAATAAGCTCTAGTTGATCCCCCCATTTTGATTCCCGGCAAGCAGTGCAAAATCATACCAATGTAGCACATAACCAAGCAGTGACCAACCACCTAAAATCTCCCAAATCATTGCATGCTAATGCTCAGAAATTTAATCAATCAGGCATGCAATGCAAATCGCTATTCTTTCTTAGTAGAAGAAAATTAGGGCTTTGGGTAGCGTAGCTTAGGAGGGGTGTTAGTAGCCGAAGGTGAGGCGAGGCTAGCCAAGCCGCCTTGGGGACGCCGTCGCCGCCGCCCAGGATGACGCCGCCGCAGCCGCCGCCTTGCGGGCCTGAGTAGGAGCAGAGGGAGAAGAGCGTGGAGCGGGGCACCCAGTAGAGAGGAGGCGGATGGAGCTCGCCGAAGAGGACTTGGCCAGGCCACCGCCGACCAGGAGGGCCGCCACCAGCCAGCAAAGCAACCGCCCCACACAGCTGTCACCTCTGCCCTTACCCTAGGCGGCCAGGGAGAACAAGAGGAGGGGGAGCCGAGCGCCATGGGGGAAGCAAACGGGAGAGCCACCAGGGGGAAGGGGGCCGGTTGAACCGCCGCTGGCCTAGCGCCGTCGCGCCCCAGCGCGGCCGCTGTCAGGAGAGCATAAGAGGGGAGGAGGAGGCCGAGAGCGAGGAGCAAAGAGAGGTGAGATTTGGTGAAAAAATTAGGAGAACTAGGGATTGAGTGTGGAGGGGAGTGTCGGGTGGGCTTAGGTGGGCTAGAATGGGCCGGCAAGTGAGCCCATCAGCCTTTTTCTCTTATCCCTCTTTTAATCCCAAGTAAAATCAATGCTAAAAAGGAATAAATAAATAAATAAGCAAATAAATAAATAAATCAAGAACTTAAAATCATATAGAAGAGATAGCTTATTTTCTGAAATCGATAAATTGTCCTTTTACTTTTATTTATTTGCGTGTTACTTCCTAAAGTCGATTAACGATATTTCAGGACTTAATTTAAATCATCCGATCGAGCGATCAATGGAAGAACAGTACCGGGTACTGGATTGAAATAGAAGGCAAGCATTTCCTTGATGTTGGTTAGCGTATTTTAACTTTATATATACTTAATTTTGACATATGCACCTCTAGCAAGTATTGCATTTAAAGAATTATTTAAAAAATTAATTGCATTAAGGATAACGAAAGTGATGGCTTGATCGATGGAGCGATCGAGTCGTTAGAATTATTATGGTGGGTGAAGGGTGCCCTGGAAAGGTGTAGAGGTCAGACGGGGCCCTTCAGAAGATTTTATATATGGACACTCATCTATCACTCGGATACCGAGCCACATCAACTCGTATCAACCTGAAAAGGATATACCCTAGATCAATCATAGTGATGATTGTACCTCGTCTTTGTTCATATACATATGATAACGTTGTTTATCGGTTCCCTGAATAAATGTCATGACTCTTTTCCATTGGGTACGACTTGATTGTGAAACACATTGTTATATGACTTTATTCTAAACGGGTCCCTGATCCATATCATTACGAGGGGCGGTTATGATTTGATCAGCATACGTATTGGTTGATGGTAATGTTTCGCGTACCATAGATATAGAGATATCAAACCAATAGTATAGACGCATGTTGGAGAACATGGGCAGTCGGACAGATCTACTAAAAGACACTGTGAGTTGTTATCTCCTATAGCGCCATCAGCGTATAGTCTCGAGTGGTATATCTATATGGTCCTTAGACTTGAGATTTTCATGGATGTCCAGCATGTTGACTCGTATACTTTGGTATCATTAAACGCTACACCGTAATAGGGTAGTTATAAAGGTGCCTACTAGGTATGCCACGATACATAGCCAGGGGTGTGGTAATCAAGATGGAATTTACCACTCCTCGATAACATGAGAGATACCTCTGGGCCCCTCGTGTGGATAGATAGGAAAAGCGCACGGCCGTGCTAATATGACTAAGGAGTTAGTCATGGTATATATCAATCCACTGCCGAGTGAATTGGTAGAGCTATCAACAAGGGTGGCGCGCATCTTTCCTTGAGCTTGACTGGTATCGGGTGGCAAAGGGATCGGTATGTGAGTGTATCAAGGTTCAACCAAATATTGATTCTATGCATTCGGGGGTTAATACGTACTACTAGGTGCCACTGTTGATTGGTGGATTGAAAACAGGTTTCCAGATCCACGGCCGACGCACTGAACCTAACGGGTCACACACTTAATGAGTTGGAACTGTTTAACGGGTTTGTACATGAATATGATCTATGTAGGAGATAGAACCCTAGCGGGCCGAAGCCCACTAGCGTGACTATATAAGGAGAGGCATAGGGGCGGCGTTAGTAGATGAGTTGAGCCTTCACCACGCCTAGACATCGCGCGCCCCTCCTGCTCTCGAAAAACCCTAGCCGCACGGGGATGTGCTAGCACACCCCGTGAGGTGTTCCTGCTCGGTACATGTGGATACCGCTAGAGGCGCTGCCGTACGCGGACGCGCTGTTCGGTTGGATCCTCGGCGAGCACAGGTGAGACATCGGCGAGCGCCCGGCGAACCTCGGCAAGCACTCGGCGAACCTCGGCGAGCACTCGGCGACCACCGGAAAGCACTCGGCGAGCATTCGATGGTGATCTGGACGAGTACGTCTACTTTCTCTACGCGCGAGAAACTGCTTCTGCTGCATCTGCGCGTCAAGGGTAACGATCTGTGATTCTCTACTTGCATGTGCTCTTGGGTGATTCGTGATAGAAAAAAATTGTTTTTGCGCTAGCGTAGCCTACCCTTTCCCAGCACAACCTAGGTCTCGCGTAGCAGACAGAGAATGTTATCTTTTCGGTGGTTACATTCTCCACATTGGATAAGTAGATACTTAGGAGGGGTGTGTGAGCGTACCCATGGTATCCCCGACCGACGGCGCTATATTATGCCAAAATGCTACTCATTGGCCTGCATCAAGAATGAGTAGAATGGAAACAAGGATAAGTGATGGAGGACGAGGTTGTGAGTAAGACACGTATAATGTTAATTGCCATCACTTGTTCTACGACCAGGTTAGAAATGTAACTTACCGAAATAGAATAAATACTATGAGCTCCGAATTTATTCAGGGTGACTACGGGTAAAGTGGTACAAACCTGCGCAGGGTAAAATCATGAATTCAAGCCAGTCTCTTTGAGCGGAGATTACGGAGGCTAAGTCCGCCTCGTATACAAGTGCCAGTAGTTTTTCTTGAATTAAAATTTGTTAACTCTTTTAAATAAAAATGGTATTTTATCCTAGTAAAGTAGTAAGAAAAGACTGAAGTAGGTATGCTCGGTCTAAGAAAGGTGTTGTCTTGGTTTACTCTGATTTTAATATTGTTATTATTGCTTGCTGAGTACTCCGTACTCACTCTTGCTACTAAACCCTTCCTTGGATGTGAACCCGGCATGCAACTTGAGCGAATGCCAAGACAACCCTGTCACCGATGGGCATTTCGAAATGGAGCCATATTATGAGGATATGGGCCTGTTGGAAGAATATCTTTAGTATGTCCTCACGTAACGTTAGGTGATGAATATTACAATAAAGGGCATCGTACTGTTGTCGTGTATGTTGAAAGTAAGTAGTGGACTTTATTGTATCATTAATACATTCGGCCCTGCGTGGCATCATGATGTAATAAAGCATGAGACTCGGTTTAATTATTGTTCTGCTGCAATACTCTGACTTGAGCAATGCACTCGAGGTAACATAGGCAGTGTTATGTACTTTGGGTGTATATGCTGACACCCCACACAATTACCTCATGGTTATGAGCCTAAAGATGTCATTAGCATGTGGTAATTGGGAGGGTCTTCTCAAAAACCATTTGGAAAACTCGGGTGGCGCCCACTACCTTGCTCTAGCATTTAACATAATAACCCCAACTATCATGAAAAGATCTTGGTGTAAACACAAAAAAGAGATAGTACAAATATTTTTATCCTAGTTCAGACCTCTCAGGCAAGGGATAATAGCCTTACATCCAATCCTTTACTATAATCAAGAGATCACAATACAAGATTTGCGTGAGAAAAAAACGTTAAGTAGGATCCTTCCCTAGATAAAAAGAGTGGTATGATGATCGCGGTGTGATACTGCTAAAGTCGATGGTTATGTCCATAGTGATTTTGGATGCTCTACCCTCACGTACCTGGAGGATACTTATAGTAGCCATATGAATACGAATCCGAAAAGATAGGTACATACATGGAAACTGATCTCTAGAAATCTGAGATGTGCTAGCGCCATCTTGGAATCCTAGCGTATCCCACCATCAAGGGCCGGACCATAGACAGAAGGTAAGTCCAGCCAAAGCATAGGTAGAGAGTGGAGAAAGGAGAGAGCAGGAAGGGAACCGAAGGGTGCCATGGCTGCTGCTGTCCCCTTGCAGATGCAAGCATTCATGAGCTAAGGAAGGAAGGGAAGGGGAAGCAAGGCAACCCAGGGGAAGCAGTGGAGACAACAGTGGGCTGGGGTTCATCACGAACCATAGTAAGAGCACCTGCACTCCTAGATCATGCTATTTGATCATGCTATTTTTGGCAATAGAGTGCACCTACATCACCTTGTCCCACATGCACACACTACATTGCATGGGAATGAACATTCTCATGATTTTAGCATATGCATGTCACACCTAATAGCAGCACATCAGCCACAGAAAACACATGCATGTCCAGATGATGAACATCTCCATATTGGGAGAATGCAAGTACCACAGTAGGCTCACATGCACATCCTTTACTAGCCGTAGCGACAACCATCTCTAAAATTGTAGCCTATGCCGATGCTCTTAGGCGATATGGGGCATTGCCAAAGCTCGTAGGCACATTCACCATTCATGTATGCAGTAGCAACGCAATGGAAGGCAATAGATAACCAAAGCCTAAGCCATTTTGCCCTACGGTTGCCGATCGGGAATTCTATTGATCTACTCAAGCTCCCGGTGATGTTTCAATCAATAGAACTACAACCGAGACCATCGAGTAGGTAATTAGCTAATAAGCTCTAGTTAATCCCCCCATTTTGATTCCCAGCAAGCAGTGCAAAACCATACCAATGTAGCACATAACCAAGCAGTGACCAGCCACCTAAAATCTCCCAAATCATCGCATGCTAATGCTCAGAAATTTAATCAATCAAGCATGCAAAGTAAATCGTTGTTCTTTCTCATATTAGGGCATATAGTAGTAGAAGAAAATTAGGGTTTTGGGTAGCGTAGCTTAGGAGGGGAGCTAGTAGCCGAAGGTGAGGCGAGGCTCGCCGGAGAGGAGACGAGCGAGGCGCCTTGGGGACGCCGCAGCCGCCGCCTTGCGGGCTCGAGTAGGAGCACAGGGAAAAGAGCTTGGAGCGGGGCACCCAGTAGAGAGGAGGCGGATGGAGCTTGCCGAAGAGGACTTGGCCATGCCGCCGCCGGCTAGGAGGGCTGCCACCAGCCAGCAAAGCCGCCGCCCCACACAGCTGTCACCTCTGCCCTTACCCTAGGAGGCCGGGGAGAACAAGAGGAGGGCGAGCCGAGCGCCATGGGGGAAGCAGACAGGAGAGCCACCAGGGGGAAGGGGGTTGGCTGAACCGCCGCTGGCCTGGCGCCGCCGCGCCCCAGCGCAGCCGCTGTCGGGTGAGCAGAAGAGGGGAGGAGGAGGCCAAGAGCGAGGAGCAAAGATAGAGGTGAGATTTGAGGAAAAAATTAGAACTAGGGATTGAGTGAGGAGGGGAGTGTCGGCTGGGCTTAGGTGAGCTAGAATGGCCCGGCCAGTGAGCCCATCAACCTTTTTCTCTTATCCCTCTTTTAATCCCAAGTAAAATCAATGCTAAAAATGGAATAAAAAATAAATAAGCAAATAAATAAATAAATCAGGAACTTAAAATCATATAGAAGAGATAGCTTATTTTCTGAAATCGATAAATTGTCTTTTTACTTTTATTTATTTACGTGTTACTTCCTAAAGTCGATTAACGATATTTCATGACTTAATCTAAATCACCCGATCGAGAGCGATCAATGCGAGAACGGTACCGGGTACTGGATTGAAATAGAAGGCAAGCATTTCCATGATGTTGATTAGCGTATTTTAGCTTTATATATACTTAATTTTGACATATGCACCTCTAGCAAGTATTGCATTTAAAGATTCATTTAAAAATTTAATTGCATTAAGGATAACGAAAGTGATGGCTTGATAGATGGAGAGATCGAGTCGTCAGAATTATTATGGTGGGTGAAGGGTGCCCTGTAAAGGTGTAGAGGTCAGACGGGGCCCTTCACAAGATTTTATATAAGGACACTTATCTATCACTCGGATACCGAGCCGTATCAACTCGTATCAACCTGAAAGGGCTATGCCCTAGATCAATCATAGTGATGATTGTTCATCGTCTTTGTTCATATACATATGATAACGTTGTTTATCGGTTCCCTAAATAAATGTCATGACTTTGTCCATTGGGTACGACTTGATTGTGAAACACATTGTTATATAACTTATTCAAAACGGGTCCCTGATCCATATCATTACGATGAGCGGTTATGATTTGATCATCATACGTATTGGTTGATGGTAATGTTTCACGTACCATAGATATAGAGATATCAAACCAACGGTATGAACGCATGTTGGAGAACAAGGGCAGTCGGACAGATCTACTCCGAGACGCTGTGAGTTGTTATCTCTTATAGTGCCATCAGCGTATAGTCTCGAGTGGTATACTTATATGGTTCTTAGACTTGAGATTGTCATAGATGCCCAGTATGTTGACTCGTATACTTTGGTATCATCAAACGCTACACCATAACAGGGTAGTTATAAAGGTGCCTACTGGGTATGCCACGATACATAGCCAGGGGTGTGATAATCAAGATGGAATTTTCCCCTCCTCGATAACAGGAGAGATACCTCTGGGCCCCTCGTGTGGATGGATAGGGAAAGCGCACGGCCGTGCTAATATGACTAAGGAGTTAGTCATGGTATGTATCCATCCACTGCCGAGTGAATTGGTCGAGCTATCAACAAGGGTGGTGCGCATCTCGCTTTGAGCTTGACTGGTATCGGGTGGCAATGGGATCGGTATGTGAGTGTATCAAGGTTCAGCCGAATATTGATTCTGTGCATTCGGGGGTTAATGCGTACTGCTAGGTGCCACTGTTGATCAGTGGATTGGAAACAGGTTTTCGGATCCACGGCCGACTTGCACTGAACCTAATGGGTCCCACACTTAATGAGTTGAAACTGTTTAACGGCTTTGTCCGTGGATATGATCTACGTAGTAGATAGAACCCAAGCGGGCTGAAGCCCACTAGCGTGACTATATAAGGAGAGGCATAGGGGCGGCGTTAGTAGATGAGTTGAGCCTTCACCACGCCTAGCCATCGCACGCCTCTCCTGCTCTCCAGTAACCCTAGCTGCAGGCGAGGTGCTAGCACACCCCGTGAGGCGTTCCTGCTCGGTATGTGTGGATACCGCTAGAGGCGCTACCGTACGCGGACGCGCTGTTCGGTTGGATCCTTGCGAGCATAGGTAAGACATCGGTGAGCACTCGGCGAACCTCGGCAAGTACTCGGCGAGCATAGGCGAGCATTCGGTGGTGATCTGGACGAGTATGTCTACTTCCTCTACGAGCGAGAAATTGCTTCCGCTGCATCTGCACGTCAAGGGTAACGATCTGTGATCCTCTACTTGCGCTCGCGTAGCCTACCCGTTTCCCAGCACAACCTTGGTCTCGCGTAGCAGACAGAGAAGGTTATCTATTCGGTGGTTACATTCTCCACATTGGATAAGTAGATACTTAGGAGGGGTGTGTGAGCGTACCCATGGTATCTCCGACCGATGGCGCTACATTATGCCAAAATGCTACTCATTGGCCGGCATCAGGAATGAGTAGAACGGAAACGAGGATAAGTGATGAAGGATGAGGTTGTGGGTAAGGCACGTCTAAAGTTAATCGCCATCACTTGTTCTACTACCGGGCTGGAGATGTAACTTACCGAAATAGAATAAATACTCTGAGCTCCGAATTTATTCGGGACGACTACGGGTAAAGTGGTACAAACCTGCGTATGGTAAAATCATGAATTCATGCCAGTCTCTTGGAGCGGAGATTACGGAGGCTAAGTCCGTCTCGTATACGAGTGCCAGTAGTTTTTCTTGAATTAAAATTTGTAACTCTTTTAAATAAAAATGGTATTTTATCCTAGTAAGGTAGAAGGAAAAGATTGAAGTAGGTATGCTAGGTCTAAGAAAGGTGTTTTCTTGGTTTACTCCGATTTTAATATTGTTATTATTGCTTGCTGAGTACTCCGTACTCACTCTTGCTACTAAACCCTTGCTTGGATGTGAACCCGGAATGCAACGTGAGCGAATGCCAAGACAACCCTGTCACCGATGGGCATTTTAAAATGGAGCCATATTCTGAGGATATGGGCCTGTTGGAAGAATATCTTTAGTATCTCCTCGCGTAACGTTAGGTGATGAATATTACAATAAAGGGCATCGTACTGTTGTCGTGTATGTTGAAAGTAAGTAGTGGACTTTATTGTATCATTAATACATTCGGCCATGCGTGACATCATGATGTAATAAAGCATGGGACTCAGATTAATTATTGTTCTGCTACAATACTCTGACTTGAGCAATGCACTCGAGGTAACATAGGCAGTGTTATGTACTTCGGGTATATATGCTGACACCCACACAATTACCTCATGGTTATGAGCCTAAAAATGTCATTAGCATGTGGTAATTGGGAGGGTCGTCTTGAAAACCATTTGGAAAACTCGGGTAGCACCCACTACCTTGCTCTAGCATTTAACATAATAACCCCAACTATCATGAAAAGATCTTGGTGTAAACACAAGAAAGAGATAGTACAAATATTTGTATCCTAGTTCAGACCGCTCAGGCAAGGGATAATAGCCTTACATCCAATCCTTTACTATAATCAAGAGATCACAATACAAGATTTGCGTGAGAAAAACCTTAAGTAGGATCCTTCCCTATATAAAAAGAGTGGTATGATGATCAGGGTGTGATACTGCTAAAGCCGATGGTTATGTTGTGATTTTGGATGCTCTACCCTCATGTACCAGGAGGATACTTATAGTAGCCATATGAATACGAATTCGAAAAGATAAGTACACACATGGAAACTAATCTCTAGAAATCTGACATGTGCTAGCGCCATCTTCGAACCCTAGCGCATCCCACCATCAAGGGCCGGACCATAGCACGAGGTAGCCAGTCGTCAAGCCTTCTAGTGCCTTGATAAACATGGCATCGGGTAACACCTGCCAGACACGTCGCTTATCATCCATGTAATCATATGTCTTTGGGCAATGGGTAAAAGGATACAAGGGGAACACTAAGAGGTGTGACACTGTTTGGAGAAGGCAGAACTCAATCCTCTACAGGAACAATTCATATAATCATATTCATATATTTTATTCTTACGCATTATAATTATTCGTATTTTCTACGTTAGATTCGCTTGATGTCAGCCCTTGGGCCTATTGTCGTCGATTCTGCTGAGCACACTAACGAAGGCAAGTTCATGTTGACTCATGTTGCAAATCCCAAATTGCCAGTGTTTTGTTAAATTTATAAATTGCATACTATGTTAAACATAAAATGTTAATTACTTTAGGTTGTTAATTAATATGCTATGACCATGCATTTGTCAGCTTAGTATTATTATTTAATTATTCTTGTTGCCATCCTTGTATATTTTATTAAAAACTAGCAGTAGAAAGGGGATTCTCCGATCCCACGATCAGAAGTAAGGACGACTGACAAGCTTGTTTCTAATTATGGAAGCTTGTTTCTAATTATGGAAACTTCCATTTCGAGATACTTCCTCCTTTTTTTTAAATAAGGCGTATTTTGTTTCGTTAGGACAAAGGTCTGACCAATAATTACTCCATTAATACATAACTTTTATGACACAAGATTGATATTGGTAGATTTGTATTCAAAAGTACTTACATATGAGTATGATTTTGTATCACATAAATGACATATTAATGAAATAATTGTTGGTCAAAGTCTTGTCCAAATAAAACAAAATGCGTCTTATAAAAAAACGGAGGGAGTATTTGGCTAATCGTGTTAGAAGTTCATGTCGAATGGAGATACTTAAAGTTGAATGGCAGAAGTATGTATGACTTGTAGTGTTGTTGTACTAGTGCATGTACAACGTAGTCGTGGATTTCCTTTGGTTTTCCAGGGTATTGGCCGACTTCCTCGTTGACCAACCAAGGGTCAAGGAAGCCAATCGAGTTCGGCTTCTGCTTTCTAAGTCTTTGTATCTCCATTCTACAGAAAATGGGTTAATTGAGTTAATTAATTAGGGTTCTCGACAAGCAGCATGTATAGATATATATATACATCTTGTGGAGTCGACACTCACAGGCACCAGCAGGTCATGAAGGACACGTTGACGGCGTCTGCATGGTACACATTGTACCAGTCTTCAAATTCAAGATTTATCAATTGATCATTCCCTCGATGTAAATGTTCTTCTTGAAACGAGACGCAGCAATGAGCATATCCCCTGGCGGACTTCGGGGATATATGCTGTCCAAAGCGTGGCAAGCCATCTCCGGACTCCGACCGTCTTCCAATTCATCTGCACAGCAGAAGCACACAAAATAAATTATTATATGCTCAAGTAAATAAAAAAATAATTGTATCTAGCATTAAGGAGAATGGCTAGGCCGTCATAATTCCTATAGCAAGGCGATCATCCTCACAGCTATAGCTTCATCACTCGGCGAATTAAACAAACCCGAGGTACATTTCCACTAATATAAGATCAACAGTAAGAGCATTCAAATCTGGCATAGGGCCAAATGAAATCAACCCAACAATAAGGTACGCAAACCAACAAACAGCTGCAAATACCAATTTCCTGCTGGCATAAGGTCCAAAACAACCTAAACAGCCCACTAATCAAGGCCCAACAGCACCAACCACACCTTAGGACAACAGGTGCAATAGCAGCCCTCAACCTAATAGAAATTGAGCCATATTTTCAACCAAATCAGATTAGCCATAGAGGACCCTTGCCTCCCACAAACCAGCAAACTTGCCCATAGTTTCCAAAACAGGAAACCACCCTAGATGGGGATATTTACCAGCCGTAGGCAGCCTTGTGGAGGCCTTAGAACCACATTTCAGCAAAGGTAAGATCAGCTAAGCCATGGGTAGAAGATAGAGAGGAGAGGGAGCTCAAAAGGGACAAGGAGATGAAGAAGGAGGAGAGCCCATTGCTGAGCTCCCCAAGCATCTAGGAGCTGAAAAAGGAGGAGAGCCGAAGCTGCTGCCCCATTGCTACTTCCCAAGCATCCAGGAGCAGAAGAAGGAGGAGAGGGAAGCAAATCGGCCAAGGGAAGGCAGGGGGCTTGGATTCACCACCACCCTCATCTCAGCTCAGCGAGGAGCACATACATATAGATCATGCTAGCCGTAACAGTAAAATGCACATGCACCACCTAGACATGCATGCACATCATCATTTAGCACATGAATGAGCATTCTTAGGATTCTAGTTGTGCATGCCACACTTAATAACAGCACATCAACCACAGAACACACATGCATGTCCAGATCATGAACATCCCATAAGGAGAGGATGTAAGTACCACAGTAGGCTCACATGCACACGCTTTATCAGCCGCAGTGATAATAATCATTGATAAGGTTGCAGCTTGTGCCGTTGCCTTCCGGCGATATGGAGCATTGCCAAGGCTCGCAGGCACATGCACTATTCATGTATGCCGTAGCAAATGCAATGGAAGGCAATAGATAACCAAAGCTTAAGCAGTTTAACCTACGGTTGCCGATCGGGAGTTCTAGTGATCTACTCAAGCTCTCCGGCGTTGTTTCGACCATTAAAACTACAACCGAGACCATCCAGTAGGTATTTAACTAGAAGCTTTAGTTAATTTCTCCCAAATCGATTTCCAGCAAGTAATGTAACACAGTACCGATGTAGCACATAACCAAGCTGTACATAGCCACCCAGAAACCCCAAAATCATCGCAAGCTGTTGCTCAGAAAGTAATCCATTAAGCATGCAAGACAAGGTGTTGTTTCTCATCTAATTTGGCATATATCAGTAGAAGAAAAATTAGGGTTTTAGATAGCGTAGCTTAGGAGGGGAGATCGTAGCCGAAGGAGAGGCGAAGCAAGCCAAGGAGAAGCCGACGAAGCTGCCTCGGGGGCGCCGTCGCCATCGCCCAGGATAGGGCCGCCGCGGCCACCGCCCTACAAGCACGAGTAGGGGCAGAGGGAGAAGTGCGTGGAGTTGAGGCATCCAAAAGAGAGGAGGCGAGTGGAGCTTACCAAAGAGGGGCTGGCAGGGCAGCCGCTGGCCAGGGGGGCCGCCACCACCCGATAAGCCGCCGCCCCACACCCCTGCCCTTACCCTAGGCATCATGGAGAGAAGAGGAGAAGGGGAAGCCAAGCGCCACGGGTGAAGCAGAGGGCTGAGCCACCGCCGGCCCAGCACCGCCGCCATCGGGTGAGCAAAAGAGGGGAGAAGGAGAGAGGCTGAAAGAAAGGGATAGAGGGGGGAGAGAGAGAGAGAGAGAGAGAGATTAGGATAAGGGAGGAGGGGAGTGTCGGCTGGGCCTAATGGGCCGAGTTAAGCCGTCTAGTGAGCCCAAAGACCTCCCCTTCATTTTTATTTTTGGGTAAATCTAAGGCTAAAAACATTAACACATGAGTAAAAAATCAATAATAATAAAGGTATATATAAATATAAGTATATAAAAGAATAAATCAAACAATTTAAAACCATAGTAAAGAACTAACTAATTATTAGAATAATTACATAAGCCTCATGCTTTTATTCAATTATCTAAATAATTACCATCTCTTAAAAGCCGATTAATGTCATTTCAGGACTTAATCTAAATTACCCGATTGAGAGCGACCAACCGGAGCACGGTACCAATTACTGGCTTGAGATAGAAGGCAAGCATTTCCTTGACATCAGAATATTTCACCTGTTATTTATTTATTTTCGATATAAGCATCTCTAGCATGTATATATTGCATCTAAAGTTTTAATTAGAAACTAATCGCATTAAAGATAATAAAAGTGACGGCTTGATCGACGGAGCGATCAGGTCGGTAGATATACTATGGTGGGTGAAGGGTGCCCTGGGAAGGTACAGAGGCAAGACGGGGCCCTTCACAAGATATCATATAAGGACACACACCTGTCACTTGGATACCGAGCCGTATTAACTAGTATCAACCTTGGTCACGCATAGCGGACAGAGGAGGTTATCTATGCGGTGGTTACATTCTCCACATTGGATAAGTAGATACTTAGGAGGGGTGGGTGAGCGTATCCAGGGTGAGCGGATCCATGGTGTCCCCGACCGATGGCACTATACTATGCCAAGATGCTACCCATTGGCCGGCGTTAGGAATAAGTAAAACGGAGACGGGGACAAGTGATGGAGGACGAGGTTGTGAGTAAAGCACGTCTAAAGTTTAACGCCATCACTTGTTCTACGACTGGGCTGGACATGTAACTCACCGTATTAGAATAAACACTCTGAGTTTTGAATTTATTTAGGGCGACTAGGGAAAAGTGGTACAAACTTGCGCAGGGTAAAATTATGAATTCATGCCAGTCTTCTAGAATGGAGATTACGGAGGTTAAGTCCGCCTCGTATACTAGTGATGGTAGCTTTTCTCAAATTAAAAACCGGACAACTCTTTAAATAAAATAATATTTTAATTCTAGTAAAGTAGGAAGGAGCGACTATAGTAGGTATGCTCGGTCTAAAGATGGTTTTTTAATGGTCTGTTCAGATTTCAATGTTGCTATTAACGCTTGCTGAGTACTTCGTACTCACTCTTGCTATTAAACCCTTGCTTAGATGTGAATCCAGAAGACAATGTGAGTGAAAGCCAAGACAACCTTGTCACCGAGGGGCATTGCGAAATGGAGCCTTATTATGAGGATATGGGCCTCCTGAAAGACTATCTGTAGAACCTTTCTGTGTAATAATAATAAGGAATGAATATTACAATAAGAGACATCCTACTGTGGTTATGCATGTCTAAAAGTAATTGTATCGTTACAATAAGAGACATCCTACTGTGGTTACAATAGTAGGAACTTTATTGTATCGTTAGCACATTCGGCCCTGTGTGGCATCATGTTGTAATAAAGCATAAGCTTCTCCTATTATTGTTCTGCTGCATAACTATGATTTGGGCTCGCATCTGAAGTGGCATTATAGTTGACAGGTTATTCGGGTGTAATAGCCTAAACCTGCACAATTACTTCATGATCTTGACATGAAGGGGGCATTAGAATGTGGTAATTGGGACGGTCGTCTCACCAAATTTCTGTTGTCGATTGATATAACCCCTCTACCTCTGTTCCTTAGCATCATCTCAAGGTGTAATACAAGCGTATATGAGGTCTTCGTCGTCGGATCCTCACCGGAGCTCATCGCTTATGTCGCCCTCTTCCACCCTCTCGGTCGGTCATCCACCTCTAGGCCAAGCCGAGGTCACCTCCTTACTCCCATTGCCTCCCTCGTGCTACCAACCTGCTTCCCTACCTCTGTCACCGTTGGCATATGTCGCGCCGCCATGGCCGTTGCCACCCTCCGCGTCGCTCTGCCACTCAGGTCATCTCCACACCAAATAAACGACATCATTGCCTTCATCTTGCCTCCCTCTCGCTCCCTGACCCCGCCACCTTCCCAATCTCGCCACCGATGATTTTCCCCGCTGCACGCTGCCATGAATGGCAGTTGTCGCTCGCCATTGGCCACCTCTTTTCATGCCGAGGACTTCGCATGTTCTTCTCATTCTCCTCTCCCTTTCCCCCTCCTTCCCCTCGCCGGTGCCTGACGAAGCGCCGCTTCACCGCCATCTCAAGGCGTCAATGCTTTCCCTATTTCTTCTCGCCAAAAAGCGAGACCCACCTCGCGCTCCTTCCTCCTTTTTTGGGCTGTGCCTAGCCCACTCATCCCTCCTCTCTCTTCTTATCATAGTATAAGCCTCCAATGCACAATTTTCTTTTACCCAACACTTAATTGTTGGTGGAAAGCGCCATCAAGCATCGATTCAATTCTAACCCCGGCCCTTAAGACATGACGAAGCTTTTGGGAATTTTTTCTTAAGAAATGCAGTTTTCTATATTAATTTTCATTTTTTAAAAAACTTTCATCATACTTGAAATTCAACGAATGAGTACATGATTGCATGTACCTAGCTATTATTACCATAAAGATCGGAAAACGAACAATAGACCAACGATAGATCCACAGAACGGCCAATCTCTATAGAAAATGCTCACAAATTTTTTAGACCTCCCGGAGAATGTACAAATATAAATCTTATCCTAATGGGCCAGTGTGGGCCTTTAAAATGAGTACGTACCAAATTGCAAAAGTGAAATAAACTCGAAGAGCAAAGCTCGCTATTTGCCGGGCTCAACGAAAAATAGCAAATTCCTGGGCTTTCACTTCATGTCGCGTTATTCTTGCAACTTCACCTTTTCTTGCCATTACATTTCTTGAACGACATAGCTAAAATTACACTAAATCTACAATACATTTGTTTCCTGAAGCGGAATGATTTTCACTTCTATTTAAAGAAACTAAGTAATACTATTTTTCTTGTGAAGAAGGGCTTTCACTTTCATTTAAAGGAACTAAATAATTCTACTAAGGCTCAAACTTTTTTACTTACATAAATTTAGAAGGATGAAATAAAGTTATGTCATGAAAAAGATATGAAGGTACTTCCAGAGTTTAAGTGCTTCCAGAGTTTTAGTGCATC
This sequence comes from Raddia distichophylla, assembly GCA_005191435.1. Lineage (NCBI taxonomy): Eukaryota > Viridiplantae > Streptophyta > Magnoliopsida > Poales > Poaceae > Raddia > Raddia distichophylla. The sequence continues at coordinate 2,726,367 of SPJY01013140.1, forward strand.
CTGCATATTTACAAGTAATTTTTAAATATGCCACACAATATATAGAACGGAAGGTAGAAATAAAAATTCTTCAATGTAACGTTAGCAAACAGTTTAATTATTATCTTTCATTTTAAGGCATGTACAATTAATGCTAGGAACAAAACATGATCCAACCATAAAATTTCATTATCCACATACTAAATTTCAGAAAATTGTTTTTTTGCCACTCTATTGGATAACCTATTATCATTTTGCCACTTTGTATCTATAATATATGAGTCCATCTGTGTCTATAACAATAGGATAAAGTGGGAAAATAGTAAGGACGAATGCTGAGTGGCAAAAAAACAATTGCCCTATTCACAGCTCTAAAATTTAGGACTGAGCTAGTATTTGGAGCTAGCATTAGACATGCTCTCTTTATCCAATAGGAACGCATATTTGTCCTATGGGATTTTTCTTGTTTCTTTTCCTTGTTGCTATCCTAAAATTCATTTATTCATGTTGAAATGGTTTTCTTCTCTCTTTATTAACTACCCTCCACATGAACGTACTTTTGGGTCCTTTTCTAGACCTTGCTTAACAAGATTTTAGGTGTTTGTTATACAGAAGCTAAAATGCCAAGCAAAAGCAAGGTGAGACAAAAGCAGAGGATTCATATATGCATTATCCTAATTGTACAACAAGAAAACACTAACATTATCGATGGCACCATTATCCTAGTATCGACGTCGACGATAGATCAAGGACGTCAATATACATAAAGATTTATTATGAACAATAGCTATCAAACGACTGATACCATTGTACTAAAAGTGCCATAATAACATGGTATATCTGTTCCTATACATGACAATGTACCTCTAAAAGCATCTATATTAATTTCGTCGTGTTCTCATAATTGTCTGCCTCTATCCTAAATGTATATGAAAATGATTTCATAAGGTGCGTGTATATATATTTCGCCCTTTCGCAGATATGAAGAATATTTCTGTGAGTTGTAGAGCCGACCATATATATCTCCTATATATGTTGCAAGCATATATAAAGTAAATTCCAAGCCACTATTGTACATATGCTTCGAAGCTTTTTTTGCTCTCATTTGGTTAATCACGCTTGAGGGAATAAAGAGCTAAAAATACTCGAGAATGAGCCTACGCTATATATGGTGTGGGTCGACACAAGATGCTAAGCATATGTATGATATCAATTACCTTTTTTTGCCTAAGCTATTCACACTTAGCTTGCTAATACAAGCTAGCTAGGCAAATGTATCGTCTGAAGTGTGCTAACTAGGATTTTTTTTTTTTGGCCTTACAATTAATCTAGCTCTTCACACAATCACACTTAGGTTGATGATACAAGCTAGCTAGATAGGCCAATAATGTATGCTAGCTCCTAATTGTATTAGCTTGCCAGCAATTTCCTAATTATATATATAAAAGCTATCTAGGCAAACTAATATATGCGGTCCGATGTGTACATGTCCATGATTCAAGCTTAATTCGATGACTTGATAGTAGTATGTTTCACCAGATAAGAAGTCTACCGATCAATTGCAACGCTAGATCCTTTCTTTTGAAAGAATCAGAGAGATATGTATATGATTCGGTCCAGCAGACGAGAGCACTGTGTTCTTGCTTGAATTAACCATGCATATACGTCGTCTACACAGATCATGGCAATCTAGAGATGCCAATGATCTAGTGAATCTCATTGCGTATTCAAGACTGTATATATAGAACGAACAAGAGGGTATATGAACAAACAATTCGATCGATCCATGCATGAATATATGCTATACGTATGCATTGTCCTTCCATTCGTCAACCACTGTACGTTGACGAGATTTGCATGCATGTCTCGACATATATAGCCTAAATAATTTAACATTATACTTCTATATACATTGTAGCCCCTTGGTATCTATCTTCCGTCTTTCTAGTTCAGCGAATCTATTCAAGCTCTCTAAAGCTTATATAGTACACAATATTATATTCCGTTGCCTCTCTTTGGAACAAGAGGAAGCAAGCTAGCTAGCTAGCATATATGGTTGGCATATGCGTTATGACTGACATTAATTGATGCTTCACTAATTATTGGCGGGCATTAATATATATCTATCTGAACCTCCAAGTATATATATGTATGCTCTTTATTGAAACAGAAACGTACGTACAGTACGTACCAGCATATCGGAAAGTAGATTCTTTTACTAATTTCCTTGCAAATTGGACATTTGGACTTATGTTGCACACGTAATTTGGAATAAGAGTAGTACTGCTAGGTGCATGCATGCCGCCGTAGGAAGCTGCCAGTTATTCCGCCACAGGAAACAGATGCAGTCTCGAGTAACTCTCGAGTAATTCTGTACGTCCCGACGGCGAAAAAAAGACCTTAGAAATTGATCTAGTACTCTCAACTAGGGGTGAAAATGGTACGGATATTATCCGACCAACCGACCGAATTGATCGGATACTTATTTGGATAGTTTTATGGATATTTGACTATTTTTATAGATAAGTATATGGATATGGATAATTTGGCGTGGATATGGATAGGAATGCGGAGAACTAATTATTTGATGGATAAGGAATATCTGAATTTTTGTTCGGATAATATCCGAATATAAAATATGGATATCATCCGAATGTATTTATGGAAATTTTTAAATGTATTACTAGAATTTTTTATTGATAGTTTCCCAACTTTTAAATTTATTTTTTGAATTTTTAAATCTAGACTAGTTAATGATATTCGTGTATAGACTTTCTAATATTTTGTTTTTACTAATGTTATAATTTTCCACTTTTAAATTTAAATTTTGACCATATTATGTTAAACTTTCGAACATATTTTTGAACATTTATTTTAACTATTCGACTAACAATATCCATATCCTTGTCTTATGTAATATGTATTTGCTTCGTATTCATAACCGATGTTATCCAGTATTATTCGAATTTGTATCCATATTCAACATATTCGTATTTGAATTAAAAAACTTTGAAATTGATCTAGTACTCTCGACTAGGGGTGTAAATGGCACGGATATTATCCGACCGACCGACCGAATTGATCGGATACTGATTTGGATAGTTTTATGGATATTTGACTATTTTTACAGTTAAGTATATGGATATGGATAATTTGGCGTGGATATGGATAATTTGGCGTGGATATGGATAGGAATACGGAGAACTGATTATTCGATGGATAAGGAATATCCGAGTTTTTGTTCGGATAATATCTGAATATAAAATATGGATATCATCCGTATGTATTTATGGAAATTTTTAAATGTATTACTAGAATTTTTTATTGATAGTTTCCCAACTTTTAAATTTATTTTTTGAATTTTTAAATCTAGACTAGTTAACGATATTCATGTATATACTTTCTAATGTTTTGATTTTACTAATGTTATAATTTTCCACTTTTAAATTTAAATTTTGACCATATTATGTTAAAATTGGGAACATATTTTTGAAAATTTATTTTAGCCATTCGACTAACAATATCCATATCCTTGTCTTATCTAATCTGTATTTGCTCCGTATTCATAACCGATGTTATCCAGTATTATTCGAATTTGTATCCATATTCAACATATTCGTATTTGAATTTGTAACCGGTGAAAAATACATATATGGATATGGATAGAACGATATCCGATCTTATCTGATCCAATCACATCCCTACTCTTGACGGCCACAAGAAAACTGTTGAGCAACATATTCCAGGACAAGTATTGTCGACGGCTCGGAGCTAAGCCGTCAAGAGTGCTCCACGGTCTGCTAGGGAAAGGAATGACGTTAGTCACTCTCGACTACCAGCCGTCAACCGTCGAGAGCATGTATATTTATAGTTATAGTTCTCCATTAAATTAGAGTTTAATAGATTTAATTTATATAAAAACTTGAAAAATACATTAATTGCACCTTTAGTTTAATATTTGAATTTAAAATTTGAGTTTTGTTTTATCTTGTAAATTTTGTATGATTTATTGGGTGTATCAAAATACTACATCTTACCATATGCTACGATAAACAAGAGGTTATCCAGAAAAAACCTAGTTATGGGGGGTAGTTGCATTGGATATTCGGAAATTTCTACTTTTTGCACCGATGATGTTATTTGATGCATAAAAGACGATGGAATGCATGAGTAGCAACATAGTTGTTTTTATATTTTAAAAAATACAAATATGTCGGGTTGACCATCAAGGTGCTGCGGAAGGTAAAACCCTCGAGATAAGAACTTCTCTTGATGGGTACCGTCCTCGTGCTGGGTTGGAGGAGGCAGACTTCGATCCAGTGATAGACAGACCAAGCAGATGATGCAGGATCTGATGTCCGGGGCACAAGTCTTGGTGGTTGAGGACTTCTACGGGTAATCACTTAATATATTTCTACTCTCCCTTAAATTTTCTAATGCAACATAAATTGGTCGTGATATTGTCAGGAGAGAGCACGACAAGAGAGACGATAGCTTTTTCGCTCGCACAAAGTACCTTACAAATCTGCACTACCTCACTGTTAGACCAGATTGGGCCTCAAACATCTCAGATGCCTAGGACGCCTTGGCCCACCGCTGGGCTAGCCAGGAGTTTCGTGAGAGGTCTGAGACGGCCAAGAAAAACCGAGCTTCTAAAGGGAGTAGGACTACCGTCGGGAAGATGTTCTTCGCGCAGCTTAGAAAGAAAATGGTAATCTACATATTTTACTATTTGCAACTTCATTTTTACAAACGAACCAATAAATTGCGTTACTTGTATGCTGCAGGCCATCAAGACCGGGCAGTTGCCTCAATGGCTACAGGTGTTCCGGAGGGGCCACTCCTCCAGGATCATGGATGGTTCTATCGGGACCGTGGGTTTCGTTGTGTGGAGCGAGAGATATGTAACACGTTCATACCCAGTTTCTATAGCATTCTACTTTTTTGATCATGCATTCTGAATCTTCACTTCAATGCAGGCATGCTACAAAGAGGCTTACGTCGAAAAGCACGAGGAAGACAAGGACCTGGAGGAGGAGCCTCTAGACTCATTAATCATACACCAGACTATGGGTGGGAAGGCTCACGTGAGGCTCGCTCTCGGCTAGGATCATCTGTGATAGTGTTCGGTCATATGTGCGCTCTAACTCAATTCAAATTTTGTAAGTACTGATGATACTTTGTAGGTCTGAGGATTACATGACCGTCGTGCGGGCTAGCCACACACAAGCCGAGAGCCGACGCGCCTTTGTGTCAAGACTCCAGAGGGAGAGGGAGCATGAGAGGGAGGAGAATAGGCAGATGATGCAGGCAATGCGGGAGAGACCGAGGAAAGCGGAGGAGGCATGGAAGAGGCAGCATGAGGAGATTGCTCAGCAACGAGCTGAGTTCGAGGCTAGGTTCGCATATTTGGAGAGCCTCACTCCACTGGCTGGGGTAATGTTTCTAAACTTTAATATTTCATCCACTACAACTTAATATTTAATTCATATATCACATGTAAAAACATTCTTAGGCTGTCCCGAACAATATCAGTCGTGGCCAAGGCTTTTACAGAGGTGCGCCACCCCACCTCCCTACTAGAGCTACTACGGGGACCTGTCACCCCCACCGGGTGAGCAGGGTCCTTACGGTGTATCGCCTCCTCAGTAAGGTCTCTACGGCGTCCCGACTGCCCCACCAAGTGCCTATGTGGGACCACCTCGCCCCAAAGGGTGGCTTCCAGTTTATTACTAACGTGGTAAGTCACTACAACTTTAATCATGTTGTAAACTTGATTTTGACGCAACTTTTTTACTAATAAACTTATGCTTGCATTTAGGATTCGGGTTTAGCCACCCCAAGTAGCTCACGGGCTAGAGGGAGTCAACACAACGGGCAGCCAGGAGGCCGACTTCATCAACAACCTCTTCGACGGTGCCCTGCCATTGTTTGCCTAAACGACCCTCCCCTCGTCGAGAGTCAGCCTCTGACGAGCGAGCATTAGGTCTACTATGTGCGACCATTATGTTTCTTTCGAGATTTGAACTCTTTTTGAAATATGTGCATGTCTTTCTTTGAAAGGGAATGTATACATTATCACATATATTTTGTTGTTTTCTATTTGTGTCGTTGGTTATGCAAATAGATGTGTGAATGTGCAATTGTGATCGCATATGTGTGATATTGGGATATGTGAATTGTGAGATTTTGGGTTTGCAAGTGCAGCAACTGCTATACAACAGCAACTGAAATTTTCTAGTTTTTTTTTCAAAAAGTATAAAAAAATTTCCCTGATTTATACTACTCTCGACGGTCATGGGGTGTCCGTCGAGAGTAAGGTGAGCCCCGCCCAACGGGCTCGGGTGGAGTCAATGCACCTTCTCTCTCGACGGCTTAGTCAACACCGTCGAGACTAAGGTGAACCCTTCCACTACAGGAAACGAAACTTTTGTGGCCGGCCTATGCCGACGACAAAAGAGCAAATACCGACGACAAAACGTTATGTCGTCGGACAACCGACGACAATAGTTCGTCGACAATGAGTCGACAACAAAAGTCACTTTTGTGGTTGGCCAAACGTAATACCGACGACATAGCTGCCTCCTGAGCCGCGCGCCCAAGGGAGATCTTTGTGGACGACCCTTATTCGAGCCGCCCACAAAACTATACCCAGATGGCACGGGCACGGTGATGGCGCTCTGTCATGTGGGTCCCGCGGACCGGTTGAGGATGCCACGTTGCAGACTTTTGTAGTCGGCCAGACAAGAGGTCGACCACAATGCTTGTTCAGTGTGGACGGCTGTGTCTTGTGTCGACAACATTGCTGATAGTTTTGTGGTCAGCCTATACATATGCCGACGACAATACTCAGACTTTTGTGGTCGGCCTGTACATATGCCGACGACAATACTCAGGACTTTTGTGGTCGGCCTTTGCACTGGCCAACGACATTGATAGTGTGCCAACAAAAAAAATTGCTAGTAATTTATAAAAAAGCTCAATTTTAACCTGCAAACAACTGTTTTCCCCACATTTTTACATACCCAATTCCCCATAACAATCACAATATATAGCGACCACATTTGCATCCACTGATACATTTGTCAATGAATCACAGACGAATACGAAATCATATAAACAATAGTGCGACATCAATACACATTACCCAAAAATTCACATTACATTCAGCATCGAGTGCATCGTCTAACCCACAAGTTCACATTACATGCACAGACCCACAAGTTCATTGTCTAAACACGTCTAAGAATGCAAACCTGTGAATGGATCGGCAAACATGTCCTCGACGAATTGCTCCACGACTGATCTTGTGGCACTAGAATCACCTCCCTGCGGAGCATTTGTCGCAGCCGCTGGCGCCGCTGAGCCAGACACCTGCAAGATTAGAGGAAACCGTAATTTTCATAACTTTTACGCATTTGTGTGATTATTTGAAAATGTTCTGTAAACTAGAGAAAAGCTTTACCCCCGAAGAAGCCGCCGGTGCAGAGCCAAACTGGAGCATCGGAAACGAGGCCGGCAGCACGAATGGGCGAAGAGTGCCGACCTGTGTTGTCGGGGCCCCCGACGGCTGCTTGAAGATGATCGGCGGCTGGCCAGAGGTCCCCGCTCCCTGGAACGCCTACGGATATGATATGTCCTATGTGCTACGTAAGGTTGAGCAATGTCGTCGGCCGAGCGAAAGGCCGACCACAAAACCCCCAGGCCCCCCTCGGCAACTTTCCGGCCACACACGGCTGCGCATCGATCGACACTGTCCTATGTGCTACGTAAGGTTCTAGGGCATTCCCAACACATCAAAAGTCGATCCACTGGGCTATATCGTCATGACTTGCACATTCGGCACATTTTCACTCCTGATCGAGACTTTACCGTCAACTTCGTTCCACAAACGTTAAGGTTGATCTCAAAGAATCCAGTTACGGAAATGCAACGCAGGTCAATGTAGACCCGTGAAAGAAATTACAATGTGTCGTGGATGCCCTAAAACATTAGATGACAAATAGAACAGTGTCGAGTGAGGCACGGGTGGGCCGGAAATTAGAGCGGGGGGCAGGGGGTTTGTGTGGTCGGCCTGATTGCATGCCGACCACAAAGATATCTAATGTGGGCGGCCTGAACTTTTGCCGCCCACATTGCATGAGCAATGTCGTCGGCTTAAGCAGAGACCGACCACAAAAGTTGAGCAATGTCGTCGGCCGAGGGAAAGGCGGACCACAATGGTCACTACAAGAAGACTGGCCTATAGCAACACACCCTTCGCATCATATGCGGGTTGTGTTGCTAAAGAACACATGATGGCTACCTACTCTAACACACATCTGCATCACATAAAAATTGTGTTCCAGGGAGACTATACTGCACCACATATTATATGTTGCTGACACTTATGTGCAAAAACATTGTCTTGAACATAAGTCAGCATCACATAATATTCATGTTGCTAATATAACAATACTAGTATATATATAAAAAAAAAATTGACCAAACATTGACCGCCCTCCCCCCACGACGCCTCTGCCTCGCTTCCGTTCCCCGCCGCCGCCGCCCCTCCGTATCGCCGCGCCGCCTACCCTGCCGCCCGCCGCCGCCTCCCCTGCCTCGCCGGTCGCCTCCTCCGTTCCCCGCCGCCGCCGCCCCTCCGTATCCCCGCGCCGCCTCCCCTGCCGCCCGCCGCCGCCTCCCCTGCCTCGCCGGTCGCCTCCTCCGTTCCCCGCCGCCGCCGCCCCTCCGTATCCCCGCGCAGCCTCCCCTGCTGCCCGCCGCCGCCTCCCCTGCCTCGCCGGCCGCCTCCTCCGCAACCACGCGCGTCGCCGCCGCCTCCTCCGTGCCCTGCCGACGGCCCTTCTCTGAAGCCACGCCCGCCTGCTGCCTCCTCCATGCCTGCCGCCGGCCGCCTTCAAGGTTTGATCAATTTACAGAATGGGTAATTCTTTTTGATAATAATATATTTGCTATAATGCTGGTGCCAGATTTTAGATACTTTTATCTATCTCATGTATCTAGCTCTCTATCCTCAGCAATGTCTGTCCAGCCTTCCATCTCCCATGCTCCGTTTCGGCTTCGGCGTCAGACAGATGCCCATTGATGATCCCTACAAGCACACCTGGGAAGGTTTGATGCCTTCTCCTGATTTACCAAATCAGCTCTATGTTTAGTTTTTGGTATGCTCTTCAACAGTTTGGATTCTCTTTAACCAGATCTTCCTTCTATTTTTTGTAGGCCACGGGACAGGGAATACCTGTTCAATATCTTCAATGAAATGAAGGAAACAACAATATGTGTAGTTCCTAGCAGTGCATCCTAGGAAAGAGCAGGTATTACGCACTAATGTTCCAAACAAGAAAATAAAGGTGCTTATTGTATTGATAGTATAGCCATGGTCGCCCTGCATTTGTGTCCTTCCAGCTTTGAAATTCTTTTACACGTTTCCTTCAGGTTAGCAATTGAGCTGCAGATTCATCAAAAGAAAGGTGCTATTTGGCTCCCGCTTTTATTACTTTATTAATTCGGCCGTGTGCAAATGTATCTCTACATTGATAGATACTTGATTTAGGATTATTTGTGCTAGGTTTGATCTTTATTTCTACTTTTATGTTCATACCATTTTTTTCTGAAAGGTTGCGTTTAACCAATGAAGATACCATTTGCTAAGGCCAGTCTATTGAACTTTATGGGTGTCTATACTGAAGTGCAGAGGTGTAAGATGGAAATTCACTTTCACTTATCTCAAAAAAGGAACTTTAACTAAGCTGATTATTCATGTTTCAATAAAGCTTTTTTACATAAAAACAGCACCCATCATCAACCAAAGTAGGATCATCTTATTATACTACAGAGTTTACCTTACATTTTAGTGTGTGTTGGATTGTTTATAGACAGCTAGATAGTTCATTAAGTGCTTATTATGCCGTCATTTATAATTTGTATTTCTTTTTCATGTTGCACTTTCATCTATCTATGGATATAGTTTGCTCTGCAAATTTCCCCTCAGCTAGAGCTTTGTAGAGATGTTTTCTAAGGCCTCCACCAGTTAAAAAAAGCATTTCACATCTCATTGTTCATTTATTCATCCAGGACTATGTTTAGGGGTATTATGGGCTCTCAGCAAAGAAAAAAAATTTGCTTCTCTGCAGCTGTTGGCATTTGGGACGCTGACTTTCCTTCAAGGTTAATGATGACATGCATGTAGATTTAGGTGAATAATTTTTTATGGTACAGCTTTCTGTTGAAAATCTTCGGTATTTTCTGTTTAATAATGTGAGCCATATGACAAAACAGGAATGCTTGCCATTACACTTGCCCGGCATAAATGAAAACCAAGAACTTATATCGACTGCATAAAGTCAGACCAAGACCATAGGTTTTTATACTTTATTTTAAAACAGCATTGCCTTGCTTGCATATATAAGTGTAATTGTAATAAGCATTTTTTTCTTTTTAGGGTTCACTGATAGTTATTGTAGCATAGCTATTATATGCTAAGTCTAATTGTCCATGCCATTCTAAATAATGTAGTTGAGTGGTTATTCGATAAAAATGTTTGAAATTATAGTACTGGGTTGATTAGATTTATTAGCAAAAGAACTATAAGACCTGTAATTATTTGATCACTCATTTGAATCGGTCACTCTCTTTCTGAACGTAACCATGCTACCAAATGGACGGGTATTTCCATGGATTCCAAAGCAGGTTCTTCCAGATTTGAATCTGGTCTTGTAAGGTCACTTACACAGTAGAACCAATGTGACTGAAGATTTCAAGTGTGCTGCCATGAAATTAGCCTAATCTGAAATGTTGTTGTTCCATCATGATATGGATCTTACCTCCTCCAAAAGGAGCACAAGGTTGTCATTCCATTGCTATGTAAATGTGTATTGGTGCTTTCATGATTCCATCACTTACTGTACGACAACTAATAGCATGTTTTGTTCATGACAGGTGTTTCAGATTGTACATGTTACAAGGCCTCATGTACTGCTTGGATAGGGCTGTAACGAGCACAAGGTTGTCATTCCATTGCTATGTAAAAGTGTATTGGTGCTTCCATAATTCCATCACTTACTGTATGACAACTAATAGCATGTTTTGTTCATGACAGGTGTTTCAGATTGTACATGTTACAAGGCCTCATGTACTGCTTGGATAGGGCTGTAACGAGCACAAGGTTGTCATTCCATTGCTATGTAAAAGTGTATTGGTGCTTCCATAATTCCATCACTTACTGTATGACAACTAATAGCATGTTTTGTTCATGACAGGTGTTTCAGATTGTACATGTTACAAGGCCTCATGTACTGCTTGGATAGGGCTGTAACGAGCACAAGGTTGTCATTCCATTGCTATGTAAAAGTGTATTGGTGCTTCCATAATTCCATCACTTACTGTATGACAACTAATAGCATGTTTTGTTCATGACAGGTGTTTCAGATTGTACATGTTACAAGGCCTCATGTACTGCTTGGATAGGGCTGTAACGAGCACAAGGTTGTCATTCCATTGCTATGTAAAAGTGTATTGGTGCTTCCATAATTCCATCACTTACTGTATGACAACTAATAGCATGTTTTGTTCATGACAGGTGTTTCAGATTGTACACGTTACAAGGCCTCATGTACTGCTTGGATAGGGCTGTAGCTACATCCTTTCCTTCCATTTTTTCTTGTTGGTCTGCCTTATAATGTGTTTTTTCTTGCTATGCTGTTTTCCTCTCTTCTTATGAACACTTTCAGGTATTGTTACTTATAGTTCTTTTTTTTTGCGTTGCCAGGTTTGTATAAATATAAGCATGACACATACATGTACCTCCCAAGGCTGTAGGTGTCTAATTACGCCGTTGATCGGCTTGCCACAGAGGATGAATCATTCACGCTGATATTAGATTGGTATCTAATCTAGTCAATAAAAGCATCACTGGTTTGTGCACATCTATTTTGGGCGTTGATGGCTATGTATATTAAGCATTGTCAAAAAAGTAGTATTGTATATTGTCTTGTGCACATCATATATGTTAGCTTAACTAATCTATATACGGGTTAGCTAACGCGCGAAGGCGCGTTAATACTGCTAGTTAAAGTATATGTTGCTACTAGTCACTACTATTATTTTACTAGCAAACCGCTTCGACAGTAACAACTTTCCCATTTATAATAACATTGTTGTTTTATTTGGCAGAGAGAAATATGGTATTGAAGAAATATACAACCATAGATCCTATGATGAGATGTGATGCGCCACCGGCACGAAGATTCAGCTAATTTCATTACATACTGGCCAATACATTGAAGGGTTGTTATGTTCTTAGGTTTCTATGTTCCAATCTTGGGAAGTTTTGTATGTGTTAATATTGGTGTGTGTTTTCGGCTTATAGTTATAAGCTTGTGCAATTTAGTGTTTGTATGAACAGTATTGTACAATAACTTATTTTAATGGCAATGAAATATTTTTTTTGGATCATTGTTCATGTTTAATTGTATTATATTATCAAATGAAAATGATATTTATATTTAAGCCAAATATATTCAAAAAATAAATAGAAAATAATAATATGGATTGACATTTAGTTGTGTTGCAATAAGTCATATATGTGATGCTGAGAGATTTTTCCTATGCTTGCATACATGTGATGCTAAATTTGTGTTGCTGCTTTGCAACACATATACATATGTACAACATCATATGGTTTGTGTTGCAGTGTAGAGTTCAGCAACACCACCTATAACATCACCAACATTATGTGATGCTAGTAATGACTGCAACACATATGCGTATATATAGCATCATATGAGCATGTTGCTATATGTCAGTCTTGTAGTAGTGGGTTAAGCAGTGTCATCGGCTGAGTTAACCTCGACCACCAAATGAAGTATAAAAATGGTTTTTTATGGATTTTGTGGGTGGCATAACAGTGGCCGACGACATTGGTAGGACCATCATGTTAGAGACGTCTGCCTTGTGGGCCCTCCTTGACGTGGTTTCGTTAGGCCATTAAGATGCCATGAGCTGGGTGCCTCTATGTTGACGGCATAAATTTTGCCGCCGACAGAGTTTAGATGAGCGGCTCCAAATTTCAAATTTGTATGGAGACGGGAGAGTTGGCATGACTATTGTGGTCGGCCTTTTTTTGGCCGACCGCATTGTTGTTTAATGTCGGCGGTCTCTCTTTTGGCCGCCGACATTGAGCTAAAAAAGTATCGGCGGTGATTTGGCCGACCACAAAAGATTTTTGGCCGACCACAATATTCTCGTTTCCTGTAGTGTTCCCCGCGGGCCTTGGTAGGGCCCATGACACCTTCTCCCGACGGTTGGAGGGTGGTCATCGAGAGTACGCTGTCTAGGCCTCAAACGGCGTCTAGGGCAATATTCTTGATGGTCTGTTGCGAAGTTGTCGATACAATCGAGGCTATTTCTCTCTCAATCGACTAAGCTAACACGACGACCTTGTCTCGACGGCCGGGCGTCGTGACTAATCTTTCCTGATGGCTTTGCACTTATTATTGACGCTATTGGCTGTTGAGACACCTGTTATTTCCTGTAGTGTTCTGAATCGATGTATATTCTTCCCAAATCCCAATTAACACAGTGAAAGACATGGCACAACTAATAATACACAAAAACCACCGCCTTCTTACCTGCTATTCGTCACTAGTCACTATGTAGAGTTCTTTAAATAATATAATTTTCGCTAAATCTTTGATCGAAAGGTTACAAGTCATAGCTATAGAAAAAACTATATATTATAATACATTATCACCTATATAACCACCACCTACTAGACACTGTATTAAGGTGCAACTTGTATTTCTCTCGTCCGAATCACCACTAGTATGAAAAAACAGTGAAAATCATTGAAAAACATAGAGCTTTCAGACAAGAAGAGTGTCATGGATCATCACCTCTCTAACTTCGATGACCTCCCAACTACAACGAGATCTTGGGAGTTCGAGAGGCAAGGGGTAGAGAGATTTGGCCACGTCCTAGTCACCATAGAATGACCACCTTGTCTTCCCCCCCTCCCCCCCCCACCCTTCCGACACTGCTCGAGATTTTTCTCTTTTGTGTCACTACCGCTGGTGCCATGCACACATTTCACTCTATGTGGATCATATTTGAGATTGAAATTCTGTTACCGTCTAGCCCTCATTGTGATATTTATGACGGTTAACCGTGAGGAATAATTTTCTTGACGATTTTTGACTGCAAATGGTCCAATTTGGGATCGTGCTTGCAATGGTCTATATATGGATGCATCCATGGTATCTCCAAGATAAGTTAAGCTTGGAGGCCATGCGCCATGAACTCATTCTTCCAGACGCCCATTCAATTAACTCTCCATCCGTTTCAAAATATAAGATGTGTAACTTTGATCGTTAATTTCTTTCACAAGATATCATAAAAAATACAAAGTTAACATAATATGAAATTATTTTAAAATACGAATCCAACTATATCACATGTATAAAACTAAGGGTTAAAACTGCATGTGCCATTGCAGGATCTTCGTTTCATTTTTCAATCAGTATTTGCACCTCTGCCATTTCTAGACATGTCACTTCCCAAACATGCCATTATGGACTTTTAGGGGCATTTGACCCATTCAAAATTACGGTCAAATGCCCCTCAGTCATCTTCCTCCTCTCCTTTGTCTCTGTCGCTGCTCCGCCATGGTTGCTCGTCGCTGTTTCGCCACTGCAGCTGCTTTGCTCATCGCCATTGCTACGCGTCGCCGCCGCTCTCGCCCCGCGCTATAGCCTCCGCTGTTGCTCACGAGACCATGAGCCGCCGTTCACCACCACTGCTCACCGTGCTGCTCCGCCGTCGCTTTCTGCGCCTCTGCCGCCTTGCCATTATTCTGCCGTCGTTGCCGTTGCGTACGGTGCACCGCATCTGATCTTGCCCCATGCTGCTACCGCCCGCGAGTCCACGAGCCGGCACCGTCGCTTGTCATCATCGCTCACCGTGCTTCCGCCACTTCTCACCGCTGCTGCTCTCCGCGCACCGCTGCAAGCCACGCGCCGTCTCCGCTCCCACACGCTGTCACCGTCGCTGCTTGCTCAAAGCGGTTGCTCTACATGCACCGCCGCTGCCTCATGCCGCACGCTGCTACTGTTGCTTCTCGCCAGAGGAGGAGGAGAAGGGGATGGAGGAGAAGGGGGAGGAAAAAGAAGAGATTGGGGGGGGCAATTTTGTCTTTTTAATTAGGGGGACAATGGCATGCATGAAATAATAGTCTGTTTGTAATGGCATTTGTGGTGAACAGAGTTGAAAAATGGCATTTGTGAGGAACGGAGATCCTGCAAAGGCATAGGTGAACTTAACCCTAACATTAAACATATAGGAGTATGTTTTTAGCTTAATTATTGGTCCAATGTTATAAATGTTTACTTTTTAAAAGACATGCAGGTCTTATATTTTCAAACAAAGGGAGTATGTAGTTTACGTTCTCTACCTAGTCTTTGACACCCTTAAAATGATTTGAAATTATACGTATGATTATGGATCAATCAGCATTTGCGCGCATAATAGAGAGTACATCTTTGTGTATGCGGATTTGTGCTTTTTGTATGCGGATATGTGCTATATGCCCTCGTGATTAGCAGTGGGCTATGCGACCCTCGGGATTAGCAGTGGGCCGGCCCCTGCGCGCACCAGGCAACGTGGGCCCCACATACTTTTCGCGAGGGCTAGGAGACCCTCACGGTAACACTGCCAGGCCTGTCAATCGTGAGGGCATAATAAAACCCTCGCGATTAACTATTCGCGGGGCCATGCTCTCGTGTTCTGTCGTTATTTGCGGGGGAGCCGACGCGAGCACCTATTCACGAGGGTCGGCCCTCGTGAGTAGTAAATCGCGAGGGCTTCTGCATTTATCGCGAGGGTTTTGAGCCCTCGGTATTGAGAGAGATTCCCGTAGTGATGCATGTCTTATATTTTGAAACAAAGGGAGTATGTAGTTTATGTTCTCTACCTAGTCTTTGACACCCTTAAAAATGATTTGACATTATACGTACGATTATGGATCGATCAGCATTTGCGCGCATAACAGAGACTACGTCATCATCTGAATTATTTTGGTGAGAAGAATGATCGCAGGTACTCGAATTATACAGTCTAACGCGGGCATGTAGTTATATAGCATTGTGCTCACAGGGGATCTCATTTTCTGTGGAGCGAAGAACAATATCTCGTTCTGAGTCATTTGTTGCATAGAGAAATGATATGTTGACTCAAAACAACCTTTACTTTTGAAATATCATAGATCTGTGGTCATTCTTGGTAAAACTATACATGAGATGCACACAAAAAAGTTAAATGAATGATTTTCAAACTAGATTTTGAAAAAGCTTACGATAAGGTTAAGTGGCCTTTTCTCCTCTTGGCCTGAATGAAAGGTTTCTCTTTCAAGTGGTGTACTTGGGTGGAGAATTAATTTTGTTTTTTTAAAAAATGTAGTGATCAAAGTCAATGATAGCATTGGTCCTTACCTACAAACTTGCAAAGGTCTAAGACGGGGATTCTTTATCACCCATTATTTTTAATGTTTTATGATAGATATGTTGTTGATATTGATTTCTAGAGCCAAAGAACATGATCAATTTGAGAGTGTTGTTCCGCATATAGTGGATGATGGTTTATACATCCTATAATATACAGTTAACTTGATAATGACTTAGAGAAAGCAGTTGAAGTTATTATTGTGCAATATTGAGTAGCTCTTGGGATTATAAATAAATTATCATAAAATTAAACCATTTTTGCTTTGGATAAGCAAATAATTTTAAACAACAATATATGGATTTGTTTCGGTGTGAAATTTGTACATTCCCTTTTAGGTACCTTGGTATCCCAATGCATTATTAAAAAAAACTACATAATCTAAACTAGAGGGTGTTGAGAACAGTTTTCAAAAAAAGTTAAATAGTTGGAAAAGTAAACACTTGTCAGAAGGTAGACTTGTGTTAATTTAGTTTTGAGAAATTTATCTATGCTCACGATGTCTTTTTATTTGCGAACCCACATGTAATTAGATTATTTTAGATCTAGAATCCTTTGGCAAAATGATGAGCATAGAAAGAAGTATAGGCTGGCTAGATTGGATATCCTTTGTAGACCCAAGGATCAAGGAGATTTAGGCATTATTGACCTAGATACTAAAAATAAACGTCTCCTAAGCAAGTGGTTGATTAAACTCATTATTGAGGATCGAGTTTCGTAGAATTTATTAAAAAGAATACTTGAGAAATAAATTGACTACCAAAGTGCATAGACAACTAAAGGATTCCTATTTTTGGCAAGGAATTACGACAGTGAAACAAGACTTTTTAACTTTAAACTCATACCAGCTTGGTAATAGTGATAGTATGATATTTTGGGAAGATACTTGGTTGGGGACCTTTTAGTGAACAATATCCTGCCTTGTTTTCTATAGTGAGGAATAAAAATGATATTGTGGCAAAGGTTATGAATAGTGAGGAATAAAAATGATATTGTGGAAAAGGTTATGAACTATATGCCTTTATAGGTCTCTTTTCGTGGGGTCTTGAGTGGGCATAGGCTAAGAGTATTATTGTAACACGTTATAAGACTACAAGGGAACTGGCCTATAGGAATATACTCATATGGTGCTATATGTATGCATATGTGTTGCAAACATCAACAACATCACATAACATAGGTGTTATTATAGATGGTGTTGCTTGCTGTCTGCTGCATCACAAACTATATGGTGTACTATGTTTGTATATGTGTTGCTAGCTAGCAACATGCATTTAACATCACATGCACGCATTAAATTGGCAGTATCTGATAGCATCTCATAAAAAATCTATTGCAACATCATTAAATGCATGTGTACATAATAATATTATTTTTGATAGACAATATAGTTGTCATACGGAATTTACTAAAATTAATATGTGCAATAATCAAAAATGAATTTTATTCATTTAAATATAATGTAATGTACATCACTTCACATAGAAATAATAAACAACTCCTTTGTCGATACATAAAGAAGGTAACAAGAAATAATTGACTTAAAATATGAAATAAAATCAAGATGTCTACTTAATTAGGTCCTATTTTCTTCTGTCTGAGCGTCCCATCTCTCAGTGTGGATTGGCTTAACACAATGTGCTCTTTCTCCCTCTTCTAAAGGCCCTACAAGATCACCCATTTTTTATCAGTCTCAACATGGAAGCAACGTTCGGCTAGTGTCCTTCAATGCCATTTTGTACGAACCGTTGTCCTAACCTACCAATGTCAATTTGCAGTATGAGCACAACCACACATTAAGAATTTACAGAGGATCAGAGTGAGATGATGCAATGCAAAATAACTTTCCTTTTAAATCCAGACCAGATAGCTAGAAAATATACTTGTTTAACTCAATCATTGCCTGCATCCTAACTTTCTATGGTTCATCATTAAACTTTTTCAGCAATCCCTGTAGACACATGCCAGTAAAACAAAAAGAAACCATGTTATGTTTAGAGGGAGAAGGTAAAGGAAGCAATGCTCTTAGAAAGATTAACCATAGATTATATTAAGAGAAAAATCATAAAATATATCATGGTAGGAAAACACGGTATGCATTCCAAATGAACATTTTAAGACCGGTTTCAATTGATATTACAACTTAGAGCTACATAGATTACACTCTCGAAAGAACTTCAAAAGCTGCAAATCATATTTTTTACCTTGCTCCGTAGGGCCTGAGAACAGAACATGAGAGTCTTCAAATTACTTATTTTTCATCATGAAATAAACTGTCAGCAACCTGCACATTGAGAACGGTAAACAATCATATGTCAATCATGTCATCGAGTTAACCCCAACCACTCAAAAATGCCACCAACATGATACGGTAAAAAAAACTCATATGCCACATCTCATCATAATGAGTTCCTAAAATATAAATAAAATCTCTAAATTTACAAAGAACACATTCTACACCGATAATGAAACATGAAACAAATATAATAGCATGATATAATTAGACTAATTGAAAGAGAACATAAAATTTAAGCGAATTCTGATTTTCTAAAAGCCTAAGATGCTACTAACTCCTTAATTTTACAAAATTTCAACAGCAGCTCCCTTATAATTTGGACATCCACTCAGCAGACAAATAAACACATGATCATAAATTGCAACTAACCATAGACATTCGAAGTCAATCATCAGAAAACACACCACATAACTAGCTCATATCCACATACACATCCATATATACATATAACGAGTTAACGAGTCTATGTCATGGTTTGATCATTATAGGTTAATTATTACCCGTTAGGTAGTTAAGAGTAGTGCGAGTGTGTGTGAACTACCTACCCGCATCCGCAACCGTCAAGGGTTTACCTAAGGAAAACATAAAGAGCAAGAGTGAGTTTGAGACTCGGCAAGTACATATTTAATCAAAGGGGAATATTGAAAGAAACAGATGGATAACCATATGACCAAACCACTGACTTGGCATATGCACATAAATGCAAATGTTGTCATAGTTTCAATCAGACACTTTTCACTTTAGCAAAGCACTATAATATCTCGTTAGCTCAAGCCACACAGATAAACATCATGATAATCAAAATGATAAACAATACCAGTTTGACATTCTGGACTAATTATATGACCATCCATAGCCAAGGCCAATGCACATGAAACAAACGATGCTTAATTTACCAATCAAGCATAACCACTTTAGTGAATTACAATGATTATCTCATGAACTCAAGTCATATACATAGGCATAGCAAAACATTGTGATGTTCATAATAGTAAACACAACAAAGACAATTATGTTACTCTAATTAAATATGCACTTGCCTTAATACACCCGAAGACCTACGAGCGACAACGACGTCCTCGATCTCGAGGCAGCGGCACCTAAAACCATGAATAGGTTATACGCATTTTGAACTACCCACAACACATTGGAATTTCAGGATAGCTAGCTCGCGAAGGCCAGAACTCCCAAACCGCTTGACCAATTTTCACGATCTAGGACTTGCTGGGAAGCTAAAGACATGGTCTACGATGCATTTTATGTGGGCACCCTCCAATACCTGCTAAAAATTCCCTGAAACAAGGTTGCAAGCTATTGCATATAAAATTCGTCGTCGAACCGCAAGGTCAACACCTATTACTCCCAAATCCTTTCCAACCAAGCCGAATCAACGCATAATTGGACCAATCATAGAGAGAGGATGCTTAGAGCGTTACCCGACGGCGGCGCTCCCAACTCAATTCTGGCCGGATCAAAGCCAAACAGAATCCTCCCACAAACCAAATCCAAACTCGAGTCGAACCCCTAAGCCGATTTAATGTATTCTCCCCTTGTATAAATTGCAACCTGTACCCCACAATTCCCCCAAAATCAAACATCGTCGCAAAAATTAATCTCTAGGCAATTAGGGCTCACAAAAATCAACAAAACTTTTCTTCGGTTAGTGTAGGAATTTCTAGGATTTTAGCATTAATATGGTGTCTTCGTTTGGACCTTGTTTTCATTATATAATATTTATTTCAATACTTTAATTTTCCATGCACTCTTATTCCTATTATTTTTCAATTCCAAATTTATGCATTTTTTGTTTTTGTTGTAGCGGATACGGACTTTCTTTTAATCTAATATGGCATCTTATTTATACTGTTTTTATTTCAAATTTCAATATTGTTTTGTATAGCTGATACAAACTCTTTTTAATCATGGACTCTTATTTCTATTATTTTTATCATGAATTTCTATTTCGTGTGAAATCATTCTTTTAATCTAATCGTTTTAATTAACCTGGACCCGCAACAATCAACGGTATAGTTCTTTCTCTTTTCTTTCTGATTAATGTGTGGGTTTCAAGGATTTTAGGATTAATATGGTGGTTCATTGGGCCATGTTTTAATTATACAATAGAATATGAGATAGATAGATGAAAAAATGTCTGTTGGTAATAAATTTAATGCGCTACTAAAATATGTGTGCACACCTTGCATAATACTTATATATATTTTTTGCAGTAGTACGTTTCTTAAATTAATATGATTTGATGCGAAAACCGACAACCCATACCGCAGGTAGCATCGATCGATCGCATGGCCCTTCTTGTTGTTCAATTTTGGAACTGTACACATATTAGCTGTCGGGAGCCAATCACATGATGATCATATCTAGCTAGCCAGGACTAATTGCGCAAGAAATACTTTCATATGTAGGATTGGATGGAAGGAAGATCATATCTGACACCTTAATTAGTTCGCACTAAAATCTTTGGCATGTATATATGCCTCTTCACAAGCAACCCCTTTTCTAATTATCTCCATTGTATGGTTATTGTTCATGCATATATTATTTTTAGGCGCGGGCTCCACCTCTCTTTAAAAGAGGCGTTGCTTCATAAGGAGGAAGTAGGAGAGGATGCACTTAAGAGCGAGCATTTCATTTGGGGCTACTGTATATCACTACTAGAAAATTGGGCTATCATGCTGGCACATTAGTCCCGGTTGGATTGAAACTGGTATAATAGTGGCATCCGTACCAGTTTATACCAATAGTAGCGAT
Organism: Raddia distichophylla; assembly: GCA_005191435.1. NCBI lineage: Eukaryota > Viridiplantae > Streptophyta > Magnoliopsida > Poales > Poaceae > Raddia > Raddia distichophylla. The sequence continues at coordinate 2,747,905 of SPJY01013140.1, forward strand.
TCAGACTTTCATCAGTATTGGTTGGAGGCAACTGTAAAGATTCCTTTCGCAAGACGGTACAAGCTAGCTGTGGCGCGTGGGCTATGCATTGTTTTCAAAAATTCTAAAAGGTATGCATGTGCTAATTATATCAAAATGTGTGGGTTGGAGTTGGCTAGAAGAGTGAGGTGTGGGTCACAAGGGAGCAAAAGATGCTGGGTTCGAGCCCTAAGTCTCCCAGTTAAGGCTTCTCGTAGTAGTGTATATATTTTCGCAAATTTGAGGGGATTTATGTTACTATGTATGTATTATTGCAATTTTGAGAACATAGTGTAATTTATATTACCGTATATTTTGTTCACACACTCATGCATATTATCAACCAATTAGAAATTCTTTAACAAGATCAACGACACAATGTGTGTCGACGCAGGTTCCTAATTTTTGAGTCGAGTCACAATTAAATTAATGAAACATGTGTTATGACTAGATGGATTTATTTTATGATTACACGACTTTTAATTCTCCAGCTAGCTATAGCTAGTTAGACGACGTTGCTCTCAAATTAATGGTAAATCATATGTGTGTGTCTCTCTCTCTACATATATATATAGATATATATAGAGAGAGGAAGGCTAGCGTACTCTCGGGAGTACACATCTCTCCGTACTCCCGACGAGTTTTCGAAATTCGAGCCGTCTAACAACCGATCCGAAAGTTGATCTTGTTCGTCTCACTGAAACGTAGCAAATGACCAAGTTTCATATTTTTTTTAAATTTGTTTACTATTTGTTTCTTATTTTCAAATCGACCCGCGAGCTCCTGCTGGTGGCGGCCGGAGTTGAGGGGAGGTGGCGGACGACGCGGGATGAGGAGGTCGATGCCGGAGGGAGCCAAGATCGATCTCCACCCATGGCGGCTAGGGCTAGGGTTGGGGATTGGGGGGTGGAGAGAGGGGCACGGGGTGAGAGAGAGCGAGCAGAGGTGGATGGGGTTGAGAAGCTAGGGTTTCGCCATTGGGGGCGAGAGAGCGAGAGGAGTCGGGGCTTGGGGGCTTGGGGCCTGGCTGCGATGGGGAACGAAGGGGGAGGGAGCGAGCAGGCCGGTTCGACCGGTTCGCTGCGGGCGGGCGCGTGAGCTGCGCCAAGTGAGATCGAACGGCCGCGCTCTCCGCATCCGACGGCCCACAGCGCGACGGACAGGAGCCAAATCAGTCGCGACTGATGCCAGCCCAACTCTCTCTCTCTATATATATATGCACACACATATATATACATATATATAGAGAGAGAGAGAGGCTAGCGTGCACCCTAGAGCACGGATCTCTCCGTGCTCCCAACGCGTTTTCGAAATCCGAGATGCCTAACAACTGATCTGAACCGTTGATCTTATTCGTCTCATTGAAATGTAGCCAGTGACCAAGTTTCGTGTTTTTTTGAATTTATTTACTATTTGTTTCCTATTTATTTATATGTATGTATGTATGTATGTATGTATGTATATGTATATATATATATGTATGTATGTATATGTATATATATATATATATTCGTATAACTTCGTGTGTGTGTGTGTGTGTATGCTATTTTCACATGGCGATGGATATATGCAAGAGTCACGTAGACATGAAGCAATGAAAGCTAGCTACCTAGCAAACATATCTGCTGATTTCTTCAAAAGGAATTATAGCGAGCAATAAGCAAGTTGGCTCGGCATCGTACAGTGACAAGACATGAATGCCCTGGCTCTTGCTATGTGTTCAATTCCATGATCTTTAAACTTTGCTACATTGCATGCTATAGAATGCAAAGGACAGGGAAATAATGAATGGACAGCTTGGGGACCAATTAATCGAAAAGAAAGGCGCAGAGAGGGAGAGAGAGAGAGGGCAGCATCATGTGGGGAGAGAGAAGAAAAAAGGCTGGAGGAGCCTGTGCCATGGATACTAAACACTAAACAGATAGTCATGTTTCACTTTCAGAAAATTAAGTTTGACACATGACTGATAGCCCCCCAACCAAAGTGAGGTGATGTGTTGTGCAGTGCTTGCTCTCCCTACCTGTCTAGATCGATCCCTCTCTGTTTCTCTCTCGCATAGTCATCTTAGTTTTCTAATTGTGTGGACGAGGGTGAGTTCTTCAAACTTCATATATGGCCCTATTTTGTTTCAGCTATGATGAATGACGGAGCTGGAATAAATCACATCAAAATGTAAAGTGGCTTTCGAGGAATCGGAACATTTGCTTCAACCGGTTTTAGAATCTTTGTGGAACGGCTAGATATATGACAAACAATTTTGAGAGCCAAAGCGTTTTGCTTGGACAACTGACCATAATCAATAGTTTGTGTAAGTTGGTCAAATAAATTATTTTAGTGCATAAAGTATGTACTAAGAAATAGATCCAAGTGATGAAGTGAGCGGGAAAAAACGAAGGATCATAAAAAATGCAAAAGAATAATCATATAAAAAAAATACATTTTGATGCTTAGCCACATTTCATCGATCAAACATGACCACTTTAATTTGCCGATCAGCATATGCATTATGTATTAGAGTACATTGCCACATGCATACATCCGCGGGTCAAACTAAGCTATAGAATTAATTTGACCTAAGATGTATATGTATAACTAGGAATTGCTAGTCACTAGGTGATTGGATTCAACCCAAATCTCGGTCGACGAAGATGGTCATCCGATGCTCGTCATGTGTACTTCATCTTTCCCGCCCCTTCCTCTTTGCTCTGTTGCTATGTCTTCTCCCTCGCTGATGTGTGTCGTCGTGCGTCTCTCACCGAAGCATCAGGCTAAGGTTTCACCTGCGACCCTAGGTTTAAAAGAAGTTTGGGGAGGAGGAGGCCAATGGTGGGAGGTGGCGGTGGCCGCGAGGGATCTATTCATGGTAACCCTAAGTTTTGTTGTGCGAGGCGGTGTGGCGGCAAGAGGAGGTGGATCTTATCTGAGCTCAGGGGGAAAAGAAAGGTTTCCCTCGGGTTTGACGAAGTTGTAGGCCCCAATAGATCAGATCAAGAGTGATTCCTCACCTATTCTGTCAGCTATTCACTAATGACTATATACCACATGCATTTACAAACATTGCCTGCATATCAATAAATAGTACAAGTCTGAGTAGGGTTTGATGGCTCGCTCCTTGCACAGCGCTCGCTCTCGTCGCCTGTACGCTCGTCGCGTGGCTCGCTCGCCGTGTGCGCGCAGCGCTCGCTCGGCACATCGCTTGCGTTGGCTGTACGCGACGCGCACGGCCGGCTCGCTCGCCATTGGTTTCCTCCCCGCCCAGCGCTCGCTCGCCCGCGCTTTTTTCCCGCGCGCGTATCGAAGCTCGCCGTGCCAGGCGCGCGCGTCGCGGCTAGTAAGATACAAGAACCATAAAAAGAGACAACAAATAATCAGCCACGACTAGCTAGAGCAAGAAAGTACCAAGCACTATCTGTCTCTCACATACACACAAGCAAACATAAGTTCTCATTCCCATCTCTCTCACACACAGCACAAGCACTCAACCACACTTTACCCCCTCACCAAACCCCTAGTTCATCCCAGCTTGCACATATCCGGTCGGCACCTCCTTCTCCTCCTCCTCCTCTCCTCCTTCTCTCTCATCAAATAAGATCCAGCAACAATCAGCATAGAGAAGATCTTAGCTAGCTTATTCTTCCACTTAGACCTCTTCCTCTACCAAGCAAGCAAGATCCCATATGTGTATATATATGTATCTCGCTTGTTCTAATTCCAAGGAAACCATGAAGTAGTAGCATGAAGAGTGGAGGAGGCAGGCCGGGGAGATGAGATCCATGTAATTATACAGCACTGTGCGCACACATGGAGCTGTTCCCGCGGCAGCCGGACCTATTCCTCCATATCAGCACCACCCCCAGCTCCTCCTCCTCGCCGTCGCCGGCACCGACACCCTCGAGCTGGCCGTGGAGGAAGCAGCCGGCCGATGCCACCTTGAGAGCACCGCCGCCACCGCCACTGCCCGGAGCCAATTCCGACGTCCCCTTACACTCCGTCACCGCTGCCCACCACGGTGGCGCCGTGAATTTCCATCATCACCACCGTCGTCACCACCAGCAGCAAAAGCAGCTCAGGGCGGCGATGCAGCTGCAGCCGATACACGGAGTCCCGGTGTACCAGCAGCAGCTTCTGCATCCGTACACGGCGATAGCCGGAGGAAGCGGCGGCGGCGGTCGGTTCTTCAGCTCCCATCATATGGGTTTGGGAGCTGGATTTGGTCCAAGCAGGACGACGGCGGCGGCGGCGACGACGAGGTCGAAGTTCTTGGCGAGACTCCCGGCGGGGAGGAGGACGGTGCGCGCGCCCAGGATGCGGTGGACGACGACGCTCCACGCGCGCTTCGTCCACGCCGTCGAGCTCCTCGGCGGCCACGAGAGTAAGCAGCCACAGTAGCTAGGCCGGAATAGGATCATGTCCATATATCCATATGCATGAGATGTGAGTAAATCAATTGATGAATTATTTGTTTATGTTTCTACGATGAATCATGCAGGGGCGACGCCCAAGTCAGTGCTGGAGCTGATGGATGTGAAGGATCTCACGCTGGCTCATGTCAAGTCTCACCTGCAGGTCATAATTAATTAAAGAACTCTATAATTAATTGATTAATCACTCTCTCTCCCCTTCTGTTTGTTTTGTTTCTTGTATACATAGTGGTTAGCTGATGCATATGCTAATAGTCTGACGAGAACTCGCATGCAGGCCGGTATCCTTTGTTCTTTGTTCCACCATTAATTTGGATTATGTGTGCGTTCTCTTTATATCATATCATTGCAGATGAAAGGCTATACCAGCATCGATATGCAGTCTTCTCTCTGAATATATGCAACAGCTTGCTTTCACAAAGAGGAAAAGCTAGCATAGGTCTTCAAAGTGAACGAAGCGACAGTGCGTGCAGTGTGAGAGAGAAGGAGAGCATGCGCAAATGTGCATATGTTTATCATGCCATGCATATGGAATCAATAATGTATTCCTGTGCCATGGCGAAGGGCCGATAAAAGAAGCTGTAGAATTAATACCGTCCTAGTTAATAACTTTTATTTAAAAATCTGATAGAACTATATATATA
>SPJY01013140.1:2755868-2825529 GCA_005191435.1 Raddia distichophylla
GCGATGTCTATTACGATTTAATATTTGCATAAAACTAACAATTATTTTTGCTGTAATTTAACTCACTTTTTTCAATTTTGCAGGATGGCGCACCCTCAGTACCCGTTTCTTGAGACAGAGTACGACAAGGACCATTGTGCGCGGCTCATCTGCGATGAGCAACAGGTTTGGCCATCCACTCATCTCTTCGTATTGCAATTGTTTTATCCATCGTAGTGCTTATTTACGGTTTGTTCTTTTTGCAGACTCTGCCCTCGCTCCGTCCCCGTACCCACGCGATCTTCCTCACGTGGGACGATAGGTTCGCCCCTTACTTGCAGCGAGCCGGCTTCCTGGACCTAGCCCGCATCGTCACGCAGGGGCTGCCGGACCTTGATGGGCCACTACTGATAGCTCTCGTCGACCGTTGGAGGCTCGAGACGCACACCTTCCACCTCCCGTGCGGGGAGATGACGGTGACCTTGCAGGACACGGAGATGGTCCTCGGGTTACCGTTGGAGGGCGCCGCAGTGTGCGGGATCTTAAATCCCGGCACCTGGCGCGACTTGGTGGAGGACGCCATTGGTGTGCGGCCCCCGGAGGACGAGAACGACCGGAGCAAGTAAGAGCATCGTCAACTTGGTTTCGTTTATTCTAAATTCATTGGTTATCATCTACTTATATTAATTGTATGTTTGTAGGAGGACGTCCGGGGTGAGCTCCGCTTGGCTGCGCGAGCGCTTCCCCTTTTGCCCAGCTGAGGCTCCCCCCGCAGTGGTAGAGACGCACGCACGTGTCTGGCTGTGGCATTTGGTGGCAAACTTCCTCTTACCAGATGCGTCCGGCAACACCGTCAGCTGGAGTGTCCTCCCCGTCCTGAGCCAGCAGTGGGAGAACATCGCCACGTACTCCTGGGGGTCGGCCACACTCGCCTTTTCATAATCACAGCTGATTCTGATGTTAACAATACAATCTTACATGCAGGATAGACTGTAAAGGTTGTCATATATGAATTTAAGTAGCATGTATTACATATGGATAAATAATTTCTCTCAAAATTTATATGCAGCATTCAGGTTACTAGTTCCAAGATGGTGGGAACCATCTGGTCACCCAGGATCATTAAACCTTGTTAGGTTCATGTAACAACTGCACATTTCATGACTGATGAAAGCTGAAAGAAGAACAAAATGGTAGACACTTACTTGTTCCAAGCTGAAAGAAAAAATCAGTGGCCGCAGAAGTAAGAATATCAATATCAGGACACAGAGCATAGTAAGTAACCTGAAAGGACAAATGAATGAAAAATGGTAGTGACTAATGAGTAAGCATGCTATTCAGTTATTTTCAAAGCAAACAAAACAATGAATGAACACCGCTAATCTAGTGTAGCTTATGGACTTACAGGCTTGGCCGAAGCATAAGGTTCAAACGGAGCCTTCTCCCACAGTTTAAGACAATTGGTCGAAGTCTTTAACCAATCATCCTGGTAACTACAGATTCAATACTCATATCAGCTATTCACACAGACGATTTTCTCAACAAAATTCAAGCAAAAAATAGTTCATTGACAACAAAATTATGGTACCCGACAAGAAGGGAAGGCAAAGGGAACGCTGCAATGGTTGGTCTAATACGGTGATACCCCTTTTGATGCTCTAGCTCTGAAGTGCCTGCATCAACATTTAATATCCTCTGAGATGAACCATTGCGTCTTGCTCCCTCTTAACAATATTATTTTGGCAATGGCAGAGAACCAGTCATTAACACATAATACATAATGGCAGGCAGCAGGAATACCTCGATTGCTAGAATTGGTTGGGTTCATTGAATCTCCACCAATGGCTATACCACTTGACTCTCGAATGTCACTGGAAGGGTACTGAAAACAGTAGGCATCCCCCATAACACCAGTTTACCCGACGAAGACCTTGGTGTAGGTGGTGTCCCCGAAGGGCGAGGCGAGCAGGTGCAGCCCCGAGCTGGAGCTGGAGCTCGACGCCGACGCCGACCCCGCGTGCTGCTGCTGCACAGCCATCGCGCAATGGAGGGGCAGGAGGCTGGGGAGGCGGGGCGGATCGGTGGATCCGGGGCCGGGGCCGGAGGGGATCCCCGGGACACGCGGCGGCGGCGGCGGCAGCGGGGGCGGGGCCGGGCGGCGTCGGCGGCGGCGCGGTGGCGGCGTCGGGGCGCGGCGTCGGTGGCGGAGGCGGCGGCGGCGGTGGATGCGGGATGGGCGGCGGCGTGTGGAAAATGAGACACAGCACCGGCACCAGGCGGGTTAGGTTAAAGCTAAAAGGGCGTGTTTACGTCGGTCGAGGTAAAAGCCGACGTAAATAAAGACATTATTTACGTCGGCCGAGCCGGGCCGACGTAAATATATTTATTTACGTCGGCCAGGCCGACGTAAATAAGCCTGCCACGTCACCTGGTTACGCGGTTACCCGAGCTGCTGTGTTGGCCGACGTAAATACCATTATTTACGTCGGCACGGTCAGGCCGACGTAAATAACCCAATTATTTACGTCGGCTTAGTTTGGGCTGACGTAAATAAAATTGGCCGACGTTAATATGTCGTTTTCCTGTGGTGAATTACTTTTGCATAATATATAATTTCTCTTAGTTATTGTGATTGTGTGATGATGTTCAACAAACTGTCGCTCACAAGTTGCTAGCACTGATGTCTGGGACTAGCATTGGATTGTGAGTGGATCCCGGTGAAGCCGGGGTTGCGACAACAGGCTAGTATATGTATCAAAGGAATAATAGATATGTAACTCAGTTAATGCAAAATCAAATAATAATCCAATAGTTAACAATGCCAAATTGCTGTCATAAGGATATAGGATAAGGCTAGCAACAATAGGACTTGGATCAAGTGGATAGCACTATGCAAAAACTGAGTGCACGTGCCAATGTGGATAGATAAAATCTTTCATGCACAAAACTTTAAATTTTCCTTGCAACCGAGAGCACCTCCTGTTTTCCCTTTTTTTTATTTTTTTAACTCTCTTTTTTTTTGCTGATTTTATTTTTTCGGCCGAGAGTATTTTCTTCTTCGTCTCTGTCCTTTTCTTTCTATTTGTACTCTCGGTGCAATCTTGCAATATCGCTAGGCCAATGAAAATTCTAGAAATTCCGTTGGTCAAGGACGGTGCTGCATGCAAAAAGGATTCGACGGATAGTTTCCTTTGTACGTGTACCACCAGAATTAGCCAAAAAGGAAGGTAATCAATCAATATGGCGAGATTGGTACGTTTCTGCAATTTTTGGGATCTAATTTCTTGACACGTGCAACACGGTCTCAACAAGGAAAGTTTCTCACACAAATGATGGTAGTATTCACACGGGATGGTGGAGATTATGCGTGATGCACAAACATGAATTTTTTTTTTTTATTTCAGCGTGGTGGCTGTTACGGCAATACAATGCGGTGGAAAGCCAGGTATGGAAGAATTTTTTTTTTCGGGTATTTTCTGGTTATAGATGCAAACAAGACACGCCGATGACTAGGGTGATGAACCAGAACACTAAGATGAACACAAGGTGAAAAGGACAGCAACTAATGACAATCTAACACACGGATTAAAACTCGAGAATGCAAAACTAAGAACAAATCTAGGCACAAAGGGTTTGGTATGATGGATATGATAAGCATAAAATATTTTTGTGAGGTTTTTTTCTGGACTATAGGTATGAAAACAATTAATTTAAGATACAAGAATTCTTACCAGGCAACCGAATGCTTTGATACCAAATGATGGGGAAACGGGGACGGCCCAATCTTCTGGTGAGACTCGAAGGGATAATTTCGATCTGGTCGGAGAGGCGACCTTGACGATCCGGCTACCAACCTCTCAAGGATGACAACCTAGCAATCGCTAAACCACCAAACCTGCTCGTTATCAACCACGCCAAGAACGCGATTGACCTGACCACGAAGGTCGTTTCCTGCAAGTAAGAAACAAGATAAACGCAATCTAAAATTGCAAATATGGATGAAGCACTTGGATAAATTTGAGGTTCAATAACTCGATTTGGGTGGTCTAGTCGACACAAGCAAATTCGAGGGGGAGGCACATGGGTCTACCAACACACAACCAAACCTAAGAAATTACTCCCTCCTTTCCAGTATGTAAGGCATAATTTTTTTTCACTTATTTTCCAATCTATAAGGCGCAGCTGCCTTGACCGTTCAGAAGTTCCAGAAACATCCTTCGCTGTGTAGGAAACTAAATAATTCTAGAATTGCATTATTTCTTTGCGCTGATATTTCCTTCCCCTACATGAGCGCTGATAAAAAATCATCTCATTAATTAGGGGCAATTAATTAGGGGCAAATCAGGAATCACAAGTGCTATACACGGTCTCCTTGGTATTCACGAAAATCAAATTATGCCTTACATACTAGAAAGGAGGGAGTATGACGGTGGCGGCTAGTTTTTATGGTGGAGGGAGGTGGAGGATGGCCCAAGGGGTGGAGGCCAAGGTGGAGGGCGTGCTAGGGTTATGTCCCACGTCCACGTCCTTGGCCTAGACCCTTCCCACAATTTACAAGGCGCACGGCCCAAACAAGGTGACGCAACACCTGACAGATTGTATCCCGTGAATTGTTCTACAAATATCTGCTGGTCCAGGATGAATTTGGCAGTGACATTGGATCCATTGGAAATATTATCTCCTAACCTTTTCAGAATGTCCTCATTTGCCTCGTTTGGACCTCGTATGTGGCTTGGGCGTCCGTTTAAAGTCAGGGTAGCCGCTGATGGCCGAACCAGGTCTTCGAAAGAGTTGGGATTGCACTTGGGCTTGCTTGAACGTGGGAGATGGTCTTGGGCCTTGATGATAGAATGTTTAACCTCTCCCATTGATGGCTTGAATAGCTTGGCCATAGGATTGAAGCCCACTTGATGTTTTTCGTCATCATGTTGTCGCAGCGTTTCAACACGTCGATGTGGCATGGTTGTCAACGACATCAGCATCATTGTAGTGGAAGAACAGAGAGGCATCGTGTATGCATCCATCCTTGTCATGCTCTTATCACATGTAGTCCACAGTAGCCCCTTAGTGCTTTGCGATCGAGTCAGATGTCCCGCTGACAGGTTCGTCTGATCGTCCCTATTAATCTGAAAGAGATTGTAAAGGACTCAAGAGATCGTTGAGTTAAGACATTGAGAGCAACGCCTGACTCGGCAATACCGAGATTCCAGCGATCGGCCTATTCCATGAGGCACGTCACTTTGCTTTCAATGATGTATTTTATCAATTCAACTACTTGGCATCCATTTTCATTTTGTGAAAAATGGCAATCGGCTCATCTTGAAGCATGCCTTAAGCCATGCAATCACAGCATCCGTCTTGCGGCGTACTGCATGTTTTGCGTTAAGAGTGTGTACAGCGTCAAACACTTGGCCTTGTCTTGCAGCAACCAGCATTCGGCCCAACATGGGGCACGTCTTCAACTGGGCGGTACCTGTCCCAAACAGAAAAGGGATCAGCTAGCGACCCACTTAAGGGCGTACTAACTGGATAAAGTTTGGCCGATAGGCACTTGTATCCAGGCTACGGCATACAACTGGCGACCTATGAAAAGCATACCTCCAAAACAGTATCCAAGCTCCACCAACACCCAACCTTAAACATGCAAAGTTGGCTAGTGACCCAATATGGGGTATGCCATGAAACATTTTGAATGGGTGGCGCTACCGGTCATATGGCCTCAAGTTATAACGAAGCCGAATTAGGCTCGATGTCAACATATCACCACCGTTGGTGGAGTGTCGTTGAGAAAGCCTATTAAGGGAATGCCCTTTGCTTAATTAAATTGGGCCCAAGCCCATTTGGAGGAGAGTGAAGAGCCATTTGTGCACAGCTGAAGTGTCACACGCCGCCGCCGGGAAGCGCAACCACACCCACTCCCGTCACATCAACATGATGGCCATAATGTGTTCAGAGCAGGTCGTGAGGCGCGCCTCTTCGCCTTCTTCGTGTATAAAGAAACCTAGACACAGTACATTATGCCGCATCTAGTCTTCAATCAATGTCTTTTTCTCGCAAAACTTCTAGCTTCTTTCCTCCTTCTCCCTTTGGTCATCGATGGTCGTGGTAAAGAGATAGATGAATTGGCCTTGGCCGCCGCCGCTATCACCCACGCTCTCCTAGAAGATCTCTGCAGGCAGTGGCGTGAAGCCGCTGCAGAAATCCGCGCCGACGAATCCATCAGGGTTCTGGTTCGTGGATTTCCAAAACTATACTCGGTGCGCATCTAGCTAAACGACGCACTGGTCGCCTCCATCCTGGCGGACGGATGGTTCTTGGTTTGCCCCTGCTACTGGAGGACACAGATAATGTCTCCATTAATAGTATCGGGTGCCTCATCCGCCTCACTAGGGGAAGTGATCCTTTTTCTTTTTTTTTCCTTTTGACCCTTCGCAAGCCAGCAATGAGCCCTAGCTCACTGTGTTGCGCTACAAAGTTCCTTATGTAATCCGGCCTAAGATCCATTAATCAATGAAAATATTTTGGCAATCCAGACTACTCTTGCTTTCATTTTTGTGCTTCTGTTGAATCCCGAACGATTTCAACATTATCCTAGCGACCAGGCCAATACAGAACTCAAGTCTCCACTCCGCATTTCACTGTCCTCCCTCATGGATAGCACTCGGCAACCCCGAGTGGTTTGACCAGCTCTTGCCAAAGTAGATCTCTTTCGATACCAAATAAGGCCCAGCCCAAATACGCTCCGGGGCCCTTTAAATTTGGGGACAAAGGAACAAGCCGTTCCACCCAGCCCATTTCTCACGCTAGCATTTTCATTCGCTCCAGCGAACTCCACCGCTAGGGTTTCCTTCCTTTGAGCGCTCCGCCACTACCGATCCCGATGTAGCAATGGCTCCACCATTTCCCGCCGCCGTCAAGGTGATCAAAAGCTCCAAGGAGTGGATGAAGTACGTCACTTCGGACCGATGGCTGTAGAAGCTTGTATCCGCCTGCGTGCTCCCCTCAGAGGAGTTGATCTCGTGGCACGCCGCCGCCGGTTAGTCCTCCCCCACCCCTTGTTTTGACGAGGTGGTGGTCTTTGGGTCCTTCTTCCTTCGCGGTCTTGGCCTTCCTAGGGTCTTCTGCATTTTCACGGGATCGAGTTGACTCATCTCAACCCCAACTCCATCTTCTAGTTCGCCGTTTTCGTTCACGTTTGTGAGGCATATCTCGGAATTGCACCCCACTTCTACCTTTTTTATCTCTTTTCCTTCTCAAGCCCTTTCCCATCAAAACAACAACTAGAGTCCTGGGAGGCACTAGCTTCCAATTGCGGAAAGGGGCCAAGATGTTCTACTTTGATCTTCCCATGAAAACCTCTAACAAGGGTTGGCATGCCGAATGGTTCTATTGTGCCAATCTTCCACTAGTCCTTCCATCGCTCATGGGAAATTGTCCCACAGTCCGCACTTCTTAGTCCTCCCCTCTCACCGAGAGCGAAGATAGCCAAGTTAGAGAACTGCTTCCCCTCCTTGGGGAGTAGAAAGTCAAGGGGCTAACCGGCGTCGAAGTAATTATAAACTACAGCTTCTGCTGTGTCCAACCCCCTCAAAGAGAGAGTGCACCTCGGGTTCGAATATTCGGGGTCTCAAGATACCACTCAGGAAAGCGAAGACAAGATCTCCCAAAAATCCCTAGTCGACCGAGTCGCTATCCTTTTTGCCCTAGGCACACTTATTGATAATGGTGACTACCCAGGTCCATATCGTTTGTCGAACCCGCCTCCAACGATAAGCAAAAAACTCCCTTTCTTTCAATTATAATTGATATCAAGGAATCCCATCATGATTGACCTGGCCCAAGCTTTTTGCAGGATCGTGCAGCATTCTTCTTGGTTTATCCCGTTCCCAAAACCCCAACCACAAGGAAGAACCACTTAAGCGTCTTGCAAAGAACTCAGCTGATGCTCCTCAAGCAAAAAAGGGCAAGGGAATCATCTTCAGAAACTCGGACGAAGATGAAGAAGATGATAACACACCACTTCTGCATCAGCACCATCAAAATCCAAAGTCTAGCACTGCTCCCGCTGAGCAATCTCCGAGCCCCCCCCCCCCTCAATTGCCAGCCCAGAGGCCGTATCAGGGCCAGGGGGACTTTCTGGCGCAACCTCGAGTGGGCAAACCACTCGGAAGAGCATAGGAATCAAATTCACCACGACACAAAGGTTTCCCCTTGTAACTCCTTTCAATTATCTTAAGGAAAACCGTACTCTTAACACCTTCCTTTCCTCACAGCAAACCCTCCTCGGGCATCTCCAAAGGCAAATCCAGTGTCAAGACATCGGTCACTACCTGTTCTGCCCCTCCGCCACCAAGTTCTCAGGCTGACCCCACCCTAATTAAGGAGCCAGCCCAACGCACAGCCCTGCACCTGCTGCTCCATAGCCCCAGGGCACTCATCAGTCCTCTCGGGCTATGGGCACCATCCCAGCCCCAGCTCTAGAGAGTTCGGAGCCGGAAATTGAGGAAATTTGTCGCCCTGCCGCCCCCGCCAACGCTCCTCCTCTTCGTGTAAAATGGAGGAAGGTGATGGATAGCTACGAGGTAGATGACGCCCAAGAAGATGATGAGTGGGAAACACTGCAGAATGTAGCGAAGTTCAGCTTCAGAATGCTTGAGATAGACCATCTTCACACCATGAATTTTATCTCAATTGAAATGCATCTGGCCATTCCCTTTTGCCTCCGCGCAACGCATGAGCAAGTGGTCAGTACAAAAGACCCAATGTCTCCAAAAGGCCATTGGTCAATTAAAATACAGGGATGAATTTGACAATGCGCTTTATGTGCAAAAGTCGCAATATCGTGGCGAGATCGAAGAGCTTCGCAGGGAAGTTACCAAATTGCGTCTCCGCCACATGGAAGAAACCAACACTATCCGAAGTAAGAACCCATCCGAGTGGTGTCGAGCTCATTACTAATATTGAAAATGTCGTGTGATCAACCTTCCTTTTCAGGCCGCAACGAAGCTCTGGCCTCCCTCCAAGAAAGGTGTAAAGCTCTAGAGGAGAACCAAAAAGTGATGGAAACGAGGCACAAGGCTATGCAAGCGAGGCAAAAGGCTATGGAGGGAGAAGTTTCCCTGGCCAACACCCAAGCTGGGAAATGAGCTAAAGAGCTGAAGGGTAAACTCTCCAACTCAAGCTCTCCCTAGCTTGGTTCCAATAACATTCTTATCGCATTACCCCGGCCAACTGATTTGTAGCCCATCGAATAAAGACTAGGGCTCAATTCGATGTCTTCGGCGTGAAGGTAAAGTCCGCCACCGAATTACATGACAGAACCCAAAAGGTGGACGCTCCGGTACTTCAATTCCTTCACCCCGAAGAAGAGTTGCCCGCCAATTCAGATGTTTTTATGGCTCAGCTTCAAAATGCTCTCGCACAACTGAAGGCCTTTGAAAAGAAAGCAGCGACAACCTGCACGAGCCAAGCATTGGCTATTTAGAAGTCACATTACCCCAATTTCAATCTTGACGCCATACGGGAGGGTTTCGCCTGCTTCCAAGAAGAAGCCGCTGCTCTTATGGAGATTAAAGAAATTTCCGCCACTTTAGTAAACAATCTGGATATGTAAGTGAAATCTCATTGTCGAAACTGTTCCGCTATGTATGCAAGCGTTGATCCTCCGTACTACTAATGTCGTTTATTCGAGTACTTATGTTATCATACTTTTCGTGTAACGCCTATTGCCGACTGGTCCAGCTCCCGAGTCGTAGGAATTGGCGCTTGGCTCTCTCCCCGAACACATACGTAGTGACTAAACATTGTCAATTGTAAATAAAGGAGCCATTACTTAGGATTTCATGATATTCAAATTTCGACAATCGTATGTAAAGAGAAAGAAACTTTATTAATAAGATAGGGTGTGGCGAAGCCGCACACTATTTAGTCTAGCCCCTGACTTACTGCTTAGCCGTATATAGCTGAGTAGCAAGTCAAACAAGTGTTTATTGTATAGAAAACCCGAATACATGATTCAAAAATAAAAACGACGTAGCTGCTCGATGTTCTAGGTGTTAGGCATGTGCGCGCGATTCATATTCACGCCTGAGTTGATAAGCCCACGGGTGAGTCACCTCATCTATCACAGAGGGGCCTTCCCAAAGTGCGGAGAGTTTGTGCTCATTCTTCTGATTCCTTCGAATGACCAGATCTCCCGTGTAAAATGCACGGCCCCGTACATTGCGTTGAGGATAGCGACGCAGGCCCTGTTTGTACTTGGCCGACTGGATCATTATTGCTTCCCTGGTCTCTTCAAGCCGGTCAAGGTCTTCTAATCTCCCCTCATTTGACTGTCAGTCTGCATAATTCTGAACTCGTGGAGACCAGAACTTTAACTCGGTCGGAAGAACCGCTTATGAACCATATACCATGAAAAAGGGTGTCTACCTGGTCGCTCGACTTGGGGTTGTCTTGATACCCCAAAGAACCGAAGGCAATGCCATTACCCAACGCGTAGCGTATGGCTTGAGGCGATCGAAAATCCTCGCTTTGTGTCCTTATAAGATCGTCCCATTGCCACGCTTCACTTGCCCATTGCTTCTAGGGTGGGCCAGCGAAACATAGCAAATTTTTATTCCTAACTCCTCGCCACAATCTTTGAATTCTCTGCTCTTGAATTGAACTCCATTGTCAGTGATGATTCGATTAGGCAAGCCAAAGCGAACAACGATGTCTCGGAAGAATTCGTGTGCCTTGGCTGCTGTGATCTCCACAACTGGTTTAGCTTCAACACATTGTGTGACCTTATCAATGGCGACAAAGAGATGGGTAAATCCGTCTTGGGCTTTCTTGAGGGGACCCACCATGTCAAGATTCTAGACGGCAAAGGGCTAGGTGATCGGTATGGTTTGCAGATCCTAGGCCGGCATGTGAATCTACCGTGTAAAGAACTGACAGCCCTCACACCTGTGTACTATATCTTCCGCATCTGTAATAGCAGTCGGCCAGAAGAACCCTTGCCGATAAGCTTTACCTACGAGGGAACTTGCGGCCGCATGATGCCCGCACTCCCCCGAGTGGATGTCGTTCAACAGATCCTTGCCTTCTTCCTTAGAGATGCAATGTCTTAGTACCATGGAACTGCTCTTGCGAAAAAGCTCAGCTCCGACTTCCTTACAATATTTGCTTCGACGTGTTATGCATTCAGTTAGGCTGCGATCATCTGGTAACTCATCTCTGAGAATGTAATCTAGGCATGGCTACGTCCATTTAGGGTTGATCGATAATACCTCATCTTCTGCATGACCTTCTTGTTGTTTATCTTGCGAAGTTGGTTGTTTGATAGATGGCTTGCGCAATTCTTCGACGAAAACACCGGTCGATACATGTGCCCAACTGGATCCCCTCCGTGCTAGCTCATCCGCTGCTTCGTTGTCTCGAAGGAACACATGCGTTAGCTCCAAACCGTCGAATTTGTCCTCCAATTTCATGACTTCCTAGCAATATGCGGCCATGTGGTCGCCAATACAAGACCACTCCTTTTGCACAAGGTTGACCACGAGTTGATAATCTCCACAAACCATTAACCGCCGCATTCCGAGCGATATGGCAACGCGAAGCCCATGGACGAGTGCCTCGTACTCAGCAGCGTTGTTACTAACTGAAAACAGTATCTGAAGGACGTACCGTAGCTTCATGCTAGTTGGAGATATGACCAGAATCCGAGCCCTCGCGTCGCTGAGCATGAGGAAACTATCAAAGTACATTGTCCCATACTCGAGATTCTCCTTGGCTACTGGGGTGTGGGACTCTGTCCACTCGACAATAAGATCGACAAGTACTTGAGACTTAATGGCCAGTCGAGGCTTGCACCTTATTTCAAAGGCTCCAAGCTCAACTGCCCACTTTGCAATTCTCCTGTGGCTTCCCGGTTCACTACTAGAAATCTAACTTTTGCCGAGTGTGACAAACAATTACCTACAAACCTTCGATAAAAGTTAAGGTGGCCGGCGGTGCATACTTTCCCTAGTGTTAGAAAAAAACGGTCGGCTATTAAATGCTTAACCGAGAGGGTGCAACAATAACCGACGGTTTTTAGGAAACCCTTTGCCATTCATGGAAATGGCCAACGGTAGAACTAAAACTCTCGGCCATCTAAAAGAATAGCCGACGGTTAAAAAAACCCTTGGTCATTCAAGGGAATGACCGACGGTTGAAATAAAACTCTCAGTCATTCATGGTGATGGCCGACAGTTAAAATAAAACCCTCGGCCATTTGAGAGAACCCTCGGCCATTCAAGGAATGACCGAAGGTTTAAAACAAAACACTCGACCATTGTATACAAAATGATAGGAGTTAAAAAGGAATGCATGTACAATTTTAAACAAGTGTGTGAGGTGAGTTGGCTAGGTGGGAGAGTTTTATTCAATAGGTCATGGGTTCGAATCCTATGCAACACACATTTATATTTAACTTGATTTAATTGGAAAAAAATGATGTCAAAGTTCAAGTATGTATAGAGAGGTTCATCCTGATAGGAAAATATTTTTCCTATTTCATCCATTAAATTTGGTCATATTTATTCCACCACATTTCCCTAGTGTTTACCATTTCCGTCGGTGTGTTAAAGCTGCTCACTCATACTTTTCTTGACTGCTCTCTATTTCCGTCGATAAGTTAAAGTCACTCACCCATGCATTTTCCGAGTGCTTCAAAAATTGTCGCTAAATTCATTCCTAAGGGTTTCGTCAGTAATTGAACGAATTACCCACCATGGGTGGCCGATTGGAAGTTATCGATGGTATACGCTCGGCCATATACATGTCCGATGGTATTTTCTAATGGCCGACAGTATTTGCACACTCGATAAAAGTTAGAATTGTAGTAGTGGTTGTGGAGTATATCCTCGAGTGGAAAGGACGTGACCACCGAAATCTCATGATCATGGAAATAATGCTAGAGCTTTCGTGACGTGATGAGTATAGCGTACAAAAGCTTCTGAACATGAGGGTAACTTATCTTAAGAGTCGCCCAATACCTTGCTGACGAAGTAGACCTGGCGCTGGATCTTCTGATTGGAACCATCCTCTTCTTGCTCCACGATTAATGTGCTCTTGACTACATGAGTCGTGGCACCAATGTAAAGCAGGAGAGGCTCTTGAGGCATGGGCGGGACCAGCACTGAGGATGTAGTGAGAAACCTTTTGAAATCCTCGAAGGCTTCTTGTGCTTCCACTGTCCACTAGAAACCGTTTTGTCAGCAAAGAAGATTGAAGAAGGGCATGTCGCGCTCCCCGAGTCGAGAAACGAATCGACTGTGTGCGACAATGCATTTAGTGAGCTTATGCACATCCTTCTGATTGGTTGGGAGCTTCATCCTTATGATTGCATTGATCTTCTCCTGATTAGCCTCCCGATGAGATACGATGAAGCCAAGTAGTTTTTCCGATGGGACCCCAAAAACGCACTTCTCCAGATTGAGCTTCATCCGATATGCCCTTAGGCTCTCGAACGTCTCAGCCAAGTCCGCGATGAGATCAGGTTTGACACGAGTCTTCACGATGACGTTGTCGACATAGGCCGTCACGTTGCGGCCGCGTTGAGTGTGGAACCACCGCTGTATAGCGCGCTGATAAGTAATGCTAGCATTTTTCAGCCCGAACGGCATCGTGATATAGTTGAAAGCACCAAAAGGTGTGATGAACGATGCATTGATGCAATCTTCCTCTTCTAGGCTGATCTGATCATAGCCTGAGTAGGCGTCCGAGAAACTTAAGAGCTCGCATCCAGTAGTGGAATCCAACTTGATCAATGCGGTGGAGCCCGAAAGGATCCTTGGGATAGACCATGTTGAGGTCGGTATAATCAACACACATGCTCATGTTTTATTTTTCATTTGCACAAGGACCGAGTTCCGTAATAACTTCGTATAGCATACATTATACGAAGTTATACGAGCAAGCGTTGATCCTTGATGGCATTCTTCCAGTCTGGTGCAAATCTCCGCAAGCGTTGTTTGACCGGCTTAGCCTTATCATCAACGTTCAAAAAGTGTTCTATCACCTCCCTCGGGACACCAGGAATGTCCAAAGGTTTCTAGGCGAACACGTCCTGGTTTGCCCGGACGAACGTGATGACTGCGTCTTCCTATTTTCTGTCGAGCACTGTCCCAATCACGGCCGTTTTGGTTGCGTCAGACGGGTCCAACGTTATCTTCCTCGTCTCCTCAGTGGACTGGATAGAGATCTTGGCTTGCTTCTTGCCCGGTATGTCCCCCTCCTCTTGCAGTGAGGCGACTGCTCACCGGATCTTCTCCATCTCCGCCGAGGTGTCCAAGGCCTGTGCTATATCACAGCTTTCGCTATCACAAACTAGGGACTGCTTCACATCACCGGGAATGGCGAGTACCCCGTTAGGGCCTGGCATCTTCATGACGAAGTATGTGTAATTACGAACCGCCATAAACTTGCGATGCCCAGCCTTTCCAAGATAGCAAAATCGACCACCTCAAAACTCAGATTTTCCGTCCGATAGTTTTCCTTGTTCCCGAACGTAATGGTACGGCGGACGTCCCGGGGATTACCCCATGGAAAGGGGACCATCCCTGCCGTATCTCGGAATGAAGAGTCTTCATTTGATCCAGGGATTTGATGAAAAGGACATTTATCCCACTCCCACTCCCGCCATCAACCAGGACCCTCTTGAGCTTGTTCCCCAGAACCACTGAATCCAGGACCAGAGGGTACCTTCCGACGAAAAATATCCAATCAAGGTGGTCCGTCTAATCAAAGGTGATTGGGACTTCTGACCAGCGCAGGTACTTGGGAGCCACAAGCAAGATTGCGTTGATCTCCCGAGTGGTTAGTTTTTGCTTCCGCTTGGACTCATGCGCATCTGATCCCTCGAATATATAGCTGATTTCTCATTTGGCATCTGAATAGTCCCCATCTGGCTTCTTGCCGTGGCCTCCCTTGGCCGTCAACTGCTTCGAATTATCTGTGAATTTTTGCAAGATGAGACAATCCTTTGCAGCGTGCTTACCACGTGGGTGGAAGGGGCACACCGCCTCCATGACTTTGTTATAGTCGTTATCGTTGGGCGGCTTAGGTTGGTTGCGCTCCACGTTTGCAACCATCTCGTCCCCCTTACACTTCTTATCTTTTGGTTTGCCTTGCTCATCGTTAGGCTTCTTCTTGGAGCCTCCGTTGTGGCCACCTCGATGGTTCAAGATGGCCTCCTCGGTGTTGACTTCTTGGTTCGCCATTGTGAACATGGCTTTGAGAGTTCACGGGGGTTCCAACTCATCTGCCTGATCAATTCCTCAGACTTGCATCCGGCAAAGATGGCGTCGATGACGGTTTGTTCCGAAATATCCTGAATCTCGTTCTTCTTTTTGGTAAAATGCTTGATGAACTCACGGAGGGTCTCAGTCTTTCGGTGGTGTAGCTGATTGATCTCCCATCTCCCAGCGAGCCTTTCATAGGTCCCCTAAAAGTAGGCGATGAATTTCTCTTAGAGGTCGTCCCAAGACTCAATAGAGTTCTCCGGGAGCCCTGTTAGCCTTGTTTGGGAGGTTGGGTCAAAGAAACTGGCAAATATTTCGCCAATACGTTCTGACCACCTCCTGCCGCACTGACTGCCAGGGCATAGACCTGTAGCCAATCCTTTGGATCCCTTTCACCAAAGAACTTGTCGATGCCTTTGAGGTTAAAGCCGTCCGGCCAAACCACTCGGCGGAGATCCGGGGTGTACGCCCAAATCCCTTCCAAGGGTTGCGACTATTGGTGCCGCGAAGATATGTTGCGCTGTTCATAGTGCTGACCTTGACGAGGATGCCGGTCAAAGTGGTCGTGCCGACTGGCTGTGCTCTTAGCGTGGTCGTCGTTGTGTCGACTGCGATGGCTGCGAGATGCCCGCTCCCTATCAGCATATTCCCTCCTCTTGGCTTCTATGTCGTGGCGGAGATCGTGGCCCACCGACCAGCGTGAGCTGTCACAGGTGCAGTAGGAGCCGGGTGCGCCTCATTCTATTGGATGGCTGCCATTTCGACCATGGTCGTTGCCTGAGCCAGGGTTTGGATGAGCAGACTGTCTTCTAGAAGCTGTGGAGCCATGGTCTCCAGAAGAGTTTTGGAAGCGACAATGTTGACTTGTGGTGTCGTGTAGACGTCATACTCCCTCAGCTTGACCGCCCGTAATTCATTTGGAATGTTGCGGCCGCGGATTCAAAGCTGGCGCATGCGATCGTGATATTTCACAGAGCGCTGCTTCGCACCGACAGCCTCCGTGGCGGCTGCTTCATCCCCAGTGCACTGACAAGTGTAGTGATGGTCGCCCGCGCCAAGGCCGAAGACTTCGTTGTAATTGCAGCCCTCCGTACTCTCATCTGACCCGGAGTCCGAGTGGGAGAGACTGACCAGCTCGCTCTATCCGATAGGTTTGCCAGCATTGATGACACCCACAAAAGTGGTTGGATCCTGTCGGACTGCTCCGATGGGACTATGGAGTTGATTCTCAGTGTGATCACCTCCTGTCCCGAGTCCGGAGAAGGTCTGCACGAAGGTCGTAGCAGAGTTCCTGAACCCGAAGGGAGATCCAATCTGAGGCGTTGAGACTTCCCTGGATTGAATCATGTCTGGATCCAAGGAAGTGCTGGCGCCGCTTCCTTTTCTGCCCACTCAGGCGGAGGATGCAGGATGGAATTGCCAGTACATTGATTTGCCAAAAGTATCTGCAGAATTCTCCAATCCTAATGGTAAATGAGATGGCCAAACATGTTCCTTCTTGAGATGTGATCTCCCAAGGGGTGGAGAGACGATGGTTGCCAATGCCGTCAGCCACAAAGTCATGGGATCCAAAGCGTAATGCTTGTCCCAGAGTGAAGATGACACTCAGTAATCTTGATGATGCCATCTAGCTCGATGATGATCTCAACGCAGTCCCTGCCTGGCGCGCCAACTGTCGACGGGTAGCTAATCGGGGGTTATCGTCAGCAATAGATATAATTGGGGTTCCACGCTAGATCTCGAGCTCAATGGTAACACAAGACAAGATTTATCCAGGTTCAGTCCCTCAAAATGAGGTAACACCCTAATCCTGCGCTCTGTAATTATAATGATGATCTGGTGATCGAGGAAGCTCTTTAAATCTCTACGACCCCTACACCTCGCTTTATACAGTGCAGGGGGGATAATGTTACATGGTATGATCTCGAAAGAGTCCAGCACGTATACGCACCAATATTTGCAACTGCAGATCTCCTAATCAAACGGAATCAAACTCTATCCTCATGACCATACTTAGCGCCCAACTTACATGCAGTCCGAGTGGTTATCTCCTCCTCCAACCGACTCGGGTCGCCCCCGTTCTCTACCTCAAGGGCCTTCCATGAGGATACCCGAGTCCCATGTAGTCCACAGGTCCAATGGTGGCAAGACCTGGTCCGATGGAGGTGAAAACGCAGGGAGAAGTAGCCGTCGGACCCAGTCCAACCAGCTTTGAACCCAGTCCGACCAGCTCTAGAGGTCAACTTTCTAGGAATTGTGCCCATCAGACCCAGTCCGACGGTGGTCGGATCCAGTCCGATGAGCATTGAGAATGCAGGGCTTAGGGATTTTGAAAAATTCACTCTTCTCGATGTCTCACTTGGACTTTTAGGTGTTTATAATCATACTTGTGAACTAAGATAAGGCTAACATTTCATGTGAAGTGATAACTCAGAATGATCAAACCAATTAGACCCCTATTGAAGCATGGGCAACAAAAAAGAAAAAAACTAACTACTCCTACATCTACCCATGAGCTCTCTGCTTGCCTGGTCATGTTTAGAACAGTTTGGAGTAGTTCAAC
Organism: Raddia distichophylla; assembly: GCA_005191435.1. Lineage (NCBI taxonomy): Eukaryota > Viridiplantae > Streptophyta > Magnoliopsida > Poales > Poaceae > Raddia > Raddia distichophylla. The sequence continues at coordinate 2,773,677 of SPJY01013140.1, forward strand.
AGGTTGTCGATGCCTCGCTAGGGTTACATGAAAGAACAAGAACCCCCTAGCAATAATTCTTACGCAAAAATTCACATCATCAATAACACTAAAATAATTAGGGCTCAACGATGCTCACACAACTATCGGAGATCAAGGCCAGATTTAGGATCTCATGTCGTCTAGTAGCACATGCATAGCCATCAAATATTTTATGTAAATCTTCTTTTTCCTGTATGGAATGAGTAATTTAATACCTTTTGTGTATAAAAGCACCAAAACAATGTGAAAATCCCATGTTTGTAAATAAAAATCATCTTTGCAATGTATGAAATGATCTGGCTATGTAATGTGAGGCACTAGTGTACTGATCCAGTGACCAGTGCAGTTTCATAGACGGGTTTCAAAGTTAAGAAGTTTGAGACCCCATCATTAATCGTCTTTGATAATATAGACAACATGGACGTTTATATCAGAGACGGTTTTCGTGAACTGTCGACTGATGACTAACTGGAGGTCACCGTCGGCAATGAATTTGTACGAGAGGGCGTTAGCAAGAACCAAACTAGATGGTAGCACAATACTGGGTTTATACAGGTTCGGGCCCTCAGCACCGAGGTAATACCCTACTCCTGTGCTCTGGAATTATGATTTATCAAGATGCGGGATGCAAGATGACCAAGACGATGGTTATGTGTTCTATCTATCTGCCTATGGCCTCTACACCCTTCCTTTATATAGTATAGGGGGAGATAGAGTTACATGGTAGCACGTGATACACAGTACCTAATTCTGTTATGCCGTTACATGATATGCAGGTATTGATCTCCTAATTACATGGAGCTTGATCATATGCTCGGGTACTTCCTTGATATTCAAGCAAACCGTAGCCCGAGTGGTCCTTATCCAATCGACCAACTTGGATCGCCCGCCATCTGTTCCCTTATGGGCCTTCTAGAGGATACCCGGGGCCCATGTAGTCCACAGTAGCCCCCGAGTGCTTTACGATCGAGTTAGATGTCCAGCCGACCAGTTCTGCCAATGTCTCCTGTAATCTGAAAAGAGATTGTAAAGAACTCAAGAAATCTCAAGTTTTTATGTTGAACCAACACCTGGATTGGCAATACCAAAACCCCAGCATCCTTTGGCCCATTGGACACGTACCTCAACAGACGAGTTTGGCTACTTGACATCTACCCTCGCATTGCGAAAGCAGCAATTGACCCAACATGGGGCACGCCTTAAGCCACGCAATTACAGCTTCTATTTGTAGCATGCTATAAATTAAGCATTTCAAAATATATCAACATCAGACGCCTGGCCTCAACTTGTAAGAACCAGCACTCGGCCCAACATGGGGCGCATCTTTCAGCCAAGTGGTACCTGTCCCGACCAGAGAAGGGATCAGCCATTGGCACCTAGGGGCGTACCGATTGGGAACAGTTTAGCCGAGAGGCATTTGTATCCTGGTAGCGGTATACAACTAGCGACCTTAGATAAGGCATACCTTCGAAAATGTCCCAAATTTCACCAACACCCAACCTCGAGCATGCTAAGCTGGCTAGTGACCCAACATGGGGTATGCCGTGAAACATTTTTAATTTTGGTGCTTCCGGTCATATGCCCTCCAGGGTGTACCGACGCTGAATTAGGCTCGATGTCAACACAGTGCCACCGTTTGCGGCGTGTTAAGAAAGCCTGTTAAGGGGATCACCCTTTGCTTATTTGGCCCAAGCCCATTAAAGGGAAGGCGAAGAATTTTCGCACCTTTTCACACACAGTCGGAGCATCACGTGCTTCCGCCGGGAAATGTATCCGTATCCACTTCCATCTCATCACCACAATGATTTTACTGTGTTCAAAACGGATTACGAGGCGCGTCTTTTGAACTTCTTCAGATATAAAAGAAACCCAGATGTAGTGTATTACTCCACATCCAATCTGCGAGTTTTTCGAGTCTTCTCCTCTTTTCTCCACCAAAACATCTCCTCTCTTCATCTTCAAATGCAATGGCCGAGAAAGTCGAAGGAGTAGACGAGTGGATCGCGGAAGCCAACGCTGAAGCCGCCTCTCAGGCCGCCGCCAAAGCCGCCATGGACGCGTTTTGGAAGGAGGACGCCCAAGTCACCGCGGAAATCCGCGCTGAAGAATCCATTAGGGTTCTGATCCGCAGCTCTATAAGGTGCGCATCCCACTCAGGGACGCCCTGGCTGCCGCTCTCCTGGCCGACGGATGGTTTCGAGTTGTCTTCGGCAGACGTCTCATCCCCCACGCCAGGAGAATCAATCTTCTTTCCTTTTCTTTTGCCTCTCCGTGAGCCAGCAACGAGCCCTAGCTCATTGTGCTGCGCCGAAGAGTATGTTTAATTAGGCCTAAGAGCCATTTCAATGAAAATCTTATGGAAATCCCGTGTCGATCTTCCAGCTTTAATCTGAATCCGCAACCAACATTGCTCCATCCGAGTAGTTAAAACCGCGTGCTCCCAGATCAGCGCCGAACACGTGCGCAAACATCTCGGGAGAAATCACTCGGCCACCTGAGTGGTTATCCGAGCCCTCTCGAAAAGGCCGCATCTAGCGCTAGACAAAAGCTCGGCCCAGAATGCGAAACGCAGCCTATCGCGATAAATTAGGAACAGGGGAACGAAATTAGTTCACCTCGTCCACTTTTCGCGCCAGTCTTTTAGTCCCCCTCAGCGAACTCCGCCGCTAGGGTTCTTCTCCATCGCGTCCTCCGCCGCCACCATCTCCGATCTGCAATGGCTCCCCCATCTCCCATCGCTGCGAAGACGACCAAGAGCGGAAAGGAGTGGATGAAGTCCATCACGACCGAGCTGAGGCTACAGAAGCTTGTTTCCATCGGCGTACTACCCTCCGAAGAGTTTGCTTCGTGGCACGCCGCCGCTCGTGAGTCCGGCCTCACCCCTCGTTCCGACGAAGTGGTGGTATTTGAGTCCTTCTTTCTTCGCGGCTTCGGCCTTCCTTGCTCTTCTTTCTTCCAAGGATTATTGCATTTTTTCGGGATCGTGGTCTCTCACTTTAACCCCAATTCCATCTTTCAAATTGCGATCTTTATGCACATCTGTGAGGCTTTTCTCGGGATCGCCCCTCATTTCGACCACTTCAGATGCCTTGTTGCTGGTCGTCGAAAGGGAGAGCAGCATGCTCAAGTCCGGGCTCCTCCGAAACGTCGTTTCCTATTGTTTCGGTAACAAGCACATCAACTAAAATCCAAATAATATAGCAAAACACAGAGAAGCATGGAACAACCTAATATCTCAGAAAGTTCATGAGTTAATGCAGGTTTTGCAAAAAGAATCACTCAAATCCGAGCTCGGATGACTGAGATGTGACTATCTGAAGTCTAGCTCGGGCTAGGAATAGGAAGCTCGGGGATGCTCAAGGTAGCTCGGAACTAAGCCTACTTGCTAGGGGAGGTTGTCCTCTTGTCAAATAAGGGTTACCATAGGTCGTATGTGGCTTATATTAGCTCTCTAAGCAAGGTCTTGGTCGGGCTCTAATAGGTTTAACTTGGGTAAGTCACTCAGCAGGTACATCTCTCAGTGCGGGCTATTTTTAAGGCCGAGTACAAGCCCGGCTAAGCCCGGGGTCAACATGAAAGTTGTAGATAATTTCCTGGCGCACAACTTTCATGTAGAACACTTCTCGATACAGGCTATGGTTAATTTTATAGAAATTATTTACTGAGTGGCTGTTTCTCGATACGGACTAAAACTGAATGGGTTTGAGACTGCTGTACTTAGGCTCGGTTTAGCTCAAAGATGAACTTATGAACGGGGCCTAGATGATGCAAGGAATGGAGAAGATATTTTCTAAGGTTCTTACCAAGCAAGGGGTGCCTTGCTTAGGATTGGACGTCCCAAGGATGAAGAGATCGAAGAGGAAAAAGCTCGGTCATGGTCTTCTCCTCCGTTGCTTGCTGCTGTAAAAGCTCGGTTCTTGCTACTGCCTTCTCCTTCCTTATTGGTGCGTCTCCTACTGCTGCTCTACTCCTCTAGATGGTGGAGAAGCTTCCTATGCACTCCCCTAGGCTTGGGAACACAAGGGATGGCAGCAAGAAGAAGAACTAGATGAGTTCTGGCTGCTACAAGTTCAGAACATGCAGGGTGGTGAAAACGAGAGAGAACTCACCAAATCCTTCGTGCATGCGAATGCCTTCGAAGGTGTAGGGAGCTCAGGTGATGGAGAGCTTGGATCTTAACATGCGCAAGCTCTCACCAAGTATTTGGGTGGATTTGAGGGTGGAGAATGGGAAGGACTGTTGTTGTTCTTGCCCAGCTCGAGCAGCAGGAAGAGGAGGCAGAAATGAAGGTGTAGAGGAGAGGAAGATGGCTGGTTATGGCCTTAAATAGGGCTGCTATGTGTGGTTGACAAGTGATGGGGAACGGGATCCCGATCTTCCGACAAGTATGGGTAAACACGATTGGTGGAGAACTCGACGTTGATGATCCGACCTTGATCAGCACCGATCTAGGCCTGCAATCGCTACACCACCGTTTCCGTTCATTATCAACCACGCAAGCGCACGGTCGACCTCACCACGAAGGCTAATTCCTGCAAGCGAATCGAGAACACAAGCAAAAACGAAGAAGACGCAATCTGAAATTGCGATTATATATTAAGATCACGAATTTGGGGTTCCACAAACCGATGATCAGCGATACAGCGATGGCAGAAATATATATAAGCAAAACCCGACTCTAACAATGACGGATACGAATTCTTCATAGGCAGAAGGGCGGCGGCTAGGGTTCGGGGCGCCCCCCCTTGCGCGGGATGCACGGGCCGAAGACCAAAATCAAGGTGACGCAGCACCGGGCGGCCCAACAGAATCTGGTCACCTCTTGTTTCGACGATTGTGATCAACTCAGAAGGAATTTGGATGTGCAACCATATCCGTTGGAAAGGTCTCGTCGAGGGCTTCTCCTTAATGTACTTGAACCAAACGGAGTTGAAGACAGACTGCTCCACCGTGACCGAACCGGACTCCAACTCGTGGTAGACTTGGTTCCCGACCTGTCTTGGCACAGAGTTCCATCCTCGCTGATCAACACCATGAGTCCTAAGTACAAGCACAACATTATTAGATAGTAACTCGCTCTTATGGGTATTCTCTTGTGTGGCAAATAACGAGCCCATCTGGTGGTTTAGTTGTCGCGCACGTGCTGCATGATAGGTGGTAGGCAGAGTGGACGCATCGGTTGGGGAGATGTCCTCATCAACAAGTGGGGCTAGGTCTCACATGTAAATGAGAGGCTTTGGGTGAGAAAATTGGTGAGGAAAGTGAGGATGCTGCAGCTGAACGAATTTCCTTGCCACTTGGCTTGCTCCGTGCTGGCGTGCGCCACCTGGTGTGGTTCCACGGCTTCTCTGCGCCGCGTGGGAAAACTGTCGGGTGCACCGCCCATTCCGGCCAAGGAGAAAAGAAAGGGAACCAGGCGACTGCGTTCCACCGCCCATTCCATCCAATGGGAAGGAAGTCATCGGGTCTTTGTCTGAGACAAAAAGAATAAAGGAACTAAATGGATCCGGGCTACTTCAGCAGCTTTTAATATGAGAGATAGTCCTCCTAGCTCTACTCGGGCTCCTCCTCACTCGGTTAAATTTCCCCCGGGCTGGGTGTTGCTCGGTAAGGTTCAGTCAGGAGTGGTCGCACGACTGCTCGCCGCGAGGCCACGTGTCCTGCTCACCTGATGAGCACGTGTAGTGCTCGCCTGGTGCTCGTCAACCTGCTCACCCAAAGGCTTCGTGTCCTGGTCGTCCGATGGCTATGTGCCCTGCTCGCCCGTCACTCGGGCCTGGTCAGGGAAGCTCGGCTTGGATAATGGATCACTCGGCAGTGCTCGGCTGAGTGCCTAACTGCTCGGCCAACTAATAAATGTACTCGGCGAGCTACAAGACTGCTCGTCAAGGCTCGGCTGAACTGTGTTCCACTTCTCTAGTGGTTTGGCTTATTGGTATACCTACTGACTAGGTCTAAAGTCCTATGTTCCCACCAGACTACCTGGTGATTATATGCAACTTCATGAAAAGTTTTAAAGAACCACAATAAAACAAAAGGAAAACAATATGATATTCATGCTTATCTTAAAATAACAGCTGGGCTGTTACAACCAAGCCCTCCGTCCTCCCAATCCGCTGGCCCAGAGGCCGCAACAGGGACGGAGAAGCCCTCCGGCTCCAGCCCGAGTGATCCGGACATCCAAATTGGAATCAAGTTTATTCCATTACGAAGGTAATCCCTCGCAATTCTGTCTCTTCATGATTTGTAAAGGAAACAGTGTCTTGAAAGGTCTTCAAATGTTTATAGGAAACCTGTCATGGGTGATATGCCGAGCAAACGTAACACCAAGACGCCGGCTCCAGCACACCCAAAATCTAACCGCCAAGCCGAGCCCACACCAGGAGAAGACCCGACTCGGCACGCAGCACCTCACCACGATTCCGGTCCATCCCCTGCCACTCACCAATCCTCGCCGACGGAGGGAGAGATCCCGGCCCCGGCTCCAGAGAGCTCAGGATCAAAAATCAGGGAGATTCCTTGCCCCTTCGCCAGGGCCAACACTCCACCCCTCCGAATAAAATGGAGGAAGGAGATGGAAGGCTATGAGTTCGATGATGAGAAGGAGGCCAAAGAATGGGAGGTATTAGAAAACATGGCAAGGGCCAATGCCGAGATGTTCCAGGTAAAGCCTCTTCATGTCTTGACTTCCAGCTTTGCACGAAAGAATCCTACTGATCTCCCCGCCTCTCCCCATGCAGCGCATGAAAGAGAGGTCCAGGCAGAAGTCCATGTGCTTGCGGAGAGCCATGGGTGAGCTGAAATCTCGCGACGAGTTTGACAACGCATTGTACGCGGTTAAGTCACAGTACCGTGGCGAGATCGAGGAGCTCCGAAAGGAGAACACTGAACTCTGATTCCTTCACATAGAAGAATCCAATACCATCCGAGGTAATCATCCCCGAACAACACTAAACCCTTATGTAAAATACTCCTTTGAGAATGATCTTTAAATCTTGCCTCTAAATAAAGTGTTGGAGGCGAGGAAGAAGGCCATGGAGGGAGAAGTCTTCCAAACCAGCACTCAAGCCGAGAGGTTGGCTAAGAACTGGAAGTTAATTTTCCGTCACTGGCTCTCCCTGGCTCAGCCTCACTGAAGCCTGAGTGGTTTGTAACATCCGACTGGTTTCGCAGCCTACCAGCAAAAGACTAAGGCGCAATTCCAGGTTTTTGATGAAATGGTGAAATCCGCCAACGCGCTTCGCGACCATGCTCTGAAGGGAATAGCTCCAACACTCCAGAACCATTATCCCGAAGATGAACTGCCGTCAGACCCCGATATTTTTATGGCTCGTCTTGATGATATTCCTGCGCGGATCAAGGTCTGGGCACGGGAAGCAGCGACGACATGCGCCAGCCAAGGCTTAGCTATCACGAAGTCAAACTTCCCCGGCATGGACCTCGAGGCTGTGCGAGAGAGGTTTGCATGTAATGAAGAAGAGGCCGCCGCCTTGATGAAAGAAGTTCGCATGATTGCTGCCAATATGGCCAAACACTTACCTTTGTAGATGTACTTGACGCCTAAATGTTTGATTGATCCTCGGTACTTTTGATCTTGTTTATCTGAGTACTTATGGTTATCCTCTTTCATGTAACGCGTTTGCCGACTAGTCCAGCCCCCGAGTGCCAGGAATAAGCACTCAGCTTTCTCCCTATGCACATACCGAGTGGCTAAACGTTGTCTTCGACAAGTACAGGCGCCATTACTCAAAAATTTTCATAATACCCTAATTTGATCAACATATGTAAAGAGAAAACCTCCTTTTATTAATAAGATAGGGTGCGGTTGACTCCGCACACTATTTAGTGTAGCCCCCAACTTAATGCTTAGTCGTTTATGGCTAAGTAGCAAATTAAAAAAGAGACTAATTACATGATGCTTGAATACAAAACTTTAAGAATAGAAGCGACGTAGCTGCTCGATGATCCAGGTGTTTGGCGCTTCTGATCCATCTTCACGCTTTAGTCGGTAAGCCCCTGGGCGAGTCATCTCATCAATCACATAAGGGCCTCCCCAAAGCGGAGAGAGTTTATGCTCGTGCTTCTGATTTCTTCGGAGGACCAGATCTTCTTTAGAGAACGCAAGGCCACGTACATAGCATTGATGATAACGACACAGGCCCTATTGATACTTGGCCGACTGGATCAGTGCTGCTTCCCTGGCTTCCTCGAGTCGATCTAGGTATTCATGTCTTCCTTCATCCGACTGATGATCGTCAAAACCGGCAACCCGAGGGGACTAGAACTTCCATTCTGTCGGGAGGACCGCCTCTGAGCCATAGACTAGGAAAAAGGGTGTCTACCCGGTCGCTCGACACGGGGTTGTTCTGAGCCCCCAGAGGACCGAGGACAACTCCTTAACCCAGCGCGTGGCATACGGCTTTAGACGATCGAAGATTTTGGCTTTGATCCCTTGTAGTACCAATTTGTTGGCACGTTCAACCTGCACGTTGCTCCTTGGATGGGCCACCGAAGCGTAGTAGATCTTGATGCCCAGATCCTCGCCCCAATCTTGGAATTCACCGCTCTTGAACTGAACACTATTGTCGGCGATGATGCGATTGGGTACGCCAAAACGTACGACGATGTCTCGGAAGAACTCGCGTGCTTTGGCCGCCGTAATAATAGCAACCGGCTTGGCTTCGATCCACTTTGTAAATTTGTCGATGGCGACGAAGAGATGAGTAAATCCGCCCTGCGCTCGCTTGAGAGGGCCTACCATGTCCAGATTCCAGACGGCGAAGGGCCAGGAGATTGGGATCGTTTGTAGATCCTTGGCCGGCGTGTGAATCTGCCATGCAAAGAACTGACACCCGTTGCATCTGCGTTCGCATCTGTGACAGCAGTTGGCCAGAAAAATCCCTGCCGATAGGCTTTACCTACCAGAGTGCTGGCCACACATGGTGCCCACACTCCCCCGAGTGGATATCACTGAGTAGATCCCTGCCTTCTTACTCGGATATGCAATGCCTTAGTACCTCGGAACAGCTTTTTCTGGAAAGCTCGTCCCTAACTACCTTGTAGTTCTTGCTTCGGCGTGTAATGCACTCGGCGAGGCTTCGATCCTCAGGCAACTCATTATGAAGAAGATAATCTAAATAAGGCTGCATCCAACCGTGGGTAATCGCTAGTACCTCTGTGCCGGGCTCTGGTTGCTCCTCTTGATCTTCTCCCGGTGCGGGTGTTAGCTTGATGGACGGCTTGCGCAGTTCTTCGACGAAAACGCCAATCGAGACTTGTGTCTGAGTGGATCCCATCCACGCTAATTCGTCTGCTGCTTCATTATCTCGGCGGAGCACATGTGTTAGCTCCAGACCATCGAATTTGTCTTTCAACTTTCGCACCTCCTGACAATATGCCGCCATGCTATCGCCAATACAAGACCACTCCTTTTGAACTTGATTAACCACGAGTTGGGAATCCCCACGCGCCATTAACTGTCGTACGCCAAGCGATATGACGACGCGTAGCCCATGGATGAGTGCCTCGTAATTGGCGGAGTTGTTGCTGACGGGAAATAATATCTGAAGGACATACCGTAGCTTCTTGCCAGTCGACGATATGAGCAAAATCCCAGCCCCCACGCCGCTGAGCATGAGGGAACCATCAAAGTACATTGTCCAATACTCGAGATTCTCCTTTGTTGCTGGGGTCTGAGCCTCCGTCCATTCCGCGACGAAATCAGCCAATGCTTGAGATTTGATGGCTAGCCGAGGCCTGAACTTTATCTCAAAGGCTCCAAGCTTGACTGCCCACTTTGCAATCCTCCCGGTGGTTTCCTGATTATGAATTACGTCTCCAAGCGGGAAAGAGATGACCACCGAAATTTCAGGCTCTTGCAAATAATGCTTAAGCTTTCATGATGTGAGTAACACATCATATATATAGAAGCTTCTAAACTTGTGGGTACCTTATTTTGGAATCGCCCAATACCTCGCTGACGAAGTACATCGGGCGATGTACCTTCTGGAGGGAGCCTTGCTTGTCCCGTTCAACCACCAGAGCGATGCTAATGACATGAGTCGTGGCGCCGATGTAGAGTATGAGGGGCTCCTGGGGCATGGGAGGGACCAACACCGGAGGCATGTCGAGGAACCTCTTGAAATCTTCGAAGGCTTCTTATGCTTCCTCTGTCCACTGAAAACCATCTTGTCGGCGTAAGAGCTTAAAGAATGGCATGTCGCACACCCCAAGTCGGGAAACAAATCGGATGAGTGCCACGATGCATCCAGTGAGCTTCTGCACATCCTTCTGACTGGCTGGGGGCTTCATCTTGATGATGGCATCGACCTTCTCTGGATTGCCCTCGATCCCTTGATGAGAGATGATGAATCCGAGTAATTTGCCAAACGGGACCCCAAAAACACACTTCTCGGGATTCAGTTTCATCCTTGTATGCCCTTCGGCTGTCGAATGTCTCGGTCAGATCTGTTATGAGGTTCGACCTGGATCTTGCTTTTATGACGATGACATCGACGTATGCCTCCATGTTGCGTCCGAGCTGAGTGTGAAAACACCGCTGTATGGTGCGTTGATAAGTTGCGCCAGCGATTTTCAGCCCGAATGGCATTGTGACAGCAGAATGCACCAAAAGGCGTAATAAACGACATCTTGATACAGTCTTCCTCCTTCAGGCTAATCTGATAATAGCTCGAGTAGGCGTCCAGAAAACTCAAGAGCTCACATCCCGCGTTTGAATCCACCACTTGGTCGATGCGGGGGAGCCCAAAAGGATCCTTAGGACATGCCTTGTTGAGATCGGTGTAGTTGACAGACATCCGCCATGTCTTGTTCTTTTTCTGCACCATGATCGGGTTCGCCAGCCATTCGGGATGATACACCTCCTTGATGAACCGTGCCGCCAGTAGCTTGGTGATCTCTTCCCGTATGGCGTCCTTCCGATCGGGTGCAAATCTTCGCAGACACTGTTTAATCAGTTTTGCTTTATCGTCAACGTGCAGAGAATGCTCAATCACCTCCCTCAGAACGCCAGGCATGTGCGAAGGTTTCCAAGTGAACACGTCCTGGTTAGCCTGGAGGAAAGTGCGTCTTCCTATTTGCTGTCGAGCCCATCCCAATCACGGCTGTCTTGGCCAGATCAGACAGGTCCAACGCTATCTTCTTACTTTCTTCGGCTGCTTGGATGGAAGTCTTGGCCTGCTTCTTCGAGGGGATATCCCCTTCCTCCTGAAGGGATGCAACCTCCAGTCGGATCTTTTCCACCTCAGCAGATTAGTCCAGTGTCTGCGCCAACTCGCAGCTTTCGTTGTCGCAGACTAGGGACTGTTTAACGTCACCAGGGATGGTGATTACACCGTTGGGACCTGGCATCTTTAAGACGAGGTAAGTGTAGTTGGGAACAGCCATGAATTTGGCAACCCCCGGCCTTCCCAAGATGGCATGATATGCCGTCTCGAAATCAGCCACTTCAAAACTCAGACTCTCGGTCCGACAATTATCCTTGGTCCTGAACGTGACGGGCAAAGAGATCTGTCCGAGTGGTATTGCAGATGTCCCGGGGATTACCCCGTGGTAAGGAGATGATCCCGGCCATAGCTCGGAACGAGGAATATTCATCTGGTCCAGGGTCTTGGCGAAAAGGACGTTGATCCCACTCCCGCCGTCGACCAGGACCCTTTTTAATTTTCTTCCCCAACAACCGGATCCAGAACCAGTGGGTACCTCCTAGGGAGGGCAATCCGATTTGGGTGGTCCGATCGATCAAAGGTGATGGACACCTTAGACCAGCGCAAGTACTTTGGGGTCACAAGCATGATCGCATTGATCTCCCGAGTGGTAAGCTTTTGTTTCTGCTTGGACTTGTATGCGTCAGAGCCCTCGAATATGTAGCTGATCTCACGTTCGGCATCTTCCATCAGGCTTCTTGCCGTGACCGCCCTTGGCCGCCGACTGCTTCGAGTTTTCGGTGAATTTCTGCAGAATGAGGCAGTCCTTGGTAGAAAGTTTTTCTCACGGATGAAAGGGACATACCGAGTCCATAACCTTGTTGTAGTCGTTGTTGTTGGGGACTTAGGCCGATTGCACTCCATATTGGCGACCATCTCGTCCCCCTTCCGCTTCTTATCCTTAGGCTTGCCCTGTTCGTCATTTGGCTTCTTCTTTGGGCCTCCGTCATGGCCACCACGATGGTTCATGATGGCCTCTTCAGCATTGGCCTCTTGGTCCGCCATTGTGAACATGGCCTTGAGAGTTCTCGGGGGGTCCCAAGTCATCTGCCTGATTAGCTCCTCAGATTTGCATCCGGCGAAGAAGGCGTCGATGACCGTTTGTTCCGAAACGTCCCGGATCTCATTCTTCTTCTTGGTGAAGCGCTTGATGAACTCACGAAGAGTCTCGTGCTTGCGCCGATGCAGCTGTCCAATCTCCCATCTCTCGGCGGGCCTTTCATAGGTCCCTCGGAAATTGGCGATGAACTGTTCCAGGAGGTCGTCCCAAGACTCGATCGAGTTCTCCGGGAGTCCTGTGAGCCAGGTCTGGCGGTTGGGGTCAAAGCGACTGGCAAATAGTTTGCCATGACGTTTTGATCAGCTCCTGCCGCGCTGACTGCTATGGCAAAAACCTACAGCCAGTTGTTTGGATCCCTCTCGCCATCGAACTTGTCGATGCCTTTGAGGTTAAAACCATCCAGCCAAACCAGTTGGCGAATATTAGGGGTGTCGGTACAATAAATACCGGGGTATGAAGAGTCCTAAAGAAGACCGGGCGAGGGCCCCACACGTCAGGCGGGCGACCAGGCCCCAGCGTGTGGGCGAGCCCCTCAGAGCGCCGGGCGAGGGCCCCACGCGTCAGGCGGGCGACCAGGCCCTAGCATGTGGGCGAGCCCCTCAGAGCGCCGGGCGAGCACGAGAGGCCTCCTACCTGTCAGGTGAGGCCCGTGCGACAGGAAGTGTCCCGAGGGGAGTCTTCTGGGCGAAGGCTCCCCCCTGCTGCGAAGGACAGGCGCATTGAATGCGACATCACGCGTGGACGGACCGATGAAGAGATGATTACTGCCACAATGACCTCCGCAGGTCTGATCAGCTGTCACTGTGGCACTGCGGAATTGACCGACAGAGAGAGAGTTTGCCGTCATCAAGTTGGCCGCCCGCGTCAGAAGAAGCAAGCTGGGCCCCGCCCTTTCTCTCACCGGTGTGTACACACGAGTCAGAGGCCACTTGCGAGGCACGCGTGGGCGGCGCCGCTCGGCACAGTAGTAGCGCGATTTCGTCTCTCCTGTCCCATCCCTTACATCTTATCAGTGTACTAAGCGTACTGTACTGCCTACCCCCTCGGCTCTCTCCCCTAGTTCGAGGCTTGTATAAGAGGAGAAGAGAGAGAAGGGAGAGGGGTTCGACATTCTGTAATCGTTCACACACAACCACAACAAGAAAAGAGCTAAGGCTCAGTAGGAGTAGGACTATTACCTGCGAGGGGGTCCGAACCTGGGTAATCTCTGCGCGTCGCTCCTCGCTGCGCCCGACGCTCGAATCGGATCGAGCCCGGGCTGAATCGGCTAGTAGAAGTAGAAATTTGATAGGGGTGTGATTCACCGTGCTTAAGTGAAGAACACACCGTCAGTGGCGGACCAGGTAGGGGAGCGCTAGCATCAGTCCGCGTTCTTCGACTTTTTCGATGGTGGATCAGCAGTCCGCGATGGACAGGGAAGCAACCGCCATGAAAGAGGATCCTAAGGCCTAGAGGGGGGTGAATAGGCAATTTTAATTTCTTTTGATTATTCTCAATTAATCATCATCTTAAGAATGACCCAATCCTAGTTGCAATTGACAAGTAAGCGGAAGCGATAAACAAGATGCTAGGCAACTAAGTCATGGCATCACAATTTAACACAAGCGAATGCAATGGAAGTAAGTGCGGAAAGTAAATGAGAGAAGGTGACACGGTATTTGTTTCACCGAAGTTCGGAGCCGCAACTCCTACTCTCCGTTGAGGCTACCCCTTGCGCACAAGGACCGGCTCGCTCTCGAGCCTAACGCCTCACTTACTCCCCGGTAGTCGTTCCGCCACTCCGGCGAGGTGGACTCCGTCACCCGTACACCGACTCGAGAGTAGCCACACGCCAAGGCCTACTCCCAAGCCCACGCCTCCACGAAGGATGCCGTCTTCAAAAGTAACAAGCCCGAAACGCCCCGATCATATCGGATCGAAGGACTTCAATGAAGCTCGGTATTGGGGAATGATGATTTGTGGCTTTGGAAGATTTGTGGGTGGAGGAATGGCTCTAGAACACCTAATTGATGAGCTATGAATGTGGTAGGTGAAGTGGAGCAGCAAACCTCGAAGTAGCCAGCCACTAGGTAGGTATTTATAGCCCCTAGAGCAAAACTAGCCGTTGCCCCCCGGAAGGGGCAACCCATGAATTAAAGCTTCATACTCAACTTGATTGTTGGTCAACCCAAAATCCATAGTTACGCCAAATCGGTAAGGAACACCACCAGGAGAAACAATAAAAATACCGATTCCACATCCTCTTTCACAAACCGATCCATCAAAGAACATTACCCATGGCAACGAAACTGACAGATTAATGCACTGATGATGCGCAATAAAATCGGCTAATACCTGCCCCTTGACAGCTTTTGGAGATTCGTAAGTTAAATCAAACTCGATGAGGGTGTATGCCCATTTACCGATCCGCCCCTTGATGATTGGGGCACTAAGCATGTATTTAACCACATCGGTTTGACAAACTACTTTGCATTCAGCATCCAATAAATAATGTCTCAGCTTAGTGCAAGCAAAGTATAAGCAAAGACAATACCTTTCTACCACCGTGTATCGGGTCTCCGGATCTAATAGCTTTCTGCTCAAATAAAAGATTGCATGCTCCTTTCCGTCTACTTCCTGGACCAACACTGCCCCAAGTGTTTTTTCCGATACCGATAAATAGAGTTTAAACGGCAAACCATCCTTTGGAGCAACCAGAACGGGTGGGTTCGTCAAGTACCCTTTGATGTCATCAAACGCTTTCTGCTGTTCCGGTCCCCAAATAAACTTATCGGAATTCTTTAGCTTAAGCAACGGTGAAAATGGAATAATCCTTTCCGATAAATTTGAAATAAACCTCCTCAAATAATTAATTTTGCCGATCAGCTCTTGCAAACGCATTTTCGAATCTGGAGGCTTGGTATTCAAAATCGCCTTTACTCGATCAGGGTGGACTTCGATTCCTCTCTGATGCACCATAAACCCCAAAAACTTGCCGGCCGATACCCCAAAAGCACACTTCTTTGGATTCATCTTCATGCCATACTTCCTAAATCGATCTAAAACGGTTATGATATCAGCCAAGTGTTGTTCTTCTTCCTGGGATTTAATCACCACGTCATCGATATAAATTTCAACAAGTTTACCGATTAAATCGTGGCAAATCAGATTCATCCCTCTTTGATATGTAGCCCCAGCACTGATCAGCCCAAAAGTCATCACTACCCACTCAAACAAGCCGATGGAACCAGGACATCTAAACGCAGTCTTGCTCACATCCTCTTCAGCCATAAAGATTTGATTGTAACCAGCATTGCCATCTAGGAAACTAATAATCCGATTGCCAGAGGCAGCATCAATTAAACGATCGGCAATCGGCATTGGGTATTCATCCTTATACGTCGCTTTGTTCAGATCCCGAAAGTCGATGCACACCCGTATTTTATCCGAATCTTTCTTCCCTACTGGAACAATATTGGAAATCCAATCGGCATATTTACATGGCCGAATAAACTTCGCATCCAATAATCTCTGAATTTCGGCTTTTACTTGATCATAAATCTTCCAACTGATCTTCCTCGGTGACTGTTTTACTGGCCGAAATCCAGGTTTCATCTTAATCCTGTGCTCGGCTATGGATCGGTCTAAACCAGGCATCTCGTGATATTCCCAGGCAAAGCAATCCACCCGATCCTTGAGTATCTGGATAAGCCGATCCTTATATTCCCGCGGCAACTGTTTACTGATATAAGTGGGCCTCTCTTTACCATCAGATCCGATATCGACTTTCTCAAGTTCATCAGCCGATATAAACCCCTGGCCCATCTTATACTCTACTTCCTCTAGTGCCGCGGTTCCCATAAAAAACCCTCATGCCCCTGAGTTACCGATTGCGCTTCCAACGTCGTTGGTTTAAAGCCAGCTTTGCTGAAACTGAGGAAATCGCAATCGTCTAAAGGCTTACCTGATAAAGCTTCTAGGTTGTCATGAATCTCGGCGCAATCGGCTTCTGCCGTCAGGGACTCTCCTTTGACAACTTCTATTTGTTCGCCTATCCACTGGATCAAAAGCTGATGCAATGTCGATGGTATGCAGCAATTGGCATGTATCCAGTCTCTTCCCAACAGCACATTGTAATTTCCTTTTCCCTCGATTACGAAAAAGGCTGTGGGGATCGTCTTGCTTCCAATAGTCAACTCCACGACCAGAACCCCTTTTGCCTCGGTCGGATTTCCGTTGAAATCACTCAATACCATATTGGTTTTGACCAAATCCTCCGTGGATTTCCCAATTTTGCGGCACACGGAATATGGCATCAAATTAACCGTTGCACCACTGTCCACCATCATCCTTGAAATTGGTTTTCCGTTCATATATCCCATAATAAACAACGGCTTGAGATGTAATCGGGAATTTTCGGGTTTTTTAAAGATAGCATCTTCGGCGCCAATCACCAGTTCTGCGGCTTCCTCCTCGTAATCGCACATGAATTCCCGAGGCAATATACAAACCATATTAGTAGCAACTGTTACCTCATCAGAATCCTTTTCAACGATAACAGCCGATCTCAACTTAGGCCTCCACTCTTGCTTGCCCCTAGCCGGTTTCATCGGCTTTACTTGCTCCAGGAGAGCATCTCTAAACTTCTCGGCCTCCGCCTCTCTGGCTTCAGCGTGTCTCATCCGCTGCAGACGTCGCCTTTGAGACTTAGTGATCCCACTCGGGCACCACCTTGGCAGCGGCACTTTGGGAGGTCGATGCACATTAGTGTCGGTGTCTATCGGCTTTTCCTCGGCCCCTTTGCCTGGAAACACAAGCCGATCTTTTACCGATACTCGCTTGGGTGGAACAAAGGCGTGATTCATCGGGCAATTCTCCAAAGTAGGCAGTGACATCCTCTCTTCCCAGCAATATCGGAAAAAGGGACACTCCCAGTGCTCCATCTCCCATCCTTGGTCTTCTGAATTTCCATGGACTGGTTCAGGAATATTTGCTTTATCGTCTTTGCGAGGAGCCTCTTTAGCCATCCGATCATATTTTTTCACTAACTGATCAAAGGTCGGCTTCGGCTTTGGCTTAATGGTCGGATTATAATCCTGCCCGTGCTTTACCTCGCGCCATTCTCCAGTTCTTATGGCGCCCCGCCGGTTCGATGGTCGAAATTGTAGCTCTGGTTTTCCTTCCACCACTATTCTCTTGGGTCCAACGAGTACCTTAAACCGATTGGAACTCTCTGGCTCATCGGCTTTCCTCTTAGCATCTACCATCCCAACAAAACCGACTGGGAACGGTTCTGTTTCAATTTGCGGACTCTTGCCCTGGTATCGCAATTGCCCGTTCTCGACTGCCTTTTGTACAATCTGTTTAAACACGTTGCACTCGTTGGTAGCATGTGAGTACGAGTTGTGCCACTTGCAGTACTTGCGCTTCTTTAGCTCCTCGAGAGGTGGAATAACGTGCCCCTGCTTGAGCCGAATCTGTTTTTCTTGTAACAGGTGATCGAAAATCCGATCACACTTGGAGGTATCAAAAGAATACTTGCCCTTCTCGGGACCCTTCGGCTTAATCCATCCTAGCTCGAATTCCTTCTTGTTAGTTACCCACTCAGCAACATAAGCGCTGACCTCGTCAGTGTCAGACTCATCGGAACTTTCTATATCTTCTGCTTCAACAATATTGACAGCTTTATCTTTGTTCCTGTTGTTGTTGTTGTTCCGATAATCTTTCTGGCCCGGGTACGAATTATCTGAAAATCGGCTTTCATAAAGCGCGATCTTATGGGCCAGATGGGATATGTCCGCGAATTCTTGGTTACCCACTTTTTTCTGATTAACAGGTAGTAGGCCTTTGAAAGCCAATTCTGCCAACTCGTTATCGGGCAGCGAAAGGCTATAGCACCGATTCCTTACTTCTCTGAACCGGCGTAAATAATCGTTTACCGATTCACCAAACTTCTGCTTGATCATCATGATGTCGGTAATCCTCGCTTCATTCTCCCCGGAATAAAAGTACTCATGGAATTTTTTCTCCAGATCTGGCCATGAGGTGACACTGTTAGAGGGAAGCGATGTGAACCAATTGAAAGCCGATCCCGATAGTGACAATGGGAACAATCGGCATTTGAGAGTATCCTTCGATGCCGCCTCACCGCACAGTGCAAGGAATCTGGCGATATGCTCGCGCGTTGAGGTATGATCGCTCCCACTAAATTTGGCGCCTGCAAAATCAGGAACGCGATATTTATGCGGATACTCTGTTTCATTAAAAGCCGATGGATACGGCATAGTATAATGCGGGGCAATCTTAGGAGTATTGAACCCGCATTGCTTCATCATGCTGTAGACTAAATTCCTGGTCATATCTTCTAGATTTCCGTTGAACCCTGGGTTAATCGGCTGATATGCCGGCTCTGGGACCGGGACCATAGCCTGATTACCCGATAGCATTTGAATCGGAGTTGGGTTCATAGCCACAGGAGGAGCCGACTGAGAAGTCCCTGTATGTGGTGCCCCTGGTTGAGTATAAGCAGGATTCGTCCCCGGCGTACAATTCCGATTCCCTTGCGGTGCCTGTCCAGTAATGATGTGGTGCAGAGCAGCACTGGTTCCCTCCTGGACGATGCGCCCCAAGACCGATGATTGGTCAAGCATCGATCGGTAAACTGAATTGTTGATCTGATCCCTTATTATTTCAGAATAATCCCCAGTCAACAATGGATCTCCAATCGAGGCTTTGGTAACCTGGCCGCTACGGGTTTTCCGATAGCCAGTCAACATTCTTTTCTTATTTTCCTCGTGGATTTCCGCGAGCCTATCTTCAATTTCTTTCTTCTGATCTGGGCTCAGTTCGTCAAACGTCACTGGCTCGGCAGCGAGCCTGAGCGCCTCCACTGCTGCTTCGGCATCGGTGCGCGTCATTGTGTCGGATTTGATTGTTGGGTCCCACCGAGCGTGCCAAAAAGTGTGTTGACACGAAAACGTGAACACACGTGCAGAAGCGTCGATTCAGTGATCGCGTCGCAACTCAAACCAAGCGTGCCAATTGATTTGACCTATAAATCAATAAGGAGGAAAATCGTCAGTAATAAGTGCCTAATCGGCTTTTCAATTAGCCTGATCAGATTATTGGTAATCGGCTTTAAACATGCCGATTACGAATTCTATCGGCTAAAGATCCGATAGAGCTAATAGATTCAAATAAACAGTTTAAACATAGATCCTGTTTCTTTTTGGTATTTTTATTTATATCAGTATTAAGCCTTTAAATCGAAATATTAGATTAAATCGGAGAAACAGATCGAATAGATTGGTCAAGCCAAGACAGTATTCAAATCCGAAGCTAGATATAAACTAACAAATCGGTTTATCAACTTTATACTAATTGATAACGCAATATTAATCGGCAAACAACTAGCCATACCAGACCCTAAACAAGAGATACGAGAGATCGATTTAACGAGGCAGTCACGTACATCAGATTCAGGGAAAAACATGCAAGGGATTTGATAATCAATATTGCAGGATAAACACATATTACAGATCGATTAAATCGAGACAGTGTAAGATGCGAGAACATGTTAAAGATCGGTAAATCCCGAGACAGTTTAACATGGTTTGCATACATGAGATCAGATTGATACAGCCATGTACACGGGTTACAAGGAGAGAATCGATTATCCCATCGAGATAGCTCTACCTGCGAGTTGAAGCCTTTCGACGGAGTCGATCGGGTTTGAGAGAGTTTTGTGTATTGAGTCGTCGATCCCTTCTATGAGGCTCTAAAACCCTATTTATAGTGTTTACAAACCCGATACCGATGCGACCTGCTGTCTTTGATCTGATCGTATTTCTTCCGAAATCTTGTCTTCATCGGCTTCTGCAAGATGTAATCTCCTCTTCGACAAAGCCCAATCCCGATTTGGCCCAATAATTCTAACATATTCGCCCTTTTCTAAATATCTGATTTTCTGCCAAAATTGGGTGTCAACAGTAACACAAATATGAAATCAAATGCAGACGAATCATATTCAGGACAATTGAGTCAAAGGTATCTAGTGTGAGCGCCACAACACTTAAAAGTTAAAAGAATGGTTCCAAAGAAAATGAGTTAATCAAAAGGAAAAAAAATGATTTGTTTAGATTTGTTCACGGCCTACCTCAGGGTCTGTTCCGCCAGGAGGGAGTTTAAAGTGAGGGATTTTACCATCATTGTAATCCCCCACTATCTGTCGAGCAGCTCTGATCTCATCAGGCAGCCCGGCATGGCTGACATGCCCCTGAGATACACAATACGCCTGCAACAATTCAGCAGCAGTAGGGGCCTACATTGTGGTTCACATCAAATTAAGTATTAGTGTTCCACCAGGAGGGAGTTCAAAGTGAGGGATTTTACCATCATTGTAATCTCTCACTATCTGTCGAGCAGCTGTCATCTCATCAGGCAGCCCGGCATGGATGACATGCCCCTGAGATACACAATACGCCTGCAACAATTCAGCAGCAGTAGGGGCCTACATTGTGGTTCACATCAAATTAAGTATTAGAACATCTAGAAACTCCTTTTATCATAAAATGTTATCTTTCATGGATAAGTAAAGAATTGTCTAGATATTACATAATTAGGTAGAAAGATCTAAATTGAAAATATCTTTATATAGATGATTCTAGATTTATACTATGTGGTGTAGATTTTAACACATGCTACATCACAACAACATTGTAATAGTATAAATAGAACATTTCCCCCTGATATTATTGGACATCCTATTGTGATTATTATGTACAACTAATACTTTTAAGTATATGGCGACATAAATTAGACATTACATATTAGATCATAACATTACAATATTTTTGAAACAAATATAAATAGTGATATTTTCATTTCATAAAACACTTATTGCAACCATTTTGTATAATTTGAGTTCATTTTTAAGTTTTGGATGTACATATTAAAATGGTAAAAATGTAATATTCTGGTTATAAAGTTAAGTTTTTAAATTTTTTAGAGTCATGTATTTAGATTTTGCTCATACTCCAGAATTTTCACTAAAAGTGCAAAATCTAAATCTAAATCTAAATATTTTGCGGAAACTCACCTTTTGCGCAATCCTTTCTCTAAAAGTGCAACGGCATCAGCTGTACTGGACACCAAGGTTTCAATAAGATCAAAATTTTGAATCTTACAATGATCGGTGGCAAATAGATCATACATGTCATCCTTGTATATTTCCGCAGCTGATGCTTGTAAATAAAATGTGGTAGCAACATAAATTAACATTCCATACTTTGTTTAAGATTTAAACTTTACACTTTCTTACACAATAAAAAATAAAGAGATTCAAACTTCATACTTTCTTAAACATTAGAAAATAAAAATAATAGAGCTTTGCCTATACTCACATGCACAGTATATATCCATTCTTTCAGAGAATGAATTCTCCCAAAAATTTGCTCAAGTGAGAGAGGAATCAGGCCTTTTGTATCATCGCCAGGAGTACCTATCATCGTATATGTCTTCCCAGAGCCAGTTTGACCGTATGTAAAGATGCAGACCTGTAATTCTCACAAATTAGTCATGATAATTAGAGGTATCATATCTTTCTTAACAAGGTTTTTGCGTCATAATAATTTTACCATGAAACCATTAAGTGGACTCTGGACATGTTCTGAGACTTCTTTATATACATCAAGTTGTTTTGTTTCAGGGCCAAATACTGAATTAATTTGACCTGCATAAGATTCTTCTTCAGAATATCCACTTAACTTTTTGGCTTCTGATGTGGCAGTAGCAGCCTTAGCCGACCAGAATACATAGAGAATATCATGTGCCTTAAAATAATCAGCCCATCTCTTCCTGCATTAAACAAATATGCAATAATGTTACTACTAAGGCAATAAAGGTAGCATACAAAGTCATATGGACAACATGCAGACCTAATATTTAATGGCAACAGATCAGCCTTGTTAACAAGGAGCATTGTTCTCTTGTGTTCATCGATTTCCTTTGGATATGCCTAGTACAGAGAAAGCCATGTTACAAGTCAAAAATAAGGTAGGATGCTCACCAACAAAAAAAAATTAGGTGCAACATTAAAAAATTGGTGTGAAGACAACCTCCCAAGGGACCGGCTATTGGGCCAAAGAGGCGGCCCAATAGGGCCGATGAACAGTACCACGGGTACTGCTCACACGCGTAAACAATACCGCAGGTACTTTAGCGCCGCCGCTAGGAGTCCAGATAGATTAGGGTTTAGGAAGAGTCCATAATTAGGTTTACTTGTGTGTCAAGTAAGTCATTTACTTGTAAGTCAAGTCGTGCCTCCTCTATATATAGAGGCCACGTGCATCATGTTGAATCAAGCAAATAGTAAAGGGTAAAACCCTAAGCTCCTCGGCTCTCCAGCTCTCATCCGCTGTCACCTTCATAGTGCCGTCGCCCCCCTCCTTTTAGGCGTGGCCAGCCCTAGGGCAGCCGCCGTCCCCCTCTCTATCTCCACCCACCCCCTCTATCAGGATCGACTATGGCTGCCTATACATCTATGCCCATAACAGTATCACATATATTCGTGTTAGTTGAGTAATTCAAACTAAAGCCTTGTCCTAAAAAAAAGCCTTATATTTTAGTAATTGTTAGTCAAAGCCTTGTCCTAACAAAACAAAACACGCCATATATTTGAAGACAAAAGGAGTGATGATTTAATTAAGGATGCGTTACCAATATTGTATTATGCAATTTCTTCCGCAACCCTTCACCTTCACGAATTTGGGATTCTTTGATATCTGCAAGTTCTTTCAAATGCTTCACTTCATTCTTTTGTTGCATTGCTATTGTCTTAGCAAGCTGTATATATAAATAACAAGATCACGACACAAAAATTGACACAAACACAATGTGTTAGAAATTTTAATGTAAATGACACTTGCTGTATTTCTAACCTTTAATTTATCATTCAAAAAAGCAATTTCTTTTTGCAAAGATTTGATCTTCTTTTCGTGCGCATCTTTAGTTTCTAATAGTTTTCTCCTGACTTGTATCAGCTCGTCTTGCATAGCCTAAAATAGAAAAAATGTAAGGCTATAAGCTACAGTGTTCATACAAGTTTCGGAAAACATCACATTTAGAATTGACATGTCAATTTGTTTACCTTTTTAGTTTCAGGGACCCCAAATATCATGTCAAGCAGGTGGATGTCTTGAGGTGGACCATCTTTGAGCTTTTTATATTCGAGCACCGCCTCACGTGACTAAAAACAAAAAAAAGTTAATGCCATTTGTATATTTGCCCAATTTTGATTTAAAATTACTCGTTTGCTTACTATTGCCTTCTTATTTAGTTTTTTTACTTTGCACTGGTGCTAGAAATAGGATGCTTATATTCAAAAGAATAAGGGATAATCATGCAAAATTGCAAAGTGAATATGAAAAAAGATAAATTGGTAATTAGACAATAAGTAAAGACAATGATGCAATTATTTCATGATATTATATATTTTCTCCAATAGATTTGAATGGATGAGCACAGCATTACCTTCAACGCTTTCTTCGACCACTTATCATCTTTCACAGCAACCGTTTCACAAACCACTCGATCATGCCAGAAGTTGTGCAGTCTTTTTGCCACCCACCACTTTCTTTCCACTTGTACAGCATCACAATATATTCCTGCCTTTAACATCTTTTGACTTATCAGCTGCGTCTCATCTTCAAACAACTGTCCGACTTGCATATTACCAGCATTGATCTCCTCCACACAAAAATGATAAAACAATCTTGCACTATATTCATACCTACTAATTGTTTTTTCCTTTGGTTTCATCATCACCTAATTTTTTTCATCATAATTAATTAAGAGAAAAATGAGTTAATTAGAAGAGAAAAAATGATTTGTTAATGAGAGATAGACATATTCATTCTTATATGAGAGAGGTGTTCTGTAAGATTAAGTCAAGCAGATAGGTACATAAAAAGACAGTAAACGCAATAGGAGAATCTAAGAATCCAACTAAGCACATCTTGATATCAATTTTCGATACAGTAGGCAAGCATTGATGTAAATGGTATGCAAACATGACTAGTATACACATGCTATGTACTGAAGATGGCACTGTGATGCAAAGATGCAAAATGGTGGATTGTGCTGTCCATCAAAATGCTAAGTTTACTAAAATTCTACTGTAAATGGACAGCTGCATAACAAATTTGAGCACTGGTCCAATTTTAGCAAAACTTTAGGTCTGCACTGGAATTTAATCACAAACATAGAATTTCAGACTTTAGTCTTTAGGTCTGATTTTTTAACAGTATATTACATATATAACAGCAAGTCAAAAGTAATGTGTTATGTCTTGCATAGGAATACTAGTAACTAGTAGTTACAAGAAAACAATATCATGCCCTAGTGTTAGGTAACACAAATATGAAAACAAATGCAGATGAATCATATTCAGGACAATTGAGTCAATGGTATCTAGTGTGAGCGCCACAACACTTAAAAGTTAAAAGAATGGTTCCAAAGAAAATGAGTTAATCAAAAGGAAAAAAAGATTTGTTCAGATTTGTTCACGGCCTATCTCAGGGTCTGTTCCGCCAGGAGGGAGTTCAAAGTGAGGGATTTTACCATCATTGTAATCCCTCACTATCTGTCGAGCAGATGTGATCTCATCAGGCAGCCCGGCATGGCTGACATGCCCCTGAGATAGACAATACGCCTGCAACAATTCAGCAGCACTAGGGGGCCCACATTGCGGTTCATATGGCTTCAGCTTTGGCAAGGTGATTTTGTAAATCTGCTCAAGGATATTTATTGGGACACGATCTGCAACCACTTGGATAGCTTCACGATGCTTTATCATCATATCAATCGGCAAGACACCACATGCCACCATCTCATCCCTTGGGCTTGAAAAGGAAGGGATGACCAGACCAGGACAATCGCAGAGAGTGAGTTCTTCAGAGAGTATCAGTGTCTAGAAATGTTTTGTCTTGCCAGGTGTGTGAGCAACTCCGGTCCTCTTCCAGCCAACCAAACAATTTATTGTCAAACTTTTCCCAAACATTTGGATAACCAACAAATCCAACAACTACATGCTTATCCACTGACGAATCGGAATCTACATGTTTAACTACAACAGATTGTGCTTCAGCTTGCAGCCTCATCAAGAGTTCATCCCTGCCATATATCTTGGTATCCAAATCAAGTGAAGCAGATTCTTCTTCAGAATACCCACTTAACTTTTTGGTTCCGATGTGGTAGTAGCAGCCTTAGCCGACCAGAATACATAGAGAATATCATGTGCCTTAAAATAATCAGCCCATCTCTTCCTGCATTAAACAAATATGCAATGATGTTACTACTAAGGCAATAAAGGTAGCATACAAATTCATATGGACGACATGCAGACCTGATATTTAATGGCAACAGATCAGCCTTGTTAACAAGGAGCATTGTTCTCTTGTGTTCATCGATTTCCTTTGCATATGCCTAGTTGTTGACACAAAAATGAGGGTTTCTACGAATACACGTGCAGAAGCGTCGATTCAGTGATCGCGTCGCAACTCAAACCAAGCGTGCCAATTGATTTGACCTGTAAATCAATAAGGATAAAATCGTCAGTAATATAAGTCTAATCGGCTTTTAAATAGCCAGATCAGGTTATCTGTAATCGGTTTTTACATTAACCGTTTACAGGATCTATCGGCTTAAAGCCAGATAGAGCAAATAAATCTAGGTAGATATTCAAATCTAATTCTTTTACTTATTTTTTGTGTTTTTATAGTAGCATCAGCAATAAACCTTAATATCAATATATCGGGTTTAACCAAGAAACAGATTGAACAGATTGGTCAGGCCAAGACAGTATTCAAGTCTAAGTCTGGATATAAACCAATAAACCGATTTAAGGGTCTAAAGTCTGATAAAGGTAAATGCAATACAGATCAGTAAACGTTTGCACAGGCAAAGCCCTAAACATGGCATATACAAGATCGATTGAACGAGACAGTTGCATATATCAAATTCGGAAAAAGCATATGAAATATTTAACAATCGGTATTACAGGATAAACACACATTACATATCGATTACATCGAGACAGTGCAATATGCGAAAACATGTTAAAGATCGGTAAATCCCGAGACAGTCTAACATGGTTTGTATACATGAGATCAAATTGATACAGCCACGCATACGGGTTACAAGGAGAGAATCGATTATCCCATCGAGATAGCCCTACCTGCGAGTTGAAGCCTTTCGATAATGTCGAACGGATTCGAGAAAGTGTTTGGTGTATTGAGTATTGTCTTTTTTTCTACGAGACTTAAGGTCCTATTTATACTATTACAATACGATATCGATACGACCTATTTTTCTGGGCTGCGCCCCCGATCCGATCGTATTCCTTCCGAAATCTTATATGTGTCGGTTTTCTTCAACAGTCCTTCCTTCTTTGCTGATGAAATCCAATTCTGGATTCAACCCGAAATTCCGATTTTACCCATCATTATCATATCCGATTTTTCCTGCTAAATTCGGGTGTCAACATATGCCCCTAAGTTTGGCAATGAGTGCTCTCATTAGCTAAACTTTCCGAGTAAAAATCGGCTTTCCCCAAACTGAGCTGGCATATTTCATACTTTTACTCCTGTAATCCTCGCTTCCGGCCCATTTTGAACATACGCGTCAGCCCAACAGACCATATGGGCTGAAACAGCAACACCGAAATGCGCGGTAAAACCCGAGTTTTTACCACTGCTATAAATAGTCACCCATTCGCCGTCATTTTCACACACTCCCGTGCGCACACGTCTCTCGCATCGGAATTTCTGGCTCAAGACTTCCAGCGCCCGTCCATTTCTTGAGCTCCCATCGGCAACATGTCTCAGGTACTAATCCGATACTCAGAAACTAAAGCTATGTATTCTCTAGGACCAGTTAGCACCGCTAATCTTGAACGAGACAAATATTTATTCTTTGCTCTAAATGACTAGAATCTATGCCTCCCTGTTATGTTCTTTACTTTAGTGAGTGATGTAATGAACCATTAAATCGTTGTTGAGTTGTTGATTGTTCAATGAATATGAATGTTGATTATAGGCGGGAGCGGGAGTATGTTGATTAATTAACATGTCTCCTGGAGCCATGTACATGTATTTGAGTATCTATGTTCATAAAATTTCCTTAGTTCCATGTTTCTATGCATAATTAAGTGAAAATTTCCATGTTTATTTACAAAACTACTAAATGAAATAGCTTTGCTATATCCCGCTATAGCTTTTTATAGTTTTTACAGGAGGCCACCGTTAAATGGCTTACCCGCTATTTAAAACCTTGCTAGGAATCATAGTGACGGGCGTCTAATCTCACTCGTCACTTTTCTAGATCACTAAGTGATAGGCTTTCTAGTGCAAGTGAAAGGTGACATGCCATTTCTGACGCATGTTATTATGGGGCAATGTTGGTGCTCGCTAAGCATGTGATTTTATACTCATTTTGATGGCATTTTATACCTATTTCCTATACTAACATGCCACTTGGCACCAATATTAATCCTGTTTCGAGTATGTCTCCTGTTTTATGTTATATTGCATATTAATAGGAAAAATGAGGCAAAACGGACTTTGACGATCAAGATCATTACCCAAAAGTGAAGAGAAGGTATCAAGGAACGAGCCGACCAAATATGGGCCGAATTGGCCCAATATTTGGGGTGGGTCGGCCGACCCTAGGAGGGAGTCGGCCGCCCCATGCTTTTTTGGCTCGGATTTGGACGGGCTTTGCACAGGAGCTTCAGCAGAAGGCCCAAATGATATCCATGTACAAACCCACTTCAACAAGACTCCTAAATCGACTTAGGCTGTAATCTCTACAAATATGTAACACCTAGGGTTTTGGAGAGGGAGGCGAGTTAGAAACCTATTCTTGAAGATCCATCGCCGCAAGAAGGTCAAGGAGACAGAGAGGAACACATGACCAAAAATCGTTGCGACAAACCAAAGGAACAGGGGGAGTCGGCCGACTAATCCAAGGGGGTCGGCCGCCCCTCCCTCTTTTCTCGTCAGATCATGCTCATCTTTCGTGTGCGTGTTCATCAGGAGGTTTCCAACGTATTTGGACGTCGACATGTGCAGTAGAAAGGGGTAAACTTACTGTCTTTTCTCGGGTTTGAAGTGATCTCATTATGTAACCGGCAATTACATGTTTAGATGTTATAATCATGTTAGATATGTTCTTATGCATGCTTTGTTGCCACACATGTCTGATCCACATGTGTCTTATAGATCTTGCTATGCCAGTTTGTCTTGATCTAGTTCATAAGAATAGCTATCATTTGCTAGTTCGTTGATTACCCTAGCCTTGTGACAGAAGGAGAGAGGGAAAGGTTCGAGCAGCGATAGATCTATCTAGCAATGATGTAAATTTGCGCAGCACCGTTTCATGCCATGTTTCATGTTTGAGTGATTCAATACCCTAAGGAAGGCTCTTTGTTATCTTGCTTTTTGTCACTAGTAATCACCTAGTTTAGTTTAGTTTATATCTCTAGTTTTTTTAGTTTAGTACAAATTCTTGATCTTTTTACCTTTAGTTAGCAAATAGTTAGTATATCGTGAAGCTCGATAATCCACTTGTTCCATGTGGATTCAATATTAAACCTCGGGTAGGAATACTTAGAGGGAAAATCTACAACTGCACCATACGCTTACGGTTCACGAATTGCGTGCTTACGGAGCACCAACAGGCAAGAGAAAAGTGACGGGCTATTTTTAATGCCCGTCACTTGGTTCAAATTAAAAGAGCACTCAAGTGCCTAAGTCATCGGTCCTCACGCTATCGAGCACTCAAGCGCCACACTGTCCTCCTCCCCCTCCCCAAAGCGGACGACCGCTGTTGCCTCATCCTCCCTGATGCGTATGATTGGTGCCACCTCCTAAAAAACCAACGCGGACGCTGTTGGCATCCTCCTCCCCAACATGGTGGACTGTTGCCGCCTCCTCCTCCCCAATGCGGAGGACGTCCTGCTGGCCTCCTCCTCGTCCCCGAGGTCGACCATGACTACAAAAGGCAAAAAAAAAAATCCCCAACGAAACTTGCGTTAGCAATGGTTATTTGCCTATATGTTGTGGTTAATCACGATAGCAATGATTATTTGCCTATATTTGTGCTAGATTGAGTGAAATGGGAAATTGGACAATGCTCCTTTACCTACAAATTTCGAGATGTCGGCGAAACGAGAAATTGACATGGCGAACCTGCCACGATCGTCTGCCACCCCACTCATGCGTTAGTCATGGAGGCGGACGCACTCAAAAATATGGCTGAACTTGACATGGAAACTGGTTGTATAAAACACTAAGCTCTTAGCTTGCCTTGTTGCCCAAAACTTGAAACCTTTTTAATTTTACATGAGCTTCAAATTAAGCTCATTGTACTACGGGGAGATAATAAAGGGGCAATGGGCTGTTACTTTCTATTGGAGACCATGCTTTTGGGTCCTATGCATGCTGTCGTCCAAGTTTTACGTGATGTTTGGATGCATCTCTGAGGAGAGGATTGCTCTTATGCATGTTCAATATTCGTCGATGGAATTAAACTCCTCAGTCCCGGCTTCATGGGGGGTACAACAACAACTAATGTCCCTGGGAAAGGGTCACATGCAGCGAGGACAACCGAGGGTCAGATCTTGACCTTTATGATGTGTATGTTCCCCAAGGAAACTCTATCCCTGGAGGTGTATGCTGGAACCTGAATTTGACAGTCTTATCTCCATTTCATGAGCTTCACCTGCTGGATTTATCTTGGAATTACGCATGTTTACAAAATTTAGACGGTATACAACTTCTTTCACACCTATGCTACTCCTACCTAGGGGTGCAAACAGGACGGGAAATATCCGTCCGATCCGAGTCCGGATTCGTTTAGAACCCGATTCAAATCCGAAAAAATGATATCCGACTATATCCGGATCCAATTCGGATTCGTATCCGCCTATCCGAAAGAAATATGGGTTAGGATATGGGAAGAGCAGTATTCGATTCGTATCTGATTCGTATCCAGATATCCGAGATATCCAAAAAATATTCGTGTAAATTAGTCAAGTAGATATCCGATAACATATCCGATAAGCATAAGCACTCTATATTAAACATATTTGATACAGGTTGTAACTAATCTTTGATTCAATATTAACATCCTTAGCCTATGTATTGAACACATGAAAGTTTAATTAGTGTTGCTATAGTAGTAAATGATTATGTTTTGTGATATTTTTATGTATGTGAAATATCCGATTGTTTATCCGATCCCGATCCGAGACCGATTCGTATTCGTCTTGTATCCATATCCGAAATAATCAGGATTCGGATCCGTATTCGGCTTATTCGTATCCGGAAAAAATATGGGTTAGGATACGGGATTGACAATATTCGCCCGTATCCGATCCATTTGCACCCCTACTCCTACCTCTTTTTAACGAAAGCAGTGTATTTATAGTTCAAAGAAAGTTCCTCAGATTTTCAAGTGTTGACTAAGCATGGGTTAGGATATGGGAAGAGCAGTATTCGATTCGTATCCGATTCGTATCCGAGATATCCAAAAAATATCCGTGTAAATTAGTCAAGTAGATATCCGATAAGCATAAGCACTCTATATTAAACATATTTGATACAGGTTGTAACTAATCTTTGATTCAATATTAACATCCTTAGCCTATGTATTGAACACATGAAAGTTTAATTAGTGTTGCTATAGTAGTAAATGATTATGTTTTGTGATATTTTTATGTATGTGAAACGAGTGAGGTGGCCCGCGCGTTTGCGCGGCTAGATTTGTTTTGGTATATAGTGTTTATCTCTAACTCATAATCTATCTCTAACATATCAGATCGGATTTATAGTTTATCTCTAATATAATATATCAACTTTAGTATTTAATATGAATTTCAAATATTTTCTTTTAATCTAAACCACATAGATCTTTTATTTTTTCTAGGATTAATCTATCCCGTTATAATTTGGTCCCACAGTTGATTGAACGGATAAAATAACCATATTATATCATCTTTAGTATTTAATCCGAATTTCAAATATTCTTCTTTTAATCTAAGCCGTTATAATCCAGACCCACAAAATCAACGGCATAGATCTTTTATTTTTTCTTGATTTATGTGAGAATTTCTTTGATTGATCTTGGTTGTTATAATTTGGTCCCACCGTTGATCGAACGGCTGAAATAATTTGGATGATGTGGACGAATGTGGTGTCTTCTTTTTCCTCTCCTTTATATATGTAATAGATATCCGATTATTTATCCGATCCCGATCCGAGACCGATTCGTATTCGTATTCGTCTTGTATCCATATCCGAAATAATCAGGATTCGGATCCGTATTCGGCTTATTCGTATCCGGAAAAAATATGGGTTAGGATACGGGATTGACAATATTCGCCCGTATCCGATCCATTTGCACCCCTACTCCTACCTCTTTTTAACGAAAGCAGTGTATTTATAGTTCAAAGAAAGTTCCTCAGATTTTCAAGTGTTGACTAAGCTCCGAACCTTAGCAGTAACAGCTGGGAACGACGATACCATGGGATCTCTCAGCAAATAAGTAAGCCATCTTAAAACAATATGAATGGTACTCTTTAAAATACAGGTATGGCAATAAGTAAACATTCTTTTCGTGTTGGTGTTGTTTGTATTGATTATATTTTATATGTATGTAAAAGCTACGGCCATATACATCATGGATGTAGAGGCTGCAATGCTTTGTTTATTCCATCATCTAAAAAATGTGTATGTAGCAACTTTTAGAAATCTCAAAAACTTGCAAAAATCACATCTACAGTCGAATCAGCCGAGTGGAAGCATCCCAGCATTCTTATTTGAACTTCCACGCCTTGAGCTCATCTTCGAATATTTCTTCATCGCTTCAGACTCTCAAATTATATAAAAATACTAAATGGGATGTTCGATTTATTCTGGCTAAGAAATTGAACCATGCTCGAGACTATAGAGCTATCCATGAACGCTGATTTGACCATCAATGTGATGTTCCATGAACAGCTGTCAAATTACAGCCGCATAAGCAAACATTTGAAGAACTATCAGCAGTCCTGACGAAAACCTAGAGCATTACCTAGAGCCAGACTAAACATTCCCAAACCTACAGGAGCAAGCGCGCGTACCTGGTTGAGCACGAAGCTGGGGCTCCCGCCGCCGCCGCCGCCACACCACAGCAAACCCTAACAGCTACACCTAAAAACGTAGATCTAGATCCAATCCCCTCCAGATTCGAGCTCACCATCCACCTCCTCCACCAAAACCCGGCGTCTAGCTCAC
This sequence comes from Raddia distichophylla, assembly GCA_005191435.1. Lineage (NCBI taxonomy): Eukaryota > Viridiplantae > Streptophyta > Magnoliopsida > Poales > Poaceae > Raddia > Raddia distichophylla. The sequence continues at coordinate 2,806,295 of SPJY01013140.1, forward strand.
CTCTGGGCCCCTCAACGCCGGCGAGCCGCCGTGAAGGAGAGGAGAACCTTGGCCGAACCGAAGGAGGAAGGGGGGAAGACGAGGAGAACGGGAGAGGAGAGGAGAGGGAGAGAGGAAGGGGGAGACCTGAGAGGGGAGGACGGGCTCGAGTCCCCTCCCTCCCTCCTTCGACGTGGCCGCCGGAGAGGGAGAGGGAGGGGGCCAGCGAAGAAGGCGGCGGCGGCGCTCGGGTCGGGGGAGAGTCGCAGGCGCTCGACTTTGGGGAATTGAGGCGCAAGTGTGAGGCTGGGAGTTGATGCGCAAGTGTGAGGCTGTGAGTTGATGCGCAAGTGTTTTCGTCGGCCGGAACCGACGTAAATAAAGCTCTATTTTCATCGGTTTCAGAAAACCGACGAAATTATAGCTTTATTTTCGTCGGTTTTATAAAACCGACGAAATTACAACCTTATTTTCGTCGGTTTTCTAAAACCGACGAAATTAATATGGGCCGACGAAAACACTTCGTTTTCCTGTAGTGAAGGCTTTGCTACGGTACTCCGAAGTGACTGTGAACCGTCTATCTAGATGACAATTATCACATATTACATCCTAGGAGGTAATAGGAGAAATATATATTTATATATTTTTTATTTTGAACAATAAGAAAAATAGACAAAATATTAGGCAGCATATCATAACATGTATGCATACGTTAACAGATCCATACGTGCGTGTGATGGATCCCAACGTGTAAGGTTTTTTTTATGCTCCGTACGTGCGTGTGATGGATCCCAACATGTAAGTTTTTTTGATGCTCCGTACGTGCGGGTGATGGATCCCAATGGGTAATGTTTTTTTTAAAATCTGACATGTACATACGTGATTAATATGTGACTCTTTCTTGATGCCAATGTGACTATTTGTTGTAACGTTATTTTAATGTGATATATGTAACTAGCAAATATGTCCATGCGTTGCAATGGGAGGAAAAAAATTCTCGTGGCCCCAAGCCCATTAACCATACCTAAAACCCAAGTGATAACTTGATTTATAACTCACATCAATTATTCCAAAAAAAACATGGGGTTGTAGAGTGATTTATAGCTCACATCAATTATTCCAAAAAAAAACATGGGGTTTTAGAGTGGTTTATTACAAAGTGGTCGTCGCGTCTGTCTATTTCGACTGAGTGGATTAGAACAACTTGGACTAAGTCCCTATTTGTCTTTGGGCCCATTAGACCTATGTGGGCATTGACGCGTGGCCAAATGGGCGAAACAAACTTGGGCTTTTGGTTTTCATAACGCCTCTCTGTTCATGGGAGAGACGCATGAGCAGGCCGGATGTATAGATGGCCAGATGGGCCGGGCGAGATGGGTCGGCATGAGGCACGGCTTGACGGTCCGGCCCATGGCACGGCACGGCACGAAACCTATCGGGCCCATGCCAGCTCGGCCAACGTGTCGTGCTTGGGCCGAGAAAGCTGGCACAGCGTGCCGGCCCAGCCCAGCACGGCTAAACAACCGGCCCGACAAGGCCCGTCCCTCCCCCGCACACAGACAGCCCAGCCCAAATTTCCTCCCCCTCCCCACACGACAAGGCCCACGATCAACCCCCTCCCCCTTCCCCTTTCCCTAGCATGCAAGCAGCTAGGCGTACAGCCGGCGAGCCGTCTTCCCCTTTCATCTGCCCTCTTCCCCTTTCCTCACCCCGAACCCTAGCTCCCCTCCCTCTATTTCCAATTCCCCACTCCACTCCCCTCCCCTGCTGGTTGTGCCACTGCTGCTCGCCTGCTCCTAGCCAGATCTCGTTGAATCTTATGCGGTGAGGGATGGTGGCGACGAGCGGGCGGCGGATCTCGTGTGGTGAAGTCCAGCGGGTGGCGGCAGAGACTATGGAAGATGCGGGGGAGGGAGACGACGAGCTGGTGGCTTGGTGCTGTTCCTCCCTCCTCGGCGTGAGCGATGGCGGCGGCTGATCCCGTGCGATGGAGGGCCGCGGATGGCGGTAGCGACCATGGAAGACACGGGGAGGGAGACGACGAGCTGGCAACCTAGCGGCTGGCGCTCTTCCTCCTCGGCCTCGGCCTGGCACTCTTCCTCCCTCCTCGACCGCTCCTCCTATAGTACTGCCTCCGAGCCTCCTCTCCTCAGCTATGCTGGCATGGGCCGTGGGCCGGCACGGCACGGTGGGCTGGTGGGCTAACCGTGCCGGCCTAGCATGGTTAGCCCACTAACGTGCCATGCCTAGGCTCCAACCTTGGCATGTGGGCCGACACGGCACGGCACGGCACGGCACGGCCCGACTAACTATCCGTGCCATGCCGGTCTGGCCTAGTCAGGCCTGGGCCCGACTATTACGCCAGGCCGGGGCCCGACCGTGCTCGTGCCGGGCCGGTTGCACCAGAGATATGCATATGCTCCCTACCACCCGTGCCGGCCAGGTAGCATCGGGATCTGGGGGTGTCTCCACGGCGCGGGGCACCGCAGCCGGCACGAGTGCCTTTCCGGCCTTGGCCTCGGCTGCTCGCCTCGTGGGGGTTGCGCCTTCCTGCCCCGTCCTGCTGTCCCCGGCCGAGTCAATCTTTGGTGCAGGCTTTTGCAGATGGCTGCCCCGCTTTTTCTGGCCGTGCTCCACCACCGTAAACCGAGATGTGGTGGTGGTAGTACGTAGTAGTCCGTATTGGACTAAATTAAAGCCGGGAAGCCTATGCTTTGGACTTTGACATGAGATGAGCGTGTGTAGCTGTCAGGTTTTGTAGAAAAAAAAATACTGCAATGAGCATTTATAAATATTAAAGCTGCAGCGGCCGACTTTGGAATTTGGCCTGCTTAATGAACATAGCGAAATTCGCAAAGAGGCGCGAAGGAGTGAAATGACGGAAGAAGGCAACTGAAGCTGAGCGCCTGAGGCGGCGGCATCCGCGTAGTAGCAGACTAGCAGGGCTAGCGAGTAGCAAATAGTAATGCGCTTCTCTCAATCTCTCGCACGGCACGGTCCAATGGATTCTTCAGAGCGCGTGCGGCGATTCTCCGGCCCACGATCAACGAAGGGTGCGCGCCCGGGCAGCGCGTCTCCAGCCCACTCGTGGTTTCGTTTGTTATGGGCTTATGACGCGGGAACTGGCCTACGGGTTGGCCTACCACAAGCTAAAGCAGTTAGCTAGCTGGCTAATTTAAGTTAAGGAACGGCGAGGAAGGAGTCCTTCCGCCCGTCCAAATTTAGGAGTCACAAACCAAGGTACTGCCTACTCTTGCGCAAACACCACCGATCGATCGAGCTGTAAAAGGAAATTAATAAGACCAAAAAAAAGGGACCGATCGAGCTGTATACGACGAGGACCCGACCAATAACGAATCTCGGATAGTGGTCGTCATCAGCAACAACTTACTCGAACTCGACAATTGTGGCGCCCACCGTGTGGCGCTGGCTTCATCAACCACGAGATGAACGCGAGAAAAAGATGCGATCTGTTCTCGTTCAGAATCTGAAGACTCAGAAAGAGTTTCAGGATGATTCTTGATGCTTTGGAAAGTTTATCTCATTATCTTTTCAATGAATCTAAGAACATCTAAATCCGAGTTTGGATGTGGCCGTGGTGTCCGTTTGAAGGTAAACTGCATGGGGAGGTCGCGAATCTCGGCAAGCTTGTAAAACTCGTCGGCGCCGACCACGACGTGAGGATCGGTCGTGGCACACCCCGTGGGACGTTGAGAACCAGCGAGAATTTTCGCGAATCTTGTTTTATTCTATCAAACAGGATACTATTTATTTCAGGAAAATAAAAGTATAAAAAAAGTTCCTCATTTTCGTTATTTAGATGGACCACCTTCCCGCACAAATGAACCGCCATTCAAAACAGCGGGTTGTGCCGACCATTCCAACGGTCAATTGCCGATTTGATCAGCGGCCCAGCAATTAAAACGGTGGGAGGAGACTATTTTGGTGATTTTGTAAAACAGAGAATTATTTATGTAATTTCAGAATTTAAAAAATATATTTTAATAAAAAATTCGGTTGTGGTGCCCTCTAAAAGGGGTGGGTTCCCGAGTCACAACTCCTTCCCCTTGTCGTTGGAACCTTAGCGCCGCTACCAAGCACCTTTCTGTCACACCGTAGCAGGCGCGCACAAGACGACTACGGAGACGACCACAGTGTAGCTGACATCACTAGCGGGGTGAGGGTAATCATGCCGTCAGACCCCCGCCTACTCCGTCAGGCCAATTCCATCGCATTAAATGACCCGGATTCGGTGTATCCCGGGGAAATCCTTAGCAAGGAAGTTTCCATACACCTTCGTCCTGTATCCCTGATAGTGGGGCCCGCGCACCCCTGCTGCTATTGCGCATACGCCCCTCTGGCTGCTTCGGACGTCACATGTCCTAGTCGCCCGGCACCTGGGGCCTGGTCGCCCTCCTGTGCGCTGGACGCCACGTGTCCTGGTTGCCCGGCGCTTGCGCCTGGTCGCCCGCATGCGCGCCGGACGCCACATGTCCTGAGCAAACAATTTTGAATCTTTACTTTATGTTGGATCAACCTTTGATCTATTTAGGCTCAATGTTGATAAGTATGGGGCGCTTTCTGATTGGACTCTGGTCCCACTTGGCAGCGGAGCGGGGCACACCCCGGTGGTTATAATCTAATCCACTATAATCGACAATGTAGATTTTTTTTTTCTTTTTTCTTCGATTATCATGACGATTTTTAGTATTTTTCGATTAGCATGTGAATTTCTAGTATTTTAGGATTAATTTGGTGGATCCGTTTTATTTTGTTATGTATATAGTAGATGATAGGTAGATTTCTCTGATTAATTAATGTGGTGGCTCTATTTGCCCCTACTTTATATATAGGGACTGGCTTGACATCAGACGACTACGGTCGATTTTCTAGGCCGTAGATCAAACATCTCCATAGGACATATAAAAAATTCAACAGGAGCATCTACGTATGTGAGAAAATTGACCGAGAACTTATCTAAGAATCAGTCGCTATATATAATAGATAGATAGATAGATCCCACATCACAGTCACTAAAAATTAAATTCATATGATAATATTATTAGGGATGTGCTAGCTAACAAGCGCCTGCACCCAGCCGATTGTGCAGGCGCCTGCAGCAAATAGAATGCAACTAATGTGTGTACGTAAAACAAAAATAAATCTAAAATAAATAGAAACAAAAATAAATCTATAATAAACAGAAAACAAAAATAAATCTATAATAAATAGAAAACAAAAATAAATCTATAATAAACATAAAACAAAATATATCTATGAAAAAATTGACCTCGCGCAAAAAATTCCACTATCGCGAAACATTTCTTCCATAAAATACAAATGTGGAAAAACAGTAGAAAAGAAGTGGAATGTTTTCGCAAAAAATTCCACTATCGCGAAGCGTTTCTTCCATAAATACAAATGTGGAAAAACAGTAGAAAAAAGTGGATTTTTTTGCACCTGTATGTTTTGGCTAGTTGCAGGCGTCTGCAAAATAGCAATAGCGTTATTATTAGTATTGGCTAGCTATTATGGGCTAGCAGGCTAGAGCAAAGGACAAGGAAAGCCAGCCACGAAGAAAAGTAACTAATTACGGACGCTGTTTAATTTGTTCATTCATCGTCCAGCGGAGGGGCTGGCAATGACATCAGCTCCCTCAGCTCCAGCATTGTGGATTTGTGGTGTAGCTGACGAACGTGCAGGCTCCAGGTAGAGGCACTGCGTGACTTGGCGCATGGGCGGGCGCGCGTGGGGCAGCGGGTGCGCGCACATGAGCCCCAGCTTCAGCGCAAGCTGCGCCTCGTAGGTGTCGTACTTGCCGCAGAGCCGCGCGTCCACGGTGTGCAGCGCCGCCGCCGCGCCCACGCTCTCCTGCTCCTGCACCCACTCCACCAGCACATCCCCATCCCCATCCCCATCCCCATCCACAGGGCGCCGCCCGCAGGTGACCTCCAGCACCAACACCCCAAACGCAAACACGTCCGTCGCCGGCGTCGCCCTGCCCGTGCGCACCAGCTCCGGAGCGAGGTACCCCGTGGTGCCCACGACGCCATTGCTGTCGTCGTAGAGCCGCGCGAGGCCCCAGTCGCCCAGCCTGCCGTTCATGTCGCCGTCGAGGAGCGCATAACGCCCTTGATGATCTGGAACCTCTGCCCCCAGCTCAGACCGGGAGCCGCCCTGCTCTTGTCGCACAGGTAAAGGTACTTGTCAAGGCTGCTGTTCGGCATGTATTCGTACACGAGGAGGAGCTCGCCCTTGCGCCGGCAGTAGCCCAGCAGCCGCACGAGGTTCGGGTGCCGGAGGTTGCCGAGGCTGACGACCTCGGCGATCAACTCCTTCATCCCCTGCTTCGACTGCGAGTCGTGCGACACCCTCTTCACCGCGATCTCCCTTTCAGCATTCTTGTAGTGATTGGATTCCAGGAGCACGCCCTTGTACACCCTGCCAAAGCCGCCGGTGCCGAGCAGCTGCTTGTTCGTAAACCCCTTGGTGGCCTTGTAGAGCTCCTTGTACGAGAAGCGGTGGCACTGCGGCCCCAACTCCTCCTCCCACTCCTCGCGCACCTCGGCGTACCTCACCCGCGCCTGCACCAGCAGGAAGACGGCAATGACGATCGCGAGGACCAAGGCCGCGGTGGCAATGGGGAGCACTGTCTCCACCACCACCTTGGACTTGGAGCGAGGAGGCTTGGGGCCGATCCGCGGCAGCGCCGGGAGCCGTGCGACGTCGAGCGGCGGTGCCGGGCCGCTCAAGGCGCGCGAAGCTCCATCCTAGAACGTAGTGCCGCGTGGTGATGGCTCCCGTGGCCGCCGAGAACCCGACGTACGCCGTGTCGGTGACGACCGCCGAGAGGTTGAGGGGCGCGGAGATGAGGGGCGTGCTGGGCTTGGAGACGTGGAGGGGCGCCATGGTCACGTTTAGCTGGGTGGTGCCGCCGTCGTAGTCCACCCACACCTGCATGGGCTGCCCGCTAATCAGGCTCAGGTTGTTCATCACCCCCGTGCCGTCGTCGTAGTACCCAGCCGAGTGGCTCTGCACGGACTTCATGCTGTTGACATCCACGCCGACGTGGTTGCTGTCCATGTCCTGGAACTCCGGGTTGAGCACGATGTCGAGCTCGACGGCGAAGACGTGGTTGCTTTCCTTGCCGTTGTCGGTGGTGTTGAGGATGCCGAGGTACTGGCCGGCGTCGTAGGTGGAAGTTGTGGTGCTGGGCCCGACCAGGAACGCCATGCCTTCGTCGCCGAGGCCAAGCATGGCGTAGTTGGACACCATGGCGAAGACGAAGGCGGACGAGAAGGACCGTACGGCGCCACCGCAACGCAGGCGCAGGGGTACCGGGTGGAATGCGTGGCCGACCATCTGGTTCGTGCCGTTGCTGAGGACGAGGAGGCCGTTCGGCGCCACGGTGGCCATGCCATCGAGGGTCAGCCTGCCGCTTGCAAAGCTGTTGTAGGCAAACTGCTCGTCGGCGGCAGCAAATAGAATGCAAAAAATCTAAAATAAATAGAAATAAAAATAAATCTCATCAAAAGTCTTTGATGTAAACTCTCCGGCGTTGTCCATGCGAATGGATTTGATGTTATGGCCCGGAAACAAAATTTTAAGTCATATAATATGCAAGATTAGCTTTGTGAATGCATTGTAGAGAGTAAACTCATATTCGATCACATCGAGGAAGCGTAAATAAGCACCATAAAATACCGAAACGGCCCTGACAGGGACTGAATGGGGCCACATATGTCCCCCTAAATTCGTTCAAGGAAAGCGGGAACCTCATCTCTAACCTTCAGGACCGATAGCCTAGTAACCAGTTTCCCAGTGACACAGCTGGTGCACAAAAAATCTTCAGGATTCGTGAAATTTCTAACACTGATACCATGAGCTTACGAGTTATTTATAATTTTTCTCATCATTCTAAAACCAAGGTGGCCAAATCTGCTATGTCAGAGAGAAAAGAGTTCAGAGCTTTTAATGGTCGTCTTAAGGAAGGTAAACACTGCGGGTGCTATAACGCTAGTGTGGTATAGCCCAGTTTGTAAGGAGGCGAACTAATCAAGAATTCGCTCTTCACATCCATTATGCTGCACAATGCAAAAAAAATTCATTCCCATTCTCTTCTATGTTTTCTACATAAAAACCATTGGCACGGATGTCGCGATAACTCAAAAGTGTTCGAGTGGATTCAAGGTATAATAATGTCTCTTTCATTTCAATAATAGTTCACATAGGCAAAATTAAAAAGGCTCTTCAAAAGCCTACAATGCAAGTATCGCTTTAGCGATAGTGGTGATACAACTAGTATTCTTTGAGATAGATTGAAATTATTTCGATTCTCTCATAATACTATTTGTAATGTCACTATCCACAATGCACAAGTGTAACATCCTCATTTTTATAAAAATAAAATCATGCATGAAATTTGCATAATTAAATATTTGTGCATATAAATTTTAAATCATGAAAACGAATATGTTACTCTAAAAATAAAAGGTAATTTGATTTTTATTTATAAGCAAGGCTATTGTATTTGTGAAAATAAAATTTAAAATTTTGGGTGACTTCTTCTTATATTATATTTATTTGGCCCTATAAACTATCCATTTGCTCGTCTTTTTCCCTTTCACCTTCACTAGGACCCAATTGTCATGCTTCTATTTCTTTCTGTCTCTTCTTTCCCTTCCCCTCTCCTACCTGCACTGCACGCCGCATTTCTTTTCTCTCCAACGCGCAGCAACTCTTTACTCCTTGTTCTCGCCAAAGCATTGAAAAACCATCCATTTTCCTCCACTTTGTTTTGATGGACATAAAACCTTTGTGCTGTCGGTTACTACTCCTTAAGTGACGTTAATCCAACACTAATCAGCCCTTTTAACATCCTGTTCATGGCTACCAAGTCCCAAATCAAAGCCATTGATGACCATAATCTAGTGCTGAGCGTTTCTACTGTGTAGTGGCCACTTAGTATGTGCTAACTGCCCGCTGAGCACGGCAGTTACTTCCTCTAATCACCCATAAAGTCCCTAGCCGACTCTCTCTCTCCCCTTTGGCATCCTTTGAAATTCACCTGACGTGAGACATCCATGGCCGAAATCTTCTGGTACCTTCTACATTTTTCTACTCCTGAGTTTTTCCCCTCAATCGATTTGAAGATCGCGTCGCCGGAGCACCGACGATTGGACGACGAAGCCGTTGTTGTCCGGAGTGCCGTTCGAAGGAGTCGTCGTCGATTTCGTCACATTCTCGGTAAATTCCTAATTCCTCTCTCCAGTAGCTTTATTAGAGATCCTAGAATGTTTTACCCTGTGCAATTTTGTTGGAGTTACCTCATCGCAGCCCGCCGCCATGAGCAGTCATAGCCGTCGCCGCGCTGGTAGCCGCGCAGCCGCCTCAACCCTCCCTTGCTCGAGCTGTCGCCGGCAACGCCTACCCTGCAGCCCCACACAGCCGCGTCGCCCCCTCGACGCGCCTTAGAGCCGCCGGCGAGCCCCCACATCGAGCAGCCGCCGCGTCGCCGCCTTATGCCACCCCACGCCATGCCGCTGGTGAGTTCGCCGCGCCGCCGAGCGCCGGAGCGCCGCCATCGCCGTCGACCCGAGCCACGCCTCCCCCTCCCCTGCTTTGGGTGAGGCTAGACAGCGCATATCCCCGTGCCCCTCTCTCTCTCTCTCTCTCTCTCTCTCATCCAGTTCGCACTTCGCAGCCCAAGCTGGGCCCAATTCAGCCCAGTCAGCCTTAGGGGATTTTCACCCATTTCTGCAATTTTTGGAAACACCTTAGATTCAAATAATTGTCAAATATTCTCCGTAGCTCCAAAACTCATGAAACCAATTTTAGTGTGTTAAAAAAAATGTATTATTTTATGGTAAAATTTGGTACTATCAATGTACAGTATGAATTATCTATGATTTATTGTCTAATCAACATTCTAGCAATTTTAGTAATTACTATAAGTACGTAAAATTGCAGAACCAATTTTATAATTTTCTATAATTAGAAATATGCTTACTATAAGATTTGGAAAATACTTATACGCGGACGTCCGACGCGTCGAACGCCACGCACACGGCCCAGCCCGCGCTCGCGTACGGCTACGCTAGCTAGCTATGTGCGCGACTACGTGCAGCCAACTAGCTAGCTAGCTATGTGCGTTTCATTTTTTGTTCTTTTCGATTTCTCATTTTTGTATCCTTTTCATTTGGAGTCCAAATCGCGTAGTACAAATTTTATAATTCATCTAAATTCCTAATGAACTCATTTTAAATACTTTTCTATTTTTTCTATTTTTTTGATTTTTTTTATTTTTATTGGTACAATTGTTCTATCAGGCAAGATGGATTGTTCCGGAAGACTAGACTTATTGTTCTAGCAAGCAAGATAGATTGTTCTAGTAGGTATACAAGTTGTGGTTCATCAAACTAGACATATTGTTCCAAATGGGTTAGCCTATTGTTTCAGGAGATCAAATATATTGTTTCAACAGGTATAAAAGTTGTTCCAGCAGGCAAGATTGATTTTTCGGAAAGGCTAGACTCATTGTTCCAGCAGGCAAGATAGATTGTTTCGGGAGACTAGACTCATTGTTCCAACAGACAAACTTTATTGTTCTAGTAAGCAAACTTTATTGTTCCAGTAGGTAAACTTTATTGTTTCAGAAGACAAAAGTTATTGTTGTAGTAGGGAAAGCTCAACTATTTTCAGTAGGACAAACTTTATTGTTTCAGTAGACAAACTTTATTGTACCGGTAGTCAAAACCTTTATTTGTTCAGAAGGCAAATTTATTGTTCCATAAGACAAAAGTTATTGTTCCAGTAGGCAAAGTTCAACTGTTCTTGTAGCACAAATCTTATTGTTCCAGTAGTCAACTTTTATTTGTTCCAGTAGGCAAACCTTGTTGTTCCAGCAAAAAAAAATTATTGTTTCAGTAGGCAAATCTTCTTGTTCTAGTAGGCATTTCTTTTTATTATTCCAGTAGACCAAATACATTGTTCCAATAAGTATGCAGGTCGTTCCATCAGACCAAATGCATTGTTCCAATTGGGCTTAGTTTATTTGTTCCAGCAGGCCAAATACCAAGTTGTTCTATCGTATTAGACGTATTGTTCTAATAGTCCAAATTAATTGTTCCATTAGTATAGACAAATTGTTCCAGTAAAAATTTATATAGCAACGTGGGTCTTGTTTTGTTCGAAAAATGCGAAGAACGCGTTGGCGCAAACGGTCTGTCGATTGAAGCTTCTAGTCAAAAGTTATGCCCATTTAAAGAGAAACGAAAACGGAATTTTTCGCTGATGTCAGCTGACGTCATCGAGTTGTTTTCATCTGCATGCACGTACCATCTCTCCAGCTCAGCGTCGGATGCATGCTTGTTGGTCTAGGCAGCAGCTAGCTTCTTTGTTGCGTCGCTGGGCCAAACCGGGCCGACGTCCGATCGCACGGCTGCGCGTCGGACATCCGGTCCGTAGTCGCGCCCATAAGATTTTCATGAGCATATGCATTCATCATAATTTCGTTTTCTCGCTTATTGAAATTCTTTTTGTTATGTCCGTGCGGTAGACTTGAGCGTCGAAGAAAAATTTGTCAACGTTTTGAAGAAGTGTATCAGTTGCACTCATGAGGGCAAATTATCTATATCCTGTGGATGTCACATCCATTACATGTTGCTACCTAGATTTTAAATTGTTACCTAGAATTTTACTATTGCATGTGTTTATATTAAGGTTACGTATATTTGGATAATCTAGGCATGTCCTTGTTATATGTTATCGATCCCATTATATGATAGTTCTTGATTATCATGTTAAACCTAAACCTTGTAGCCATTTGTAATATATCTTGCTTAAAGCCAATTCTTTGATTAGAGAAGGGTAGTTGCTTAGTTGCTTGGGAATTGGGACATACTATCATCATCATTCAAACCAGCCATCAGTGGGCTTGGATTAGCCATTGGTATTTGAAATTAAACAAATAAATCTACGTGGCGTGTGTAGACTCAGGGTGACGTGATAGGTAGTGTGGGGTCATGGATCTCCGCTACAGGCAAGGCATGTGGTGAAGCATACGAAGATTTGTACCGTGTGTATTTGTGTATGTGGTGTATACCTGCCTCGACAATAGGGGTGGATATGACTTGTGAGGATTCCAAGGTCATTAGACCACTCCTGTTGGGCGATTTGCGGGTGTGGCGTAATGCCATCTGGGGTATACATATGCCTCGCCAATAAGGGTGGCTATAACTTGTGAGGATTCCAAGGCCGGTATAGCACTCTTATTGGGCAACGTGTGTGTGGGACAACAGTGAAGGAAACACTGTGTGTGTAGTAATTGCCTTGAGTCCTCCTAAGGACCGACTCTTTGTGACTATTTCGACCTCGCCTTACAGTATAACCCTGTATGCGGATAATTGTAACACCCTAGTTCGTTGCTCGGAGAAAATGATTTGGGTTTGTCTTCCTACATAAGGGGTGATTCACGTCTCGTGAGGTGAATCCAATGTCGGTGGGTCACTCTGAGTGTGCAGGCTTGAATTAGTGGATCCGAGTAGTGGCTTTGTTCTATTCACCAGTTTACTGGGAATACGGTTTTAGGGATAAAGTGTATACACTCTGCAGAGTTTAGTTAAACTATCATAACAGTCGTGCTCACGGTCACAAGCAGCTAGGAGGATTTCACACTGGTAGTCCCACCAAGTTTTAATTAAAATGGGTTGTCGAGAAACTGTTGTGGTTTTGTGATACCCGAGTCGTGAAGCTTGGTGGGTTTTTTTTGTGGTGTTTCGAGTGGTGAAGCTCGGTGTGGTTTTGGGTAATCCGAGTGGTGAAGCGTGTGGCATGAAAATATGTTCTGGATTAGTTGAATCTCATGGGTTAACTAATTTATGATCTGATAAATTTTGAAAACAAATAAGCTATGAATTTATGCTGGGCAAAAATAACCACCCTATCCTATTGTTCCTGCAATACATTTTAAGGATGATAGCTTGTTGAGTATTCGCGTACTCACCCCACTTTTCATGCGGGCTATTCATTCCAACAAGCAGATTGCAGCCAGAAGAATCTTTATTTTAGAAGGGGAGTTCGAGAAAATGAGTTTTCAAGAGAGCGATTTTAGATTTGGCCTTCAAGACGAAGGCTATCCTGACGTCTAGGAGTGCGCCTCTACAGTTTTGCTTGTGAATTTATTTGAGTCTTCATTGTTTATCAGTTGTACTTTGTTTACATCTAAAGACTTCCGCTTTTGTAAGGCTGTTGAGCCAAAACTATGGTAATATTTGCCATGTTTTAAAGCACTCTGATGCAATAAAGTTTAATCATTGAATGGTTATGATCCAAGAGCTGTATATCTGTGTGTTCTATCTACTTGATTCAGTGGCTAGAATAGGTAAAGCACAGAGGGGACTCGACTCCATTTTTAGGTCCTCACAACAATTCCTCAAGGCATATTTATTCATAGTCTCAATCAGGTAATGGGACAATCACATATGCAAGGCATATTTATTCATACAAATATTCAAAATACTTAAAGTTCAATCATACTGAAATGCTGGGTTTTTCAAGACAAAACACGAGGATTAAGATATGCTCTCATAGAGCTTACAATGCAAGAGGGCAATACTAAACGATTTATTTAAATATCTTCTAACGCAACCACTCTAATATGATGGCAGCAGCAGGCTGCAAAAAGAACACTAAAAAATACTCGGTGAAGATGGTATCCACACTTTGCCGGATGTCAGAATCATCAAAGTTATCTATGTTCACGACGCTCTCAGGGATAGGGCTAGGAGGGGGCAGTGGGAGAGATGCCAGTTCCTCCCCGAGGAGGTCATCCTCCTCAAATTTGTTTTCATGCTTAGTATTTTCAACTTGAATCTATGCTAGATGCGTTTCAATGGGGGCACTTCTTCTTGGTTTGATGAGCCGCGACCACTTCCTCAGGCTTATGGCAAATCCTGGACCAATGCCACTTCAAACCGCAAAGAAAACAAGCTTGGTTCTGCTGGCCATACGACTTGCACGGCCCCTGATTACCAGACTTTTTAGTTGCTGCCCCTTTTTTCCTTTCCCTTTCTTGCCCTTTTTTTTTGGGCTTCTTCAGTTTGTAACTATTAGCATTAATTTTAGTGCTAGTCGGGTTGCTTGGTACTTGAGACTTGAAATTCTTTATCAGCACATTATCATGAGTTTTCGACACCATCATCATATCAATGAGAGTGCTATACTCCTCAGTTGTTCTGGGGGGTAGCCGTGGACTAGCTGAATTTCATTGTAATGAAAAGTAGAGAGAGTTTTCTCAATCTTTTCTTGCTCCGTGACTAGCTTGCCACAGAGTCTCAGATTGTTGCAAATACGATGCAGCGTAGAGTTATAGTCAGCAATAAACTTAAAGTCGGCCACCCTCAGGCAATTCCAGTCCTGCTGGGCTTGTGGAAGAATTGAGTACATCAACCTCTCAAAGCGCTTGCAGAGCGCATTTCATAGATATAGGGGACATGCCACTGCCATATACTCACTTTTTAGATTAGGTGACAAGTGGTGACTAAGGAAATGCAGTTCCTGGTAATTTTGTTTCGCAGTAGGGTAGCCCCGGACAACGCCAATGGTACACCACAGCTGCCTGTTGCCCAAAACAATTTCAACATCGAACTTCCATGACAGAAAATTATGGGGGGCAAGTTCATCAAAATCACGGCTTGTGAGTACAGTCATATGCAAGATAATAACTAAATGCATGATTAATTCAGGTAATTGTTCTATAGTGGTACGTGACATAAACTAATTCTCGTGGTTTCAATATTGTGCCATTACGAGATGCAGAATAAAGACTGATAATATAACTAGCAATAATTTGCAGAATAATTGCATAATATTAACCAGTAAAACACAATTTAAAGTAAATTCACATGATTATGCAAGAATGGGGATTTTTAGCAAAACTAAGCAATTTCAGGGCTATTTCACAAAATTTCTATGGCCGTTGCAATTTTCGAAAATTCTAGCTCAATATGGACCTTTCGGTCAGTGCACGGCTTGCTGCTAGTAGGACCGTACCGTACGTAGTCGGGATAGGCCAAGCAACACGTGCCACAAGGCCATACTGGGCAGTAGGTGGAAAACCGAAAATACGCGGTGCTGCGGCAGCGCGAGCGGCGGCGCGTGCGGGCTCGTCTGGCAGCCGACGCTTGTGTGGCCGGTGGCGCATGCGGGCGCGGCACACGCGGGCGTGGCCGGCGCGGCCCCGGCGGGTGGTGCGAGGTCGGCGCGACCTATTGCGGCCATGGCAGGCGGCAGTCGCTGCGAGCGGCAGTGGGGAAATCAATCTAATAGATTGATTTGTTAAAAACCCCGAAAATACTAATTTACTAAAAATTTCTTGCAAAGTTTTCAATCTAATAGGAAAAAATGTACTAGAGATTCTGATCTGCAATGAAATTCAGGCACAATAATCGATGCGCAAAACTATTCCTTCACGGTAGAAGTGGATGAAGATCGTTCTTCCTTGCGGTTTGATCAGCACGTAAAGGAGCGAGCGTGCTGATTACGTGTTAAGGAACCTTGTTACCTAGTGTAGTAAAAGGTATGGCGTACACAAACAATAACAGAGAACAAGAACAAAAGAGAATAGGGTGGAGTTTTTTTTATTGATTTTTTGATCTGCATACAATAGGGGGCTCTACCTCTTTTATATAGTGTTGATTAGGGTTTTGCCTAGCTCCAATGTGAGACCCACCGGGGGGGCACTGGCCGGCCCTATCCGCACGCGTGACGTGCGCCGGCCCTAGCCTGACCGGGTTCCCCTCCCTGGTAGTTTCCCAACAATTTGTTGTTGGTTTGCAGGTTGTCACGAACGGGAGGGTGCCGTCCTGCGTGCACTGTGTCTGGACGACTGGCCACCGAGCAACTGCGAGCGACTCTCCATGCTGTTCGCGTCCATGCCACGGTTCGGGTCCGCGAGCGCTCTGGATGATCCCGTCGGCGGAAACCCCCACTGATATACAAGTACAAACCCTGCAACTACGACGAGTACACAAAGTTCCGATTCGGTGGTGACGGGACGAAATTAAGCGACGCGTTAATGGCCTTTTGTGGGGTAGTAAATGACAAGAAGCCACGAAAAACTTTTCTCGCATGTAGTTACACGAAATTAGGCTGTTTGGTTGCCTTTCTCAGTTGAACCAATCTGTGTGAGCTGAGCCAGGCTGGTTTGAGCCAGGCTGAGATGATGCAAATGGTTGTTATTTGGTTAGGTGTATAAAATTATACAGGATGCGTACAGATGTTGTTTGGTTGACTTCAGTAAGAAGAGAATGACATGAAGAAATTCAAAAGAGGGATAAAATATATTAAAAAATAAATTTTAGAAAATCAAAATAACAAAAAATCAAATACGAAAATAAAAAATTCAAAATAAAAGTCTCGTAAATAAATAAATTCAAAAATGAAAAATTTAAACTTTTTAAATTTATATAGTAAGTGTGGTCTAGTTTTATTCGAAAAAATATCAATAACCCATTTTTTGAAATCGGTTTGGTAATAAAAAATACTAATCAAAAGATATAGCGAAAAAAAAAAATCAAATGTGTTGCACATGTGGTTGCGTTGCTGCATCTGCGGAGCCTGGCTCTGGGGAAACGTCCAATTTGATCGTATTTCTTATGGAAATAATTACCAAAACTCTTCAAATCCGAGTGGGACCCACTTGTCATCCACTCTCTCACCTCTTCGTCTCTCCTCCCACCATCCATTGCGCAGCACCTTTTGTTCCCTTTGTTCATGAGCAACATCTTCTTTCACCCCCTGCGCAGGCCTGCTGTTCTTCCTGCATGCATGCACAGTGGAGGAGTTTCTCCTCTAATTGCTCCGATTTCCCTAATGGACATCAAGGGGTGTTAACCCGGCTGTTTCTACTCGTTAATGCGCCACGTTCGGGCATCCCTGCCTAGAGCAAACTCTCCAGATACCTCTCCATCTCCCTCCCTTCTTCTCTCCTACTAGTACAATGCCCGTGCTTTGCCACGGCCTATAAAGGGATGAAAGAAAAACATAAATTAGAACCCATGGTCTATAAAGGAATGAAAGAAAAACATAATTTAGAATAACATGTTATCGTAAAAGGAGCAAAAGTTTGTTCTGAAGACTGAAACATAGGAGCAAAAGTTTATCAATGTGCAGATATTTTGCTCTCTGTACACTTAGAAGCAATTCATTATTCAAACCTTCAAATATGATCAAATTGATTTTGAAAAAAAATAGTTTACGGCAGCAAGCAGCAGTATAACCACTCATACAAACAATATACAATTCACCATTCAACCATATCAAGCAAACTCAATAGATCATAAATTTTTCAGCAGTACAACATAGATGCATGGATTGTTTTTTACTCATCCTCAGTTGTTACATTCTGGTTCAAAAAAGTAAAACGTACAAGGTTCATACATGAGCACTAATGAGCACAAATCTTACATATGAGCTCTATTGTAGGACAAGATTTAATCTCATAAATTAAGCTTCATGGAAGGGATCAGGGGCTCAGTTCGGTGGTGATGCAGTGGCCCGTCCTGATAGTGACTGCATGGAGAGCCGCCGGCAAATGTGTCCTGGTTCACTCCTAGACTCCTATTAAGTGTCGTAGGTAGAAAAATTTAGCATGGCAAGCAGGATGAATAAGTGATCCAAAAGAGAAGGGAATTTCCATGAAATACAAATAATGTGGACACGATAGGGCAAAGAAAAAATGCAGCACCATCAGCAAATTTTCAACCCAATCATGCTCCTCTACAATATTTTCAGCCCAATCATGCTCCTCTACAATATTACGGCAGAAAAGTAAATTATGCTTCATATCATATTGTAAAGCAAGTAGGCATCCAGGTGACCACCTTAGGCAAAAATAAGAATGCTCTTTCTCCAGAAACAAATCCCTAGCAATATTAGAAAAAAAAAAAAGTGCACTTAATATGAGAAAATGAGCCTAACAAGGTGCAATTAATCTGAGAAATGTTCAAATCACATTGACAACTAAAGCTTGATTCAAAAAATGAGTAAATAATAGTGACAAAGGAAGTAGCTAACCAAATAGATGGGATAGATTTGTTTTCAAGAGAATGGATGAAAACAAGCACAATAGCCTTTATAATGACGTGTATCTATGACCAAACATTATTAAAGCAGTTTCATGTATACTTGCAAGTCATTGCTTTATTTTCCTAGAAAAATCATGCATTTTTTTTTGTCAAAAGTTGGAAGGAAATGGAGAATGACTAAAAGAGCTTAACTTTAAAGGGGTTTATAACCTCAACTTACCCAAGCAAAAATACAAGAGCTCAGATTATCTAGTATTCAAGGAGTGCGATGGCGGTTCGCGCTTGATTAAATTTTTTTTAGGGTTGTACAATCAGGCTCATATGTGACTGGAGAGTAAATTTGCACAATCTAAAACATTTTCTCGCAAGCTCTGTCAAAAACCATATCTAAGAAAGTGCGCTCAACTCAAAATCCGACACCTTGAAAGTGCCGCTGGCCTCAAGCAGAAGATTTTCAGGCTGAAAATAAATACTTACCATCAGATTAGTCACTTCTTGCAAGATGCCATACGCAGCATATCAGTAAGTGCCACAAAGGCCACTCGTCTTCAGATCACGGTGATAGACGCCTCTGCTATGAAAGTAATCGACAACGTTTATCAGCTGCGGGAAATACTTTGTCGCATCATCCTCCTTTCAGCCTTCCACGCGAGGCCTAGACCGAGAAGAACTGCATCAAATTAATCGCATGCGCACTGCAGAAAGAGTGATTCAGACGTCTGATTGTAAGACCATCCACTCACAATTTTGTCAAGCTCCATCACGATGTATATCTTTGTCTTGCTGGCCATCACCTTCAGAAGTACACACGGGCATTCAGTGGACATGATCTGTTTCTACTCTGCTTTCATTCATTCATAGTTTCAGGTTGCGCAAACAAAAGTATGATTCATCGGTCTCAATTCACGAGCAACACAGCAAGAAGAGAAACCAATATCTCCGTTGAGAGAAAGAAATGAATCAGATCATAAACACGAAGACGGAGAAGAAATGGAAATGGAAGAACACAAGGAGGGACGGGGTACCTGCACGATCATCTTGTGGTGGAGAACCTTCTCCTTGTCGAGGTTCTTGATGTCGACGTTCTCGCCGGTTTCAGGTTCAGAAGACACACATACGCACGCACGCACGCGCGCGCGCGCGCGCACACAGAGGCTTACCCGGGGATCG